>VWZV01013180.1:472927-508376 GCA_013397155.1 Irena cyanogastra
TCTTAACAAAAATAAGAAAAGACATAATGATCTCCCGTTTGGGACGGCTGTTTTTCTGTGAATAGTTTTATAAAAATTATATTTATATTTATTTAAATAAATGAAATCAGACGAGAATTTAATTTTTTTCTTCTTACCCTCCCCCCCAAGTCCCCCTTCCTCCCATGAAGTGCCAGCCCAGTCGCAGCAGCGAAGGTGGACTGGCCGGGCAAGGTGCTTTTCTTTGCAGTCCTTGTCCTTCGTACGGTGAAAGCATCGCTGTATATGTGTCAGATCTGCGTAAAGAGTGAAAATAAAAGCCATCGGCTACTAGCACGAACATGTTTTCTGTTCCCCTGTGACTCGGGACGGCCGAGGGGCGGAGAAGGGGGGGACTCTGCTCCGGCCGGAATGCAGATACAGCCGGTCCTCTGAGTCCAGCACCCTTGTGTTCCTTCCAGCGGGAGCCAGGGCACGCCCTCTTGGCGACTGACAGCTTTCTCCCGGCTGCTGGCCCGGCGGCACGGCGCTGGGGACCCGCGGCTGCCGCTGGCCCGGGGCCGGAGCGAAGGGCTCTGCGCCGGCATCCCGCACACAGGCCCCCGCCCCGCCGGCCTGGTAGCCCCGGCTCTTCCCTCACCGAGGGGGCTGGTGCACACGTCGACCCTTCACCAGGCTGAAACTCCACTTAAGTTATTATACAGGTCGATGTTAAGCAGAGATCAGGGATTTTGTTTTTCCCCTCAGGCGCCGGAACATCGTTAGCTCTTTTCGGTGTTGATTTCATCAGGCGTCTTGACCAGGCTCAGAGAGAAGATAATGCAAACCCTTTAGGCTGAGACATGGTTGAAGTTCTCTGCAATCTGCGTCGGGCAGCGCTCAGCCACGGGTCCCGTCCTGCCTCTGCCTTGGGCAGCCCATCCTCAGCTCCTTGCAGGAGACTTACAGGCGGCTGGTGAGAGTGGGATGGACCTGGAGCTAGTCAGTCCCAAATGAGTGCCTTTATAACTTTTTTCCTAGTCCCTGCAGTACTGGCAGACAGCAAGTCTATATACAGCAAGCAATATAAGCAAATCAGAAGTGCCTTTTGCACATTATATTATTTCTCTCACCTTTTCCTTGAATGGATTTTCCACTAATCCAAATACGCTTTTGACTTCTACCTCTGAAGCAATCCCTACATTTATCATGTTTTATCCCTAACTTCGGAGCTTCAGCTCAGAGGTACATCTCCAGTTTGACTTGCCTGCAATCACCCTGGCTGCTGAAGAGAGATGCAGCCCCAGCACAGTGACGCTGGCACTGCTTGCCTGTCTTGGAGGACAGGCCGGGTGCACGGGTGGGGCTGGGGCAGGATGGAGAGAGCCTGCTATGGGCCCTGCCCCAGAGCCTGGACCAACTTCAGGGCTTGGGGCAGAGGCAGAGTCAGCACACCCACATCTAACAGGCAGGGAAAGGCAGGACTGAAGTTTCTAGCCCGGTCTTGGAAAACAAATACAAAATCTCACTGATCCGTATCACTACCATTTCACTGCCTGAGCTGGCTACAGAGGCCAGCGGCCCACATGCCAGCTGAGTGGCTGGGATGTTGGTTACCCCAGAGGCAGTCCTCTCACTTTGGGAGACCAAAGAGCCAAAGGCTTGAAGTCCTTGTGACTCCTTCCCAGCGGGGCTTCATGGAGGGTATGGCTGAGGGGGTTGTCTCCTCTTCCCCTAAAACCTGCTGAGGTGGAATCTGGAAACTGTTGATTCTCTGCTTCAGTTCACCTGTGCCTAACTTGCTTCTATAATCACAGTGGGTCTTTTCCAACCTTGAAGCTGAGGAGGCATTAGTTCCACAGAAAGTACTGCCCACTCTCTCAGCAATGTCATCCCATACTGTAACAGGAGGGAGTCAACAGGCCTGCAGCAGCCTGGGAAAGCAAAACTTTGCTGGGTGAGAAAAAGCATCATGATCTCTGAAATCTAAGACTGCAAAACTCAAAGATATTTTAAAACTGCAGAGACACACTTGATAGAGTGTATATGTTCTCTGTGTAACTCTGTGGAAACATGCACCTCAGTGAATAAATTGGCATTTCGCTCTGTTTCTAGAAGACAGTGAGATTTCTCTTCATTGAAGTATTTAGCAATTTCTTTTAAAAATAGGAAAATTAAGTTAGTTGATCTTTCTTGTAGTAATCAATGCTTGTGTGTGTCTTTCAAGGGTTGGGAGGTAATTGTGGCATATTATTATTATTATTATCATCATCATCATCACATACAAACTATCATTGGGACAGTTGAGACAATATGTCACTTTATTTCGAAGTAAATGTTTCATGTAAAAAACTTTGGAAAAGAGGCATGATGCAATGGTTTGCCCTGACACATCTCAGCAGGCTGATACAATCAACTTGACCTGAACCTGGCAGCCCAAGTCATGTGACAGAAGCACCACTGGAAGCTGAATGTACTATAATTTGCAGGAAATGTTTCGTAGGGTTTCCACATCCAGCATTCAACATTTTGAAATTTAGTCAAATTTGCATTAAAATGTGTTGGGTTTTTCCTTCTGCCCCTCCCCCCCTCTTATTTATGTCCTTTTTTTTTGTCCATCCACAAAGTGTGAAGTGCAATTTTTTTCCCCTCACTCATCCAGTGCCTAAGACAGGCAGTGTTCAGCTCCTGATGGAGCCACTCCTGGCATAACTTGGTGGCCTGGAGAGGAGTTGCCTGTGTCCTGGGTGGATTTCAGGTATGGAACAGCTCCTAATGACCCTCCGGGTCACCCAGCCCCCCAGCAGCTGCTGCACTGGACCCCCCACAAGCAAGGATCCACAAGGGGAAGGTGGCACAACTAAAGCATGAGCGTTTGCACGAGAGATGTGAGTCATGTTTGTGTGAGTGACCCTGCTACTGACCTTCTGTAACCTGTTGGGTTAGCATCCCTCCAGAAAAGCTTTCCCCTTGAGATATTTATTTATTGACTGTAATTCTACTTAACTCTTTTCAATTAAAAAAAATGGAAGAAGAAAACATCCATCTTGAGGAGTTTCTCTGACCTTGGTCTGCATGGCTGAGGTCAGATTCATGGTACTGACTTCTGTGGATGCCTCGGCTGAGCCTGCTCCCATGTCCTGATCAGATGTGTTAGCCCACAGGCAGCACTGGCCGTGGGCTGCTGGAACTTTGCAGTGCCAAAGACACCATGCTCCCTCGGCTGGTCTTTGGAGCCCTGCCCTGAAGTCCCCATAGGTGCTGCTGAAGCCTTTCCCCACTGTCTGAGCCCTTGCCACAATGTCCATTGCCAGCATCTCACACTTCTACCCCAGAGTTGGGGAAGTGGAGGCCCTTGGGTTGACTCCTTGCTTCCACATGTGGTGTAGCTGGGACACTGTGGTAGGTATGCTCCAGAGATTCCCAGACTGAAGAGCTCAGTGTTCTGGCCAGCTGCACATCCTCCCTGTGGGACATGGGGCAGGCTAGGCCTCATCAGTCAAGCCCCAAGCATTCACAGAGAGGAGGGCTCACAGTGCAGGGATCTGAGCTGGGGGACTGCGGGGCAACTCTCCTTCCTCAGTACCTCCGGCTGGAGATGGGGCAGAGAGGGGACAGTCTATCTAATCCCTCTAGTTTATCCTAATTTCCTACTCTCGCCCCTCCCGCTGAGCTAACCCCATGGGACACGGCCTCGGGCGCGGCTTCCCAGCGCCTCATTCTGCCCTTGCGGACAGGGGCGGCCGAATCGGCAGCAGCGCTGCTCGGCGGCTCAGCTGCTGCCCGGGGCTCTTTTACCCCCTTGCACGGTTCAGTCGACGGCACAGCCGCAGGACGAGGCCATGGCCAGAAAGGATCACTCGGGAGTTTCTATGGTGCCCGTGGGGAGGGATGCCCAAGGGGCGAGTCCTATTACCACTGCTCCGGGACCCCAGCGAGCGTCCTGACACCAGCTCGGAAGACGCGGGCAGGGCGGGAATTCTGGATCCGGAGCCTAAAGACGACCGCATGCAGTCTTTCGGGAAAGAAACCCGGCCAAAAAAAAATTCCCCCCCACCCCCACCCCCACCCCACTGTTGCTGGTGCGTAAGCTTCCGCGGCTGCTCGAAAAGCGTGTTAAGTACGAGAGCGGGAAGCGCACCCCGCAGCCTCTGCGCACCTCCGTCGGCTGAACGGGGTCTCGGTCTGGGCGAGAAACCCCGGGCAAGGTTGGCAGCCCGGGCTCGGGGCTTCTGGGTGGGACCCCGGCCCTGGGAAGGCGCCCTCGCTCCGCCGGGCCCCCGCCGGTGGCGGAAAGCCGCGCGCCGGGCAGCTGCCGGGGAGTCCCGCATGACAGCGGAATAACAAACAGCCCGGAGCCACTGTGCCACTCGGAAAACCTCGGGGCGTGTGTCCGCGCTGCAGCGCGCTCGGCCTCGCCGTGAAAGGGCCGATTTCACGCAGGATCTGCTCCGCGCCCCTCTCCGCCCCCCTGCGCGCTTCCCAGCCGGCCCCGCTCAAGGCGATGAACCGGCCTCGGCCCCTCCACGCCTCCCCGCTGCCCCGACCCCAGCCGGCGTGTCCGGGGGGATTTAAGCTGTTGGAAGGGAACCCAAAGAGATCGGAAGCGTGTGCTGTGTGCTCTGGAAAAATAACTAGTTTCAGATTAATGAAGGAGTGACAATTTCAAGGCTAGCGTTGGCACTGCCCAAGCCAGAGCGTGGGGAGCTCGCCAGGCTTTGCTTTATATTGTCTGCTTTTCTGAAGAGCAGACAAAGATGGATAGAGAGACATTGAAAAGCAGGAGGCGTATTTCAAACAGTTCAATAAAGAGGGTTGTCACTTAAAGACAAGAACCATAGTGCTTTGATGACTTTGTATTAGCCTTACCGTTTCAAATAAGTGACTCTACTCTCTTTGCGGAATTCACCGAGTTTTAGTAGATGACACTTCAGTGAAGCCGCTTTAGACAGAAATGAGAGCTCGTAACGGCGGGGCAAATCTCCTCTTCGGGAGGGTTTTACATAGAAGATTGCACATTAGGGGCTTTTTTTCTTCCCGTCCTTAAATTAAGCAACCTCAGTAAAACCGAGGTTTACAATTTACGTGGAACCGCGGTACGAAATAGGGAAAACCGCTCCGCCTCCGTTTGAATGCAAAGAAAGCGAAAGGGAGACCTCGACACGACGGCGAGAAACGCTGCCCCCCGGCAGAGCCCAGGGGCGGTCTTTCCAAACCAGTTTCTACACCCTCGGAGGAAGCACCGCCAGAGAGTGTTGGAAATAAAGTTGTGTAGAATCCCCCAGGCAGCCCATGCGTGTTCCCACTCACGCCGGGGCACGGTCCCGCGTGTAGGCGCAGTCTCTCCATGGCCGTGTCCCCTCAGGTCCCCTCAGGTCCCCGGCCCTTCCCGCCGTGTTCTGGTGGGACGATACCTTCCCTCTGCCCGGAGGCAATCGGGGTGCCGCAGCCCCGGAGTGTGCGCCGTGGGAAGGGGGAGACGGCGCAGCCCTGCCGGGGGAGATTTTGCTGCCAAACTCGATAATTACTATATATATGTATATATATATATATATATGTCAAATGTTTTTTAAGATGAGGACCCCCGACCGCTGCAGCCCCCCAGGCTTTGAAGGCACAGCGAAAGGGCTTCACTGTGGGTTTGAGAGAACCATTTAGTCACTGTTTCATTAGGCACTATTTGAACCTTGCAACATGTGGTAATTTCTGGGGCAAGCTGAAAAGGGGGGATTATGTAGGAGGGACACAAGGAAATTAGCTAACGGTTAATTTAACTCGTTTTCTGGTAGAATTTTCGATACATTCCTAATTGACTGAGGAGGCAGGTGAAGTCTTCAGTTCCAGGCAGACTCATTCACGGTGAGAATAAATGGCTCTTTTTCAACTCTCACTGCTCACAATATATCATCAGGGAAAAGACATGCAGTGAATATGTTGATTTAGGGTTTTTTTATCGTTATTATTAATGGAATTACACCCTGCTACGCAGGTGTGAGGGTAAAACCTATACTGCGATGAAATCAGATTAACAATGAAATGAGAATTTTATTAGCTTTCTATGTCATGTAGACCTGGATTTAAACTGTCAAAACAAGAAACAAGAGGGGGGAAAGATAAGTCTGAAGAAAACAATGCCAATCAGTGGGTAGAAGTAGTAGCTTGGATTCCAAATAGTAATTAGCTGTAATTCACGGTGAATATTGACACTCCGTACCCTACACCATTTATATCAAATAGAGAATATATGATTAGCCCATAATGGCAAATCTCTTTTGAATCCGGGGTTTGCCTATTAATCGTCACCACACCAATTTACTATGAAACCGGAACACTCGCTCGGCAAGGTCCGAGTTTTATTAAAAGGTCGTGTCGGAAGTAAACTCTGTCTGACATTCTTGCCGTGTTCGCAAAGGGAAAGGGATCCGGCCGGATCGGAGCGTCCCGGGGGCGTTTGGGAGCAGCCCGGGGAGCGGCGGAAAAGCAGCTGTGACCCTGCACCGGGCAGCTTCGGACAGCGCCGGGCTGGAGGTGACCTGTGCTCGGGGCGGTGGGCTGGAGGTGACCTGTGCTCGGGGGGGTGGTGGCGGAGGTGGCCCTGCGGCGTGGGGGTGGTGGCGGAGGTGGCCCTGTGCTCGAGGGGGTGGTGGCGGAGGTGGCCCTGTGCTCGAGGGGGTGGTGGCGGAGGCGCTACCTGCGCGGTGTGCGGAGGTGTTGGACGCAGCCGAGCAGGACCCGCCGCCGCCAGAGGAGCCCGCCACGTCTGCCAAGGGCCCCTTTGTAACCTGCTATAGAAAATGGAGGTATTCTGCATGACAAAGCCCAATTAAGCTCGCTATTCAGGACTTCTGCAGCTGGTAGCCCATTGGGAGAGTGGGAGGAAACGCGAATATATTCATTATGCGAAGGGGCGGTGAAAAGTACCAACAACCGCGGGTCTGGGCTGGGTGTTGGGTATGTTTGTTTGGTGTTTTATGTGTCATTCCCGTTATCTATATATGTAATTTGGTGGCAGGGGTGGTAGGAAGAGGAGGGGCGGGGTGGGCGCTGCCGGTGGGCGCTGCCCGGGGCGCACAAGTCCCGGCCCACGGAGCCCCCAGCGGGCCGGGTCTCGCTCACAGCGGCAGGAGCATCCTCTTGCAACGAGCAGCAAGGAAAGCTGCCTGCCAGGCTGCAGGACAGAGCTGTGAAAATGTCGATTAATATACTAGCAAAGTTGTCGGTTTTCTGTAAGAATTCTCTCTCTCTTTCTTAATTGTCACTCAACAGGGGTCAGCTGTGAACTGCCAAGGGGCTTTCACAGGCTGAGGGGCATGAGGGGGTGGACTGAAGGCCATCCAGACAAAATACTGGAGACCTAACACTAAGATTGACCCAGACAATTCGTTTATTCATTTGCTTTCCAGTTCTACCTTCCCGAGCCAACAGGCCGTAATAAATGCATAGCTGTAGTTGGTATGTAAAACACAATTTCCCAAAGTGTCTGAGAAATAGCTTACATGTTGTAGTCATCTCACCCTAAATAATCTGACTCCTATAATAGCAGAGGAATTTTAGCTCAGACCTACGTGCCACTGCACACAGAACTGTGTTAGGCACCACAGAGACTTCTGCCCTGACCACCAATGCATACATGTGAGCACAGATCATTCCCTTTTCTTCTGCAGAAGTATAACATGAAAATTCCATCTCTCCATGCTCCCAGTCTTCTCAAAATACCAGGAAGTTTAAGCCAGAATGTGGTAAACCACATATGCAGAAGATGTAAATAGCATCAAGCCAAGGAGCATAAGATGTGTAAAATGCATTTGAACAAAACTTGGTGTTTCTTTTTTTCTCCAGTACGTTTAGATTTTAACTAACCCACCACCCTTATTGTGTTCTTCTAGAACAGTTTTCAGAGTAGTCATGGTCTCATATCCTCAGTGTTGCTACAGAAAAGCATGTAGACATCTCCAGTTTAGGTACTGTGAAGGAGAGAGACATTTCTTTTTTTGTTTCCACTCCCTTGAAAGATCAGTCCTGGCTTTTGATACATCTTCTGGAGTGGATAGAAAGGGATTCTATGCTGACTTGGTTTGAACTAGTAACCATAAAGACACCACAATGTGTCTTAGATGTTTTTCACAATTAGACATGAGATTGCCTCAACCAAATACAGGAGAACAGTGCAGGTGAGTCAATCTTGCTTGTTTAAAATGTGTAATAGCCCTGGGGGGAGCTAGAAGAGTAACAGAAAAAATTATTACTTGATGCCATTAAGATTAGATTTAATTTTGCTGCCATCATTTTCACCCACTCCCATAGTTTTGTTTTGAAATTACATTTTTGACAGTCAAATGAAAAGCCATAAGAAGGCTGTTTCTTCCTACACACTGAAAGGCTGTTTTCTGTTTGTTTGTGTTGTTGTTTTTCAGCAAGACCTGTCAATTTCATACTACCAGTTTAAAATCATTATTGAAATGCTGCTGCCTTTAAGAAAAGATCACAAGAGTTTCTGAGTGTTTTGGTATTGTCTATTTTCTCTTGCTAAAACACTTTTCAAGATCTGATTTGTCTTTTGTAATTAACACAGGACAGAGTGGGTTTAGGCAATGTACAACTTAATAGATTGTGGCAGTTCAATGCACTTAATTTTTAGCAAAATTGTCAAATTGCAGTAAAGTTGTCAAATTTTTTCTCTTTTCCAATTGTTATTAAATATAAGTAAGTGATTGCATGCATAGAAAGTAGCTCTCAAGTTTTTTTATTTTTTCTTTCTTAGGCAAAGGTGAAATGTATTGAGTTCCAAATGCATATTACTCCACATTAGTCCACCTCAGCAATGGATTGCTTCTTGAGACAGTCTCCCAGTTTGTGATAAAATCAGCAGACCTTTTTATCTTCAGAACTAATTATCAGAATGAGTTTAAGCTAGAAATTTGATTTAGGGATGGAATTCAGACCTTGCAGGTGAGCTGCCATTATAGCTGCCATCTGGAAGAAAGAAACTCCCAGCTAAAGATATTTTCCAAAACAGGCACTGAGTCCTTCAATCACCTTGATTTGAGACTGGATGCTTTTGGAAATCTTCAGGAAGAAGACTGAGATCATCACCTTCATACTTGGAGGGTTTTTTTATTGTCTGTACTATCAGCACAGACAATGGGGCCAGCAGTTTTTGAGGTGTCTCCATGGGGTGGGAGGACATGTGTCCCCTGCCACAGTCCTGACCCGAGCCACTTGATGCTGCTGAGATTGGAGCAGCAGTGCTGGAGCTCACCATCCTGAGGGTACAGACATTGTGCCCATCAGACAAGCAAAGAGGGTGATGCTACTTTTTGCAGTGAGGAAAACCCTGTACAAGTAGATGGAAGTGAATCCTGAGAAGTGCAGGCTGCCAGAATGATGTGTGTCAGCCTTGTTTATGCTGGAATCTCAGGACAGAGGACAGTGTTGTTGCCGAAAAAGATGGCCTTTGCCTCTAGTCATTCACAGTTCTCTGGACTGTCCCATGTTTTTTGTTTTCTATGGAAACTTCTGCCCTTGCCTTCATTCCATTTCTTGAGAAATATACAAAATCAGAGGATGTGATCAGGTCATCCTGTTTACAGCCCTGCACCTACATGGGAGGAGAGAGCATCAGTACATCTGTATGACTTTTCTAACTGACATTGGCTAATAGATCCCAAAATTACAGGGGAGCTGAGTGGGACAAGCTTGAGAGACAGACAGATGAAGGCTCAGACAGACCGCTGTCATAAATTTAGTGTCCTTAGAATCTCAGATTTACAGTATCATCTGCTGGTAGAACCTGCACTCCCATAGCTGCTAGGTCAAAGTTGAGATGGTTTAGATAAAACCTTCAGTGTAAATGCAGGCTTTGAAAGAGTTTTTTCCAGAGGAAGACCTCTGCTGTGCTTGAGATACAGGAATATCAGCAGGAACCACGGTCTGCCTGAAGCCATAAAGATGACATACTTTGGTGATCCTTTGTCTATAAGAACTACGGGGTTTTGACTTAAAAAGAAAAGACTTGCATAAAATTACAGGAAGAGGAGAGAGTAAACATAGTGCATATTTGTAGCAAAGGACAGCACTGATCTGTTGTTGTTTTCATAACTGTTTTTTTCCCCTTGTTAGTCTTGTGTTTAATTCTTCCCATACTCTAAAGAGAAATGGAAGAGATTCACTATTTTTTCCCTTATGTCAGTGTTCTCTCTGATGCCCTTCCCACCAAGGCAAACTCCAGGGCATTTGAAGAAATTTGACATTTGAAACTGAAGACTATTTTTTGCGTAAAAGGTAAACAGGAGATATAGATATTTGAAAACTATTTCTGTCTTACCCTAATTTAGAAGGGCCAGCTTCAACTTCCTCATCCTCTGGAGCAAGCTGCAGTCCTCAGCCAGCATGTCCCTCTCTGTATCTTCACCTTGGTTTTCCCATTTCTTCCTATTCAGGTTTCAGCTTATCTTGAGGGAACTTGTGAATCGTCTAGGTCACATTTTGCAGTAATATTAAAAAAAAAAAAATTCACAGGAAAGCAGGGTGTATTATACCCCAGCCTGTCTATTATATAATGTTCTCTTCCACAGAATTAACAACACAGAAACAACTGGTTTTGCTGGATTTGTGTTATTCCCTTTTTCTCTTTTGGAGGTTATTTAGGAATAAGATAAGGAAATGTTTCTCTTTCACCTTTTAAGATCTTTACTCTCTGGAAACAAGGGGAATAATGCTGGGCAATGGTTTATTGTTCTTTTGTTGGTTTTTTACACATATGTCCTATTACACATATGCATGCATAGTTCTTTCTACACACTGAAAGGAACTATAGAAACTAACAGGAAATATTGTATTTGAAAATATGATTTACTAGTCAAAATGGTATACATTTGCAAAGACATTTTTTGGCAGGGGACGCCGGCAAACCTACAGAATTAACGGCTCTACGGATGGGCAACGTCCAGGTCTGAAACAAGGAGTGAAAGAAGGCACGGTCCAGCCAGCTCGGAGAGGGACTTTAATGGCAAACTGTCATTGGACCAATTTGCTCCAAGATAGAATTTGAGCTAATGCCACCTAATGGAGAGTGGGAATCACTGCGGCAGAAGAAAAGATCGAAGCTTAGGGTCTGTTCAGGGGAGTTGGGTGGTTCCCCCCTGGGCTCCCTATGGAAGGTATGGTGAAAGCAAAAGGTGAAAGTTGAAAAAAAAACAGTGGAGAACAAAAGTTTTCCCTAAGAAAAGGAGTATTTTGATTCATTGGTGATTTTACTGTTCAGGCTGCCAGACCGTATAAAAGAGGGAACAGGAATGACCATCAAATCAAAGAGGGGACGGGGATTTGAAAACTTCATTGTTATTGTAGCTAGAAGAGAAAATGGCACAACATGAATCCATTCTGGGGGCAATGATTGTAAATGAGAAAGGGAATGGCACAAAGGTAACCCTTTCCAGTCCTAACAAGGTACACTTGTGTGGTCCTAACACCCTTTGGCCCTCTATTTTGTGTAATTTGCTGGTTTCTTTGCTAGAATGCATGCTTGTAGCCCTGGAGCAGTGAATTAGCAAAAACATTTTCATCTTTGGAAAACAGAAGTTTCCATTGTAATTACATTAATGCTAATCAAGAAATATGTTTTAACTCTTCTACAGCATCATGAAAGTGATGGTACACTGACTAAAGCAATACTTTTGGTATCAGCCTATTCCATCCACTTAGAGCACTCCAAAAATGGGATGTTTTTGCTAAGATGAACTGTATTCTCAGCAAAAAAGGTCAAGGGACAAACATTTCAAACCCTGTGTCTGGCTCAGATATGTGCAAACACAACTGGAGCTACAAACAAACCTTGAAGTGTCCACGCAAACATAAGCTTGCACAAGCAAAGCAGGATGTACACATAAATGGGAGTTTGCTCACATACACTAACTAGCTGGAGCAGAAAGCAGCAGGAAAGTTTTGCTTTAATTATTTTAGAAAGTGAAGCAGGATGATGGTATTTTCCAGGGCCACTTCACGCTGTTGGCCATTTCCCACCCTCCTGGGAAAGTGCTGAGAAGGTTTTGCTGGTTTCTAGGCACAGCTTGGTGGGTTTGTACACAGCCTGAAAAAAAGTGGGGCAGGAATTCAGGAGTGAAATACAGCAAGGGTCAAACAGATCCTTATGGAAAGCCTCCTGGGGACTGTTAGAGACCTGCTAAATCTTAAAGCCAGATTTGGAGTAGGGCTGCAGCAGGACTGAGAGTTAAGTGTGGACCAAGGTGAAAACCAAGCCTCTCCAGTTAGGTGATTCTCTAACTCTGATGGTATATTTTTTGTTGACCATCTGAATTTGTTAACAGAATTTGTTAAAAACTGATTAAAAGATTTTGTGACTACTACAGATATCTATGTATCTCTCTCTGCATCTCTCTGTACATACTTGGCATATTACCAGAACACTTAGAAATCCCAGCATTATACATATTTTAGCAAATAAATGACAATTTTAATGGCTGTTTATGAGGGAAAATATATCTAGGTTAAGTTTATAATGTAAATTATATTTTTAAAGAAAAATATGTACTACAGATGAGATGGGATGGGTGATGACTTCACTTTGAGGTCTCAATTAGAGAGACATCTCATCTAAGACAAAAAGTATTTGTATACTTCTGTTTTAATTATCCATGCCAGAGGAATTAGCTATTTTTCCTAACTTGCATTTTTCAATACTTTCTGGTATTGATAATCTAAAAATGCTCCTTTTTAGGACCGTATTGCCCTTCTGCTTTTGTGGTATTTGGAAGTTACCCACCATGTATGTATAGCCACTGATCTCATGTTAAATTTATTATCAGTATTCTGAGTCAAAGGAATAGGATTTGAAGCACAAGAGAAGACTAGAAGGGCTATGCACCGAAATAAGTGCAAGTGTTTATTTGAATGGATCACAAAACATCTGTGCATTTCACCAACGAGGGCAAAATAATTTTCCAGATATGCAGTTTATGAAATAGCAGGAGGTGTCAATGTTCTGTCTAAATGAAATGTATTATCTCTGAAGGTTTGTGTTCAAATGCAAACCTGAAGAGACTGATGTTTGTATTGTAGGTATCCACAGGAAAAGGAGCTAACGCTTTTATGCAGCAATAGCATTGTCAGCAGTGCTGTGGCCAACCCAGAAATAACAGCAGGATAATTTCTATCAGCTTTTTTTTTTTTTTTCTATTCTTCTAAGGTTTCATTAGTCCAATCTTAAGCCTCAAGAAACCAAGCTACTCTGCTGCATTTGCTATGCAAAGCAAACTTTCCCTTGATTCAAAACAGATCTCTGCTAAAATTGTATGGACATCTGTCACTGCTTTTACACTGCTGTAGTTGATTTTATTTATTTATTCAAGTTTCTCAGTTCCTTGCAGAAAGTATTGTTTGTTGGATCTTCCCCTGCTCTGTGTCTTAGAGAACACTTCTTGTTCTTACTTTGAGTGTGGAGGATGAAAAGAACGCATCACCAAGTACAGACGATGAGAGACAAGACCAGAGACCAAGCTTTGCAAATGCTGTTGTCTGTGCTGCTCACCACTCAAGATCAGCCCAGTATGAAGGAGTGCTGGTGCATGCTGATGCATTTGTTATACCCTTGAGCCACCTGCCCTTTTGCATTCAACAGATTGTCATTCCAGTATTCTATCGCTTCCTATAGGTTCCCCAAAAGTTTTGGAATAAGGAAGCGTTTCACTTTGGGGAATGCCTACTCCTTTAGAGCATGTTCCTCTGAAATCAGTGACAAAGCACTCTCTGATTTCATTTACTGCAGGGTCAGTTTCTAAGATAATATTGACTGATGTAAGAACTTTGAGAACTTTGAGCATACAAACCCTGGATTGTGATGTCACACAGGACAGCTATTCCTATGGCATTCTTCAATGCAGTCATACACTGCTCCTCAAACCCCTACATTTTCAAACAACAACAACAATAAAAAAGAATGTGCTTTACTAAATGCTCAGGGAGAGGATTTTTACGTTGAGTTATTGTGCACACTAGATGTTACTATCATGTTGTGGGCAGCAGACTGTTGGCTTAGAGATCCAGGTATCCTACTAAAGCTTACCATAAATTTTGGGAGATATGTGTATTTCTGATATTCAGTGTGAAAACTTGCAGCCTTTGCTCTGAAGATGGTGAGACACTATAACAAGCACACATTCATTAAGAAAACCCCAGAGAATACAAATAAAAAAAAAATTTACATACAGTAAGACACCTTTGGTGGAAATACAGTTTTAGTCTGGTTTTGTTTTTCTATTTCAAATAGAAATGTGTACACAGGTTATTTTCTGTTACTACTGAATGGTAACAATTTAAACACACAACTGAAAATAATTTTATTTTAAGCACAACAATCCAAGAAAAAATAAAATAACGTAAAAAGCACAGGCTTGGCCCATTTCAGCAGACTTTTTTTCCTTCATGGACTGTATTTCAGCCTGCTTGAATAAACTCTTAGACTGGATGCCCGAAGTGAGGCAAAATGAACCCTCACTGGCAGGAAGAAAAAAACAAACTACAAGAATTGGTGATGCTATATATTTTACAGGGTGTCAGAGCTGCCTGTTATTCCACATTTCCCCAGACTGCAAAAATGTGAGAACTGTCAAAAATAAGACAACCACCCACCCTCTGCTCTAAGTAATGATTATAAAATGTTGTAAGTATGCCTTGGCATTTACAGACATATTTACTTTTTTGGGTTTTTTTTTTTTTTTTTTTTTTTTTTTGTTTTTTTTTTTTATGAAATAGAGTATACAACGTTGTCAAGGGGATATTTTTACTTTTAATGTGCTTTAAATATTCTGCAGTGTGTTTAAATTCTTTGGAAAACATCATACTGCATAGAGGATTTCAGCTCGAAATACTCAAAGAGTGTCAGCGAGAGACACACTCTCCACTGTAAGCAAACATTTCTGTCACTGTGAACACAAAAGCTGTCTTGTTTATAGTGTTTCAAGTGAACCATTTTAGAGGTACTGCAGTGGATTTACAAGATGAGTTGACAGTGCTATTGTTAATCCCACTCATCAGTGTAAGTGTACAGGGATTTCCCCTTGGGAACCAAGTCCAAGAGGCCTTTGAATCAGAATACTTTCTTATTTGATGATTTCTTTACTGACCTGGTCCTGATTCTGCTTCTGCAGTAGGTCAGCTAAAGGCATGTGCTCTAAAGAGAAATCTTGAGAGCAGTTTCTAACTAGAGGGAGCAGGGGATTGGTGCCCTTAGTATTTAATGTCCTTTGCATTTCTCATCACTGTGGCTATGCACTGGAAACGTTCCCTTCTAATTAGAGAATTCAATATTGTTTGAGCACACTTCAGAGGTTAAGTATGTGATTAAGTGCTTTCCTGAATCACTCCCTGGAGACACCTCTCTCTTTCCATGAATGCAGAGGCAACCAGCTCATCTCGGGCATCTGCATATGGAAGGCTAGAGCTGCCTACTCTTGAGTTCCTTCTTGGTGGATGTGACTGTAGGAGGAGGCTAGGCAGTTTTTCATTTCCAGATCACACATATCAAGTTCCATCAGCCAGTGTCTTCCTCTCCAGCCCTGTCTGGAAACATAAAAACCTCATTCAATTGGCTTTGCACTCCCTTGGGCCAATTCTGCTGCTCATTATGCTATAGCTCTGAAGGCTGCAGCAGTGGGTGTCTTCTGCTCACAAGTTTGTCTGACCTTCCCACTTGCTTTCTCACTACTAAATGTTAACCCTTAATGTTTGGGAGAAAAGTAATTCTGGGTGTATTCCCTGCCAGCTCAGAAATGATGATGAAATTTTCTACATTTTTCCCACTTTTTGCACACAGGGTAGTGATGTAGAAAGAGCTGGAAGGATTTTTCAGGTGTGAGGTTTTTTATGTGGGTGGGAGGTCTATTTTCCAGTCCTGCCCTGTCTACTTTCCATATATTCATCTTCACCTCTGTGAACTTTTTATGGATCTTCCTGGGGAAGGTTTAGAGTCAGTAGTAGCACCTCGAAGGGGTTTTGTTTTGGATCAGGTGATCTAACAGAGGAAATCTGGAATAATTTGACTTAGGAATAACAGTTATGGGCAGATGCATAGTCAGTCTGGTGTAGTGATTAGACATTAATCATTTAGTAGGAAAGAAATTAAATCCACTGGCCAGAAAACAGGGAATAAGTGAGGTCAAGCCCCCTGCTCCTCCCAATTCCTCCATCCCCATCCAACCTGTACAATGACTGTCAGAGCGTGGGGTGTGTTCAGAGTGAACTCATCAGAGCAGCTCATACTTGGTTGCTGTATGGCATGTATGTCAGAAAAGAACAGGGACTAGAATTTTCTGGTCTCACCATCATGAAGTCAAAGCTATTGAGCCAACGCTGCTCGTACAGTCTTGGCAAAGAGGCAAAGATTGGGCAAAAAACCTAAGAGGCCTGATTGGTATCTACTGTGCTGTTTTGACAACTTTATAAGAAAAAAAAAAGAGAGGGTAGTACCATATTTATCTAATACATTAACTTCTGTGAAGTTTCAGTTAGAAGCACCTTTGCACATGATATAGATTAGTTACAGATGGAGAGAGCACATACAGGATAAAATATTACATTCACTTTTATTAATGACATTGCTTCTTCATTTTGATGTTGACAGCAGTTTCAGGTCATCTTTATACGTTTCTATATTGGGCCCTAGATTTACACTGCATGTATATTGTCCAAACTGAGAGGATTTCTTGGTATTCTCTGCTTCCTTTTCTTAAACACTGCTAATTCATGAAGCACTTCTGCAGTACCACAAATTTGGGAAATTCATGTTGTACACCAATAATTGGATCTGGCATGTTGAAAGAAACTTTCTTGTGATGGGAAAGAAAGAATGACACCTTTTGAATGGAAAAGAATCTGTATTTTAAGATGCAAGCACATATATAATTACACATATAACTACACATAATGCAGATGAATAATAATTTTAACAGGTGCTTAGTTTGGGAAGTGTCTCAGGTGATTTCCTGGAGTAGTTTATATAAAATGGCAGGTATCACACACCTGCCTTAGTCTCTTACCTGATTCTCCTTTCATGTATCAGGAGTGCAGCAGTGGTGTTAGTTCAATGGGATTCCTCCTGATTTGGACCAGGTAGGCAAGAGTGGGATCTTTTTATGCTGAGCTGATGAACATTTTGTTAAACTGCTCAGGAAATATTTTGACTGATGAAGGAAAATGCCTGTAATACAGCAGTCAATATGTTCAGCTGGTGTTGCTGTCATTTAAAATAGTAGGCTGAGCTTTGACAACATGAATATTTGTTATCTTTTCCCAGGTAAGTAAAAATCTTCATTTCAGTGGTGCAAAAACTGGTCTATCAAGAAACTATTGTCGTTTCCAGAAGACCATTTTCAGATCTATGGGGTTAACTCCCTTACAGTTTGGTTTCAAGTATAGTTATAATGAACCATGTGAAGGTTTCAAATGATGCATTAGAGCAATATTGCTTTTTGCAGTAAAACGACCAACTATTGTTTCCATTCCCCTAGAGTTCTTAAGAGTTATAGCCTCTTCCTGGAATTTGGAAAACAGTGCTGATTCACTCCACTTTAAAAGCAACTTTGAAGCATGGTGGGAAAATGTTGCATACCACAAGTCCTTTGAGCAAAATTGCCACTGCTGCTTTTTTAGTATTTAGAAAGTGCAACACTAGTGAGAAACCTGCAATCATAGACTTTCTTCTCACATAGAAACATAATCAACAGTCTCAAGAAGAAATAAGACTTAACAAAACCTAAGTTGGAGAAAATATTACCCTACCATATTGGTGTTGGTGTGTTTAGGAGGGAAGGGATTTTTTTTCTGCTTAGGAATCCACAGCAGATGGAGCAATACCATTCTCCTTTTACACTTGCCTTCTCTCCTGTAAGAACTGAAATGTGACAAAAGAAGTCAGTAGAGGATTCTTCTGGTTTTATTTTTAATTGCTCTACTTGCATTTGATGCCTTTTTGTCAATATGAAGTTGAATCCCAAATTCCTCACCACAAAGCTACAGCTTTGCTTAAGAACAAAACAGTTATACCAGTGTAGAAGACTGCAAACATTGCCTGGGATAAGATGTTTAGGACTTGGTGCACTGTTTTTAAGGGAGAAAAAGACACAGACACTTTTAGATGACAGACCAAGGCAACATTCCTGGGGTAAACTCCTTGGTGGCAGCTGGGTGACAGATGTTCTGACACAGCCATTTTACACTCCAAGCAGCTCCACACCACTTGCATCTGCCCATGGAGCACCTCCCATAAAGCCATTCCTTTTTTTTATATTCAACAGAGATGGACCACGTAAACTTAATTGGCTTAACGAGGTGATTTTGGCTAACCTGAGCCGTTTTAGGAGAAACATAGCAGGGAGCAATCCTCTGAGCAGCTGCGTGGGTGGGACAGAAACCGGTGGAGTGCGCATACGGGGATGGGTGCGAGAAGCAGAGGAGCTGGGAGCCCCAGGAGCCAAGCTGCTCTGATGTTAACAAACCACATAATCAGCAGGTCTGATTAGCCTGGGCATGGTGCCACGCAGCTGAGGGGGCAATGTGCAGCCAGCAGTGGCTCTGGGGTCTCTGCAGAATGCCCTGCTGCGTAGTGTAGACATCTACTTTGTGTTTTCTTCAGACCATTCATGCTACAGCTGTTTCTAAGAGGCTAAAAATGCCTCAGACTTGACAAGATGCATGGAGTTGAAGCCCAAAATGAGATTATTATTTGTCCAGTGTGGGCTCACGTATATCTCAAGTTATTAAATTTCACCTACTTCTTTTTTGGGAGTCTGGAATTGATCCAAAGCCTACTGCAGCCTCTGGAATTACTCCAGAAAGTTCAATGGGTTGTGATTCAGGCTTTGAGTCAAACCTCAACTTTATACATTTTTAATTATTGAAAGGACTCTAATCCCCTTCTGCCTCCATGTGTGCTGATACAGAGACCTCATTTTTCACTGGTTAATGCTGGAATTTGTCACTTTTTGTAGGAAACATGCAGCATTTTCATTCAATTTAGTCAAACTGTGTATTTTTCTAATAGATTTTGTGGGTATGTTAATGCAGTTGTGGCACACACTTAGGATGGGGTTGAGACAAATTATTTCTAAAACTCAATGAGTTGTGAGCATAGAAACAGAAGTACTGTCCTTCAGCTTCAAATTACAGATCTCTGCTCCCTGAGTTGTGGGTGATGTCCCCAGAGGTGAAGGGTTAGTCACACCCACAAAGGTGTATCAGCATCCCTGTTCAGCTAAGTATTCCCAAAGCTTTGAGAAAAAAAATAAATCTGGCTGTTTGCTAGAGTAATGAAAAGCAGGCATTTGCCTCACATCATTCACAAAAACAGCAAGTGGAACGCAGAAAATTTATTTCAAGACAAAATATTCTTGCTTCTGGAGGCAGAAGAGAAGAAGGGGAGATAGACATATGACAGGGAAACTCACGAAGCAAAGGTGGCATTTGCCATGTGAGCCTGAGCAAGCAGAACAAAATATTTCTCTCCACTGTGGGAAAATCTTAGTTTTCTGTCTGTCAGCAGCAAAGAGGCAACAAGCGTGAGCAAATGAGAAGAGGTTGGCACAGCACCAGCCCATATATAAAATTATTTGAAGAAACTTAGATGTTGAGTGCTGAAAAGGAGAGAGAAATCCTTGAGACCACACTGATAGCAGTTGTGTTCAGAGTTACTTAAGAAACACTCACAAACTTAATTCCCTTTATCGTTCCAAAAAGAAGATAGAATTGAGTGTTGAAAGAAGAGTGCAAGGGCTAACTGTTTAACAGATATAAATAACATGAGCTTCAGATCATTCTGCAAATATGACTTCCAGTTTTGCCTAATTTAATAGCATTCCTTTACTTACGGTGGTGTAACAAGATGATTCAGCACATGGCCAAGGTTTTTAGTGAAATGCTGACACCTGCACACCACTTTTGAAGGGCTGTGTGCTGAGAAGGAGCCTTCACAAGCTGATGCACTAAGGGTGTGCTGAGCTGCTCTCAGAGGAGAGTGGCAGCTATCAGTGAAGTTAGCAGGTTGCAGCTTTGGTTCCATCCCTGGTCTTTTTCTTGCCTGCTGTCCCAGCATTTTAATCCAAAACCGAGGACTAATCCTAGCTAGCAGCTAATCACTAGAAGCTTCAGAAAGGTGTAATCTTTCTGATGACCTGCCCAGTCATCTAGGAGATCATGAGCAAATACTGAACTTCTAACAAGCCAATTAACGAGCCATCAGTGTGATTAATGGTTTCCTTTTATTTAGGACCTTTAAAAATCCTGATAAAGAGATATCTACCTCTCTGCACTGCAGTGACTTGTGAAGTGTCATAATTCAGCACTAACTCTTAGCATGAGCAAATTCCTGCCTCTTAAAGCTCTGGAAAACCAGTTACTGCAGCCACCAGCAAGGGATGAATTGGTGCATATAGAGTAGAGGTTATTGGTGAGGGAGATGCCTCCTCCCCATAAGAGAAGCCATGGCTCCACAGCTTGGTTCTCCAAGCTGGGAATGGGATATAAGAGTTTTGGTGCCCACTTACCTTTGCTGCCCCTTCCTTCTAGCAAAACAAATGTTCTTCTGGATGATAAGGAGTCTGAGATTATGGAGTCTGAGAGAGCTTTCACCTCTCAGACTGCTGCAGTGCTCCCGGTGACCAGGCCACCATTTTAAAGGACAAAATGGAAGCATCTTTTTTATCATCCTAAACATGTGCACCATCAATATTTACTTCATTACTGACATTTTATTTACCAATATATTTTAGCACATTTTTTCTTTTGCCTTTTTTTTTTTTAAGAGTTTTTTCCCTTCTGGTATTTACTCTGCTGATAAATTTTCAAGACATTTATACTTCTTCAGTTTTCAGTTTGACAGACTGAGGTAGCCAAGCTCTCCAGGTGTCCTCCCATTTTCAAGGCAGCTCTTCTGCTGTACCTAGGATTTCCCTTTCATGGGTATTCTTGGAATACAGCTGAACAAAGCCAATCCAGTGCCTTGTAGAATGGCATTTGTTCTTCCAACTCTCTGATGTTAACTTCTATCCTGATATATCCTGTTATCTGATTGCTTTTATTTATTTGTTTGTTTATTTTATTCTCTGTAGGAGATCAAAATGATCTCATCAGTCTACAAGTCTTCCTTATATCCTCAGCAAAAACTGTTCATATCCCATTGGTAGATGATCTTGCACTTTCTTATGCCCGATTTCATCTTACTTCTCTCGGTTCAGTCCTTAAATTCTTTTTTACCCACGGTCCTGGTCCTTTTGCCTACCAGTGATTCTTCTCAGCTTGATGCCATAGACTCTATTGGCAGACTCTTCCCTGCTGTACTGCTCTAGAAAGGCTTTTGAAGAGCAGCTGTGGCCTCTGCAGTCCTTTGCCCTCCTGGAGGAGCCACCATGGATCCTGCACGGATGCTGCTGGCTGCTCAGCAAATCCAGCCTCGAGCTTCAGCACAGCCCTTACATATACACATCACCTGGAACTGGAAACTTGCTGCACTGTAAATTCTATTCCTGACTTTTTCATCTACAAGATGCCCTAATGGTTCTTAAAGGAAGTGACCAACTTCAGTGCAGACACTTTTCCATATTTCAGATATAAATGAAAGGAAATCACCTAGCTTCTTGGGAATTGTGTCTATTTTAAGTTTTGCCTTTTATCCTCAGTGACCCAGAAAACCCCATGTTCTTTCTTTAAGATCTTCCTTCCAATACAGGTAAAGAATACCTTACTGTTTGTTTTAAACATTTTCATGCTTCTCTTTATGAAATTTATGATGACCCTTCCTATTAATTTTCTGCCTAATATTTGCTGGATGTAATTTATGTTTTCTTTATTAGGATCTCAAAAATCTGATTTCACATTATGACTTCGAGTCTTTCCAGCCCTGCCAATTTCTGTATTGTTGTGTGCTCCTCATCTCTCCTGAGCCTCTAATGATGCTTCTTTGCAAGGAAGTCCTTGATGCTGGGTGTGCAGGGGCTAAGAATCTGCTGGGGCTGCAATAATAAATTGTTTCTGTATATGGTTTATTAATATGGTTCCCTATATTTTATTTTTTCAGTTCTTTTCTCTGGACAGTAATGAAGCTGGTTTTGGCAGTTTCTGTATTAGTTAGAATATCAAATAATAGATTATTGTAATCTTTCTCTGGAAGAGGTGACTCATGAAGTTACCTACATTGATCCAGAAATAGTGCAATATCCTTCTCTTCTGAAAATTACAGATCTGTGCTAAGAGATGAAAACACAGCAGAGGAATTGCACAACTTTGCTAGTTTATGGGACTATGTCAGGTCATGTAAATAAAACAGCATTCTTGAAATCAAAATGTAAGGTAACACTACCAACTTGAAATTATGCCCATGTCTGCATATTAGGTCAGCATCAAAGTGGTGAGTAATATACAATACACTCAGCAAATTTGGCATATCTTTTCCTCTTATGAGGGAGCTATTCAATTTTTTTAATATATAAAAGGTTCTTTGTGAAAATATAAAACTCAAAGATTAGGAAAACAAACTACTATGAAAAAATAACGTGACAAAAATATTTGAAAGGAATTTCAAAAGAGATGCCTGAGATAGCATTTCAAAACTGTGCTAGTGGGACTTGATTTTTTCAAAGGGTTTCTCCAATAAGAATCATAACAACTCAATAGTGATCAAAGTTTGTGATGAAGCAAATTTAATGCCATGATATAACTTTTTGATCTATGTCACCACACCCTTCAGAAAAAATGAGTGACCTTTGCACCTCAAAATCCTTTTAATATGAGTATAGGAAATAAATCTTTCTAAAATGCTATTTTTCTGTTCAAAGCAGTTGTCAAATAAAGCAAAAATTAGCCCAAATGTTATATGCAGTCATATTCTCCTAATTTTTTCTTGTATTAATATTATCTGCATTGCTGAAAGTGCTGCATGTCTCATTTTCCTGAGGCAGCATACCAAATACTTATTTTCATAAAACTATGTATTTTTTCAAAATTTCCTGTGTTTCTGTGTACCGTAGGAACATTTAGGATTGCAATCACCCTGCCTGCTCAAGCCACAGTGAGCCACATCAACTTCAACCAGATGATACTGGAGGCAGAAGAGGCTGGGAAGGAACCGCATGCATTTTTTTGACCCTGTTCCTGTTTTTCACCCTGTTCTCAAAATTATTTAGAGGAGCCTAGCGTCCCCAGGTTGACCAAATCCATCAGAATCTCCTTGCCTCTCAGGTATCTCTCTGCTGACTCAGTCCAGAGCTGCAGCAAGCATCTGCTCTGCCTGTGCCACGGGCACAGCTCAAAGCCTTGGTGCCGGCTTTGCACAACGCAGCAAGCACTGACCTGTCTTTCTCCTGACCCAGTTTCTCCCTGTCCCTGGTGCAATAACTGGGAATGTGCTACAGTCTGAAGACAGGCAGATGGAGGAAGAGTCTCAGGATGTGACTGCTGCAACAGCTTGAAAGAGAGCCAGCACAACTTCATGATTGCACAAGGAGTAAACAAGCTCAACCGGAATACGGAGTTGAGATAACCCCAATGTTCAGTGTCAGCTCTCAAGCTGGGGGGAGTCACCATGCCACAGGGATGTTTCCCATTCTTCTCTCTCTCTCTCTTTTTTTTTCTTCTATATTCTTTGAGAAAACAAAAAAAAAGGAAAAATTAAACTCAAAGAAATGTGGAAGATGGGAACCTGGTAGTGTTTTAAATAGTTTTTTCTTTTTCCTAGGCTATGATTTGGATCTTCTTAATTTTGTATAAAAGGAAGAGATTTCTTGGAGAAAAAGAAAAAACTTCTACAAGAATCTGTTAAAAAATTCTAGCAAAAAGCAGTGATCTGTTTTGGCTTATTGAAGCTTTTTAATTTACATTAACATCTGCCAGAAGCCCATTTGGAGCAGTGACTTTGCACTGTTTGCCAGAGAGGTATTTGGGATGGAAGGTATCCTACTTGATGATGGAACATCTATCCTGCCCTGACAAGCTACATTCAATGTTCTGAGTTTCTTCCCTAGTGATGCTGAAAAAGAACCCCTGACATGAGGAGATGTACATATTGGTACAGCTTGCTGGAGTTTTTTAACCAACTTATAGTGAGTTTTAGGAACCCTGATCTTAACTCAGCCTTCAGGTAGTATGGCCAAGCAGAAAGACTTTTTATATAAGATATGCAGAGGTATGGGTTTTGACCAAATGCTTATGGAGTCCCTGATTAATTCTTATGTAGCTATTACAATAATATTTTTTTATGTTAAGGAAAGAGCAATGCTTGCAAAAATATTCTGTTGTATCTAATTAATTATATTTCATGATGGAAAGCTACTATACTATCTCTGAGTAATGTTGTTCACTTTTTAAGTCCCTCAGCAACTTCAGAAAATATTTAGTAAAATATTTAGTATGCTACAGTACGTTTTTTATCTTTTTTTTTAACTACCTTACACCAGAGTGGGCACCACTTGGTGAGAGGAGAGGGAAGCAGGAGGGTGGTAGTTTACCAGTCTATAGCAGGTATAGGCATCCCAACAAATTTAAGATTTTTATTGACCCTGTTGTCCTCAGGATCAGGACCTCTAAATTTTGATAGCTGTCTGGTGGCTACAGAAGCCTCTTCATCTGCATCCTTCCTCTATATGGTAGCAGCAAATCCAGTGACTCCAGCAGATGCAGTGCATGACCTCTTTCAAGGGTGTCAGATGTTGCTAGCACAATGCACTTCAAACTCACAGAGCAGCAGCCCAGCTGATCTCTCAGAGAATTTTTGCAGATTTTTTGGAGTATGTGTGCAAAGCAAGTAGGATGCCTGCTGCCTGTGAACAAAAAGTAGACTAATGAAAGACACTATAAAGAGGAAGGAAAGAAGCAAAATATGAAAGCAGCCCCTACAGGGCTATGAAATGATTTCACAAAGCTCTGAGTCTACTTTATGAAATCTACTCCCCTGCAGGGTCCTGAGCTGTTGGGCTAGTGTGGTTCCAGATAGAAAAGGATCTCCTGGCCCCATCACTCTGTGCACTGCCACCAAGGGGCCTTGGGGCAGTTCTGTCCCACCAGCCCTGAGCACACTGGAATTCCGTTGTGTTTCTTCCAGAGGCGCCTCTAAATCTCCAGGGGCAGGAGTCAATTTTGGATGGCATGCAAGAGTGCTTGAAATGCCTGTGCAGAGCCTGCTCCTCTGGTGTGAGAGCCTGAGGAATCTAAGTGAACGGTCAACTTCTTGTGATTTAGGAAACAGTCTGGTATTCAGGCTAGAGTA
This sequence comes from Irena cyanogastra, assembly GCA_013397155.1. Classification (NCBI taxonomy): domain Eukaryota; kingdom Metazoa; phylum Chordata; class Aves; order Passeriformes; family Irenidae; genus Irena; species Irena cyanogastra. Next base: position 498,150 of record VWZV01013180.1, read on the forward strand.
AAAACAAATGTTGCCTGCAAGAGCAGATGAGGATGCTGTGTCTCACTTCCTGGAATTTAGGGCTGGCAAAGGCAGAATCCTTTTAATTCATATCATATCAAGGTCTTCTGCACATTCCTTCTGAATGAGAGATGCTGGAAGTGGAAAGTTGGCTCTGGTTTTTATTGTTTCCAAAACAAAGTCTTTTTGGCGATATTCCTGACAGAAACACTAAAATGTTTTCTTAGAACCTCAGCTCCAATATACTGATTTTTTCTGAGAGACATCTAACAGATCCCTGCAGGTACAGCCTGTTACATAAAATGTTGTCCTTACAGATTTTCTGATTTACCATTTCAGTTTTCAAAAAGTGAAAAACATCATGGATGATCATTATGAGTTCAAAGAAAAAAGACGTCCTATTAGTCCCGTCCTTTTCTCACTGTAACTTAGTGGATTTCAACCATTATCCCTCATTTACATTAGTGAAGTTACTGTAATCATTGAGAAGTGATTGATCTTTCTCCCTGTACTACTAGCACTGACATGAGCTGATCCATTTCCTTTACTTGGTTGAACCCAGTCCTCTGGACCATAACTCCAAAGGGTATTTCATGTGTTGGTATACATGGGCCCAAAGTTTTCTAAGCTAATATGAACAGAAACAGCAGGAAAAGCAAATGTGGTCTGAACTTTCACCTTTTTAGCCTTGTAGCTGCTTTAGTGAATCCTAAGTGCATAATTAACATAAATGCCAGCATGAGGGCACAGGCCTCTGCCCGTGCTTTCTCCACAGGCTTAGCTGCTCTGTCTACTCTGGGTTTTCCCTGCTGGAGACACACTCGGGCCACTAACATGGATCTAATGATCTGATCATCACCAAAACCACTCTCCATCCAAATGGAGGATGCGAGGACTGGCACCAATGCATTTCAATATGCCTGGAGACTACCACCTTAAAGACTAGGAAGGGCCCCTGTGCCCTCTGCATGTGGTGTTTCTTGCACTGTGGTCCTGCTCTGATTCCAGGTCTCAGCACATTCCCTGACCTCAGGAGACCACAGACTGCATCCAGGTCTTTTCCAACAGAAAGCCTGTCCTCTAGTGTGTCACCTTCCTGTCCCTCGGGCCACATCTATGGGCTCAGGTGTGGTGGGACTGATCCTCAGGCCTCCCCAGAAAATGGCAGAGACACAAGTCCACAGGAGACAGCCACGACACTGCCATACTGATGTGACATGTTCAAACTGACATCAGGATGACACCATATTTCCCAGCACTGACTCCTTACCAAAGCCACAGCGCTGCTGTATTTTGGATTCAGTACCTGCTCTCATAATGAAAGGGTTATTTTTTCACCTAACGGGCTAAAAACCATCACCCCTGGCACTTTTTAACCTCTGTAGAGATCTGAAAGCTTTTCTTCCTGAAAGGACACCTCACCACAGACTACTTTGGGTTCGACTTTTGTGGTGTCTCCTTTCTGTTGTGGTTTCTGGACATGCTGCAGGAGTTGCAGAGCTGGCAAAGCCATGGAGCTGGGTGGAGGGAACCCATGGTGCCTGTGCTTACAGACTATGCTAATTTTATTTTTGCTTCTGGGTGGGAAGCCAGCAGTTGGTTTCAATCCCAATTTGAATGTGTCTTTCTCAGAGTCTGGCTCTCTTCTTGTGTAACGCTGTGACGCTGAGATATTCTGGGACACTTTTACTAACCATGGCAGAGACGCATTCCTGGAGACTGGAGCGAGGGTGTTTTTCAGTGCAGGGCCACATGTTTGAGTGATTCCAGCTGGGAAACCCACTCTCTGGTGGTCTGATGGAGCCGAGGTTTACTGACCTTCACAAAACTGTGCCACCCACTGCAGTATGACCGCCTCCCCCCGTCACACATTCCCCTTCACACTGCCCACACCCCTGTGACCTGGGGCTTCTCCCTTGCTTCTCCTGGGTTTGGGCAGGCAGAGCAGTTTAGGAACAATGATGGCAGAGAGAAGGGAGGAAACAAAGCTACCCAAGAATGACAGCAGGTTTTACTCAGGCTCCAGTGGATGCTTTGAGGGATCCAACATGGGTTTTTGAGAGACGGTTTCTTACATCCTTAATTCCTAATAATCCTCACTGCTGAAATGGGATGCAAACATTCTCTACTGTGATCCTGCTTCTCTCCGGCTCTTCAAAATAATTGAGGAGTGATACTTACACAAGGTGACTGCCTACCCCAGCTCTTCTTGTCCCTTTATCTTCATTCAGATGCTAATGATGGTTTAAACCAATGTTTGTGCTTCACAGGCCTAAAGCAAAGCTAGGCAGAAGGTCTGTAGACAGTAGGGGAGCCAGCTATTTTTAAGTCTCCTCCTTCCCTAAGTCAATATTGGGATAAGCAGCAATGAAAAAGGCCAACACACGGAGAAAGAATTTGGAGCCAGGAGAGCTGCAGAAGCTGTCAGAACGAGCAGTCTCACAGGGCAAAGGGCAGCAGAGAGACACTGGCAGGTGCTAAGTGGGCTGGGGGGCCATTTGTCTCCCACAAAAAAAAAGCACTAGACTCCTCAGATATTTACAATGGCTTCTGTCCACTCAAACTGTCTAACTACCTATATATTTTAACCTCCCCTAAACAGAGCTGCATGCTTCCAACATCGCTGTTAATGGCAGAGGCTACGGTTATGCTTCTGAGCACTGTTTTCATCAGCCCCCAGCTGTACAGCTGCTAATGTTGCTGGAGTAAAGCATTTCCTCAACCCTTCATCTCGTCAAGTTGACTAAATCCTACAATGTTTTGGAAAAGGATAATCTGAACAGGCTTCACAGACTCTTTCAGACTACCAGAGACTCTGCTTGCAGCTTGCTTAGCAAGAGATTCCCAACTAAGTTTCACAGAGGTGTGGAATTCAATACTACCTTTTTCCTACAGTAGTATATAATGCATTGGGAGAAAAATAACTAAGAAAATAAAAATATAAGTTTGGTGATGGAAAGGAATGACAAGAATTTATTTGGCTTTATGTTGACTTTACAAATGTTTTGTCCCATTGCAAAGAGAGGGAGAGAATATTCTGTACTCTCTTGACATTAAGAGCATGCTTGTACTTCCTTTGACTAGGAAATATAAAACACAGTTGAAATGACCTGTGCCTATTCCTTCTTTGTGGTGTCCATGACTGATGGACAAAGAGAACTGTTCTGAATTGGGCATTTTTTTGTATCCTTACTGCTAATTCTTCAGCACTTCGCCTGTTAATAAGGGACAAAGGAAGAAAAATATGGATGGGAATAGGGGCCAGGTTGGTGAGGGATTACCCCACAATTCCCTTTCTCTGAAAGAAATTTCAAATGTGTAAAATCAGAATGGGCTCCATCTTCCTGGCTCTTGCAGTGCATGTTCTTTCAAAGCTGCAGTCTGGGTTCTCCTCCTGTGTTTGTTTCCTGCAACCTCCCAAGGCACTCCTGCAGGGCAGAGAAAGGATGGTGGATAAGCTCATTGCAACAGAAGGTTGTGTGATGTGATGTGATGTGTTAGGGTGCTTCCTAATTCTACAAACCTGCTCAACAGAGAGATTAAAAGATTGCTCTGTGAAAGAGTCAGCTTCACCATGGTGTCTTGGTTCACTGATTCAGCAAGGAGTCCTCTACCAAAAAAAGAAGGCTGACAAGGTTTGATACTCACGTACTTTTGAAATAACAAAATACTTTTGACTCCTCCTACATGCCAACCCCACTTAAAAAGAGCAAAATACATTTTCCAAATACATATTCTTCATACCCCACAAGGAATCAAAGATAAATGACTCTTTCCCCTTCACCTCTTCTTTTTATATATACCCTAAAGAGAGATCTGATTCGCCCATAATGAAAATCTGGGGCCAGTCAAAGGAATGACAAATGTCTTTGTGATTTCATTGGAGCTGAAAGCCAGATCTAACTAAAATTAACCAGCATCTTCTCACCAAACGCAAGCAAATTATGATTGTGACATATTTTCTATGACATGCATGAGCCTAAAAAATACAGTGATAGTGGACACTGTTAACTGACAAATGACAACTTGTTTTCTTATAGGAAATTGTGTAGCAATTGATAGTGTTTCAGTGTTCCTCTAGGAACTCCTTGCAGGCTTTGCTTTCCAGGGATACTAAGGAACTCAACAATTGCTCCTTCTCAATGCGTTGAGTTTAGCAGTCAGATGACAAGGTTTGCACCATAAAAAAACTCATGCTGATTAAGGTATAAATTCAGAATTATTTCAGTGCTTGTGTTGTGGCCAGAACAGTGAAACTCATGGCTTCCACAGCAAGCAGAAGCTTGCAACTGCCACAGCAGCACTCGTATCCTTTTAATGGAATTTGTTTTTTGGACAAGGTCCTGCAAAATTAAAAGTTTCTGTACATAACATTTTAAGCACAGCTGCTTGTCAAGGGTTAACTTGGTTAGTGGAACCTAAGTGAAAGTTTTAAAATACTGCTGTCATAGAGAACAAATGCCTTCAAAGCGTCTATAGCATATGTTATTTAAAAGAGCACTGGAATAAAGTCCTGGTTTTAATTATTTTTCTTTGCAGAACTTCTCTAACTTTATTGCCAAAGAAAAGACTTCCAGAGCCAATTTTTAATCTTAATTATACCAGATTCAATCTGGAATATTTCCCTTGAAGTTAGTTGCACCAGGTTTACACAAAGCAGAATCTGGCCCAGTTTCCACATTAGACTCTTTCTCAAAAGATAATTTCGATTAAAAAGAAAAATATCTGACTAAAAAAGCCAGCAGTCTAAGGATCATAATGTAACTAAATGCTGCTGTACCCTCTGTTCTTGAGCCACATCAGAACTTTCCTGTCAAAGCCTGAACTGTAGCTTCACATGCATGGCTACAGGAACCTTTACCTGCATTTTTGTCTCATCTCACTCTCTCAATTTCTCTCTCCACAACCACCTTGCTCAAGAGGAGTGCAGCATATAACTGAGTTCTCTAAAGGACTGTCAACAACAGACAGGCAAATGATCATGTAACTGAGGCAGAAAGTGCTCTCTGCAGAATTACATGAGGTACAGACAAGGTGATCTCAGAGAAAAAGGCCAAATAGTCTTTTGGAAAAGTAGCAAAAAAAAGAGAGGAACAGTTTCCCTTGACATTTCAATGTTTCAGTCTCTCCTGTCTCTGAACTAAAGAAAGAAAAATGAGAACATGGGCATTGGCCACTCCTTGGAATGGCTTGAGGTGTGATGGGTGCCTGCTTGATTTCTTCCATCACTGATTAGGGCCACAGAACCTTCAGTACAGGAGACACACAGTGCTGCAAAGAGAATGAACATGTGATTCATCCCTCCTGCTGATATACCTCCAGCATAATTTTGGTAAATATGAGTAAAATGAGTGAACAAATTCAATGACTAAGAGGAATGGCCACATTCATTTCCAGATCTGGAACTTTTTGCTGACTGTGGTAACATGGATGTTGATTCTTGCAACTCCTAGTTCTGCAAGCTCTTAGGAAGCATTAATGCCTTTCCATCTTCTTAATCCTTAGGATGGGGAAGATCCATGTTCAGAAACACTCCATGCCACAGAAATAGAGGGACAATGTTTTGTTTGCAGGGGTATTTTGGAGCATGAAAGATTGGGCGAGGAGGAGGATCTTTTTGGAAACCTAATTACAATCATAAACCCTTTTCATAAACCTAATTACAATTCACAAAGCCAGTATTCCCACAGCAAATCACCCCAAAGGTGTGTGCTAATCACGAAGCATCAGAAGAAAATCTGTTGTGGGATGAAGCAGAAAAGTGACATCCCTTGCCTGGAGCATGGGTGGCTCCGGGTACTCAGTAAACAGATGTGTTCCTCTCCTGGGTCTGACACCTCAGCCTATCTTGGCTCTCCTGTGCCCATGGTAGGAATGTAAGGCACACGTGGGGACCGACACTGACACAGATGTTGGCACATGCCCACCGTGTCACAGTGACCACGACCGCGACATCGAGGGTGGCCTCCACACCACCCAGCTCCCCCGTGCAGAACTCAGGGCTGGGTTCCCAAGCGCAGTGGCCCGAGGGGAGCAAAGCTGGTACTAATAGTAAATAGCTGGAGAACGAAAGCAGCTTGGTCTGGCTGTGGTTTTGTCCTGCTGTAATCCATTAATTGCTGCAGCTCGAAAGAACAAAGGCAGAGATAATGGTCTCGGGAGTTAGGAACCGAAGTCAAACCTGGGCTGAATCAGCACACGATCCTTTGATTTCGGAGGGAAAACTTATTCGTGGTGCGGGAGGAATTTATCTCTCTGCTTTACTTGCAACACGCCACATCTCCAGAGCTGCTGAGCCCGGCCCGGGGTGGACCTGCGAGGCTGGAGCCATGCGATTCCCGGCACGGCCCCTCCTCGCCATAGTCTCCCGAGCCGGGCGATGGCTAATGAAGCACAGAGGCAGCAGCGGCCGGCGAGGCGCGGTGCCCCTGCCGGGCTCTGCCGGCTGCTCCCGCGGGCTCCGCTGCCCTCTAGTGTCGCGGGCGGCGCTGGCACTGCCCGGGCGCCCTCGGCCGGCGGTGAAGGCACTCCGGAGGCGCCCGCACCCCGGCAGCGCTGCCTCCCCGCCCGTCGGTGCAGCGGCGGGGCCGGGGCTCCCCGCCCGGGGGTCGGAGCGGAGCGCGGAGCCAGGCGGCGGCGAAGGGCCAGGCGGGTGACAAGCCCTTTTCCTCTTGCTCTGCCTCGCCCCGAAACTGCGTTCAGCCTGCTTCTGGACCACAGCGGGCTGTTTATTCTGTCGTAGTCAAAAAAGTCAGGGCGGGAGCAAAAGGAAAAACAAAGTCTGTTTTTAAAAGAATAAGGCTTCCATGGCTGTTTTGGCATCTTTTAATGTCGAGAGCCAAACGCAACAATGAAAGCAAAACAGCTCGACGTCGTGGCAGCAGCGGCTCCGGTGGGAAAACGACATGGGGCATGGGGAAGGAAAACGACGGGTACGGGGAACTACCTCAAACAGCCATGTGGCGAATAAAAATAAAGTCTAGGGAGGGCAGGCTGGGCAAAGTTAATTTCTTTTGTCTGGATGCCTGTCCTCCCAGTGACACGGGATCCCTGCTATTCAGAGCCAAATTCTGTTGAACAAACAAAATGAGGGAATCTGTACTTGTGGAAAGAAATAAAAATCTAAAAATCTGGTAGGGCTGTAAATGTACACAAGGCCCTCCCACCGCCAGAACACATTTTCCGGAGGGGCTCGGGCCTCTGGAGTTCCCCTGCTTAGCTCTCCTTCCTAGGTGAGGCAGCGCTCACCGCTGTATTCGCCTCCCTAGGCGATAGATGTGAACACAGATGTGAGGCCGCGCTGCTTTCTCCCTCTCTCGGGGATTTCAGGGGTCTCTGCTCCAGGCTGTAGCTGCTCTTCACGTAGCGGTTCCTGCTCTAAGAGGTGAAAAGGATGAGTGCTGCTCCGTGCCTCGCTGAACGATAATTAAACCCAGGCAAGCCTTCCCATCCAGCGAAAAGGCTGCGGCCCCTCAGCAGGGGTTCCCGCGGAGCCCGGGCCGGGGCACTCCCTCTCGCCCGCCCAGTCCCACCGGTGGCCACACAAGCCACCTATTAGGTTGTTCAATAGGCTTATCCAGTTAACGCTCTCCGGCTCACCCTTGGGAGAGAGCCGCAGGAAAGGATTTATTACTTGAAACAAATTGTGATTTCCCCAGGGAGGGGGATGCTGAGCGGGGGAAGGGGGAAAGGGGCTTCGAAGGCTCCCAGCTCCCCTGGAAGCGTCTGCGAGTGGAGAGACCCGCCCCGCAATAACCCGAGCCGTCGGTGCTCCCGCTGCCCGGCCTCTGACGGCGCCGCGGGCCCGGGGAGGGGGACACACACCCCCGCCCACCCCGGGGGGCAGGTTGGGAGCATAAACAGGCGAGAGCGGCTCTAGCCCGGGCGCCGCACTTTGTTTGAGACGTGCAGCTTCCATCTGTTACCACATAAACACACGCTAACGGGATGCTTTATGCTCCAGCCCTTCAGGGGAGGGGAAGGCGGGAGGACAGGGGAGAGGAGAGGTAAAAAAATCCCCCCACCCCCAGCCTGTCCTCTCGCTAACCCCACGTCCCCCTCGCCTCCCTGGACGGGACCCCCCTGCGTCGCACGGGGCGGGAGGCAGAGCTCAGCAGCCGTCCCGGAGGGTTTATTTTAACTACCACCTCCACTGCGCGGGACCAATCCATAGGCACCGCCGGCACAGCGGGCAGGGATCGGCCCAAGCACCAGAGCGGGCAGAGCGCAGCTCCCGCCGGCTCGCTGCTCCTCAGGTGGGGCCGGGGCCTTTGTGTGGGGAAGGGAAAGAGAAAGCTACGTCGGGGAAAGTGTCGCCGTTCCCCAGAAGGGTCCCTGGGCGACGGGACACCTCCGTCCCTGTCTCCACAGAGCCGTCGGGCCCCCGCTCGAAGGGCCAGACTGGCCTAGCAGACAGCCTTGCCAGTCCCCCAGTTTGCAATTTTTATTTTAGGCTGGGTCTTGTGAGATCCCTCGTGGAAGCCGTTAACGACCTCTCGATAATGATCACGACAAAGGCATTATTCAAATGAGGCAGGTAATTGCAACCAGAAGGCGCCTCCTCCCCTTCCTTTTTCTCCTTTCTTTTCGAAAGAGTAACTCGCATGACATCCCATCCTGGTGGTATTTCGCCAGGAATCACCCCGCACGTTGAACCAGACACGCTCACGCCGGTACATCCCGGCCCGAGCCCTGCAGGATCGCCCCGACGCATAGGCAGTTGACGCTCATCTTCCAGGGGCTTAAATTTGCGAGAGCCCGAAGCTCTGATCCAAATCATGATAAAGCATTTCCCTCCACAAATTAACGGGTTCAGGATTCTAGGTGCGCTCGCCCTCTCGGAGAGTTCCAGGTTGCGGTGTGGTGTTTTTTTTTTTTTTTTTTTTTCCTCCTGTGTTGTTTGTTTGTTTGGTTTGGCTTTTTTTTTTTTTTCCCTCCTTGTTTTTTTGACTCAGTGGGAGCCTGTTGTTTATTCACAAGCATTACGGTATCCTGTTAGCATTCCGACCAGGGGCTGCTCATAGATGTGACTCCGATGATTTCCTGGAGGAACATGTGGAAGCAATAGCGGGGTTGTGCACTCACCCGAGCCGAGGATGCACTAGTGGAGGGCGTGCAAAGGGCCGGGAGCACCGCCGGGAACCTTGAGAGCCCAGACAGGGGTATCTCAGCCTGAACGCGCATCCTCAGAAGCTGGTTCTCGTTTCTGCCTCTGTTCTCTTCGGGGCATCTTCGTTACAGAGGCTGAACTCTCCCCAGCTTAGGAAACTGAGAAAAACCACTGGGTCCTGGCTCTTGACTTCGAGAACAAACTTTTGTCTAATACTAAATGGGAGAAAGAGGTGCGGGTGGTGGTGGTGCTGGACTGGGGAAGGAAGGAAACGGGAGAAGCCCCGGCACAGAGCCGTGGGGCCGGTGCCCTCCCCAGAAGGCAGGCAGCGGGCAGGGACCCGCTCCTCTCCTCTCCTCTCCGCTCCGCTCCGTTCCTGGGGCTGCACTGCCCCCTCTCCCGCGGCCGCCGCATCGCCGCGCCCCGCCGGCCCCGCTCGCCGCGCTCCGCACGAAGCCTGCAGCAAAAGGGCGGCCAGGGCAGCTCCCCGGCAGCTCCCTCGGCCACCCCTTATCGCCAGTGATAGCGACGGCCAGCAAAGCAGAGATACCCAGCGCTGGTTCCCCGGCGGTGATCAAAGCTCCGTCTGGAGCGTGTTCAAACAGGACGGGCTCGGACGCGCGCTGCCCGCGCCTCCGCCGGCACCTCCGGCCCTTGTCGTGTCCCTGGTTTTGGTTATTACTGGGATCTGTTTGAGCTGGGCAAAGCGAAGGCAGAGACGAAGAGAAGAGTGCTCTCGGTCCCGTCGGAGCTGCGGGCTTCGGGGAGGCTGACTCCTGGCGAAGGTTATCTTTCGTTGTGTCTTTCATTCATAAATGTTAGTGATTCGTCTGTCCCCCTGTCTCTCTGTGCCTCCTAGTCCTGGCTGGCTCACGGCCGTCCATCCAGCTTTCTTAGCCCAAACCCGAGCGCAGCGGTGTACAAAGGACATGAGGAAGCCGCGAATTCGTTTCCAAATCAAACTCCCCATCCATGAACTCACACTGTAAGCGTGGACATCGAGCCCGGCGCCCGAGCCACCGTCCTGGAGGGTCTGAGGAGAGAAGACTCATTCATGAAATTTGGGAGCACTCTGAGTTTTCATGAAAGTTTTTTGGGTCTTTTTTTTTTTCCTACTT
>VWZV01013180.1:508416-827015 GCA_013397155.1 Irena cyanogastra
ATTTTCTCCCCCTGCAGTGCAAAACTCCCCGCTTCCCCCTTTCCTCCCCCTCGCCCCTGCCATATGGCCAACCTCCCCCTCCCCTGCAAGGCTGCTGAAATCTGGAGGCAGAGACTGGCCCCCCTGCCTGCGTAAGAGCCTCCCGCCGGCGCGCCCGCCTCCGGCCGCGGGGCTGGGGGCGCCGGGCGAGCCAGAGCGCTCTTATTCTGAAGGGGCCTGAGGGGGGCTTCATTTCCTGACAGCTATTTACTTAAAGCAAATGATTAGTTTTGGAAGGATGGTCTATAACATTGAATCAATTACGGGACGCGGTTTGTGAGACCATTACAGTCGGATCGGGAGGGAGGGCGAGCGAGAGGGAAAGAGCGCGGCTGAGCAGGGAAAGTCACAAAAGACGTGGACATATTTTGGATGTTTTACAATCTGCAGGATTGGGACTGCGGATTGTAAAGGAGAAGGTAAGAGGTGCGGGGCATTTTCCTCACCTTTTTCTTTTTTACGTCTTTTCTTCCGCGTTTTTTTCCTCGTTTATTTTATTAGTTTTTCTTTATTTATTTGTTGGAGAGTTTCTTCTGGCTTTTTTTATTTTCTTTTTTTTTTCCTTTTTACCTTTTTTTTTTTTTTTAAATTTATTTTTTCTTTCGCCACGATGCTCTGAGCCGAGCGGAGGGCTTCTTCCCGCGGGGCGCAGGCGGCGGGCGCTGGCGACCCCGCGGAGGGGAGTGGGGGTGCAGCGCTGCGCCGCGCCGGCCGTCGGGGTGCGGCGGCGAGCAGCGCGGGCAGCGCTAATGACAAACACATTGGGACGGCGGCGGCCACCGCGCCGCATTCCTGCCGCGGGGGCGGGAGCGACCCGCCGGGGCTCCGCGGGCAGCGGCGGTGCCCGCCCCAGGGGGGAAAGCGGGGACGCGCACCGACCAAGTAAGCGGCTCCGTCTCTTCTCGCATCCCTCGGTTCCTTCACGCCGCTGCTCTCCCGTCCCTTCCCCCACCCTTTTTTTTTTCACCACCTTCCCTCCTTTAGATCCCCTTTCTCACCTCGCTCCCCCTGACCCGGTAGCCTAAAATGCCCCGAGATCCCGAGCACACAAGCCCCGAAAGGCGACCCGATCTCCGACCCTGCGCGCCCCGTCTTTTTTTTTTTTTTTAATGTCTCGGTGAAAGGGAAGATGCTGACTTTAGACAGGGCTGATACCTGGAGCTTTTCCAGCTTGCAGCCCCTCTCTCAACGGGAATGCCAGTCCTGCCTTATGCCCCGCCGGACTGCTGGACCTCACTACTTCCTAGCCCGGGAAGGGCAGAATCTTCGCGGCCACCTTTTGGATTTTGTCAAGCGCAGAGTTGCAAACTTGCCAGCCTCTGCCAGGCTGGAGTCCCCTGGAAAAGTCCTAGGAGCAAGTAGGAAATGGCTTTTTGGCTGTCCGCGGCATTGCTCAACATTTTTGGACGCGGATCCCATAGCTCAGGAACCGTTCCAGAGAACAGGACTTGGACAGCTTTTTCTGGAGCCAGCAGCGACAGATCTAGCAAGGCAGCAGCAGTCCCAGGGCACAGCCGCCAGCCCCCGGGGCTCGTCCGCACCCCGTCGGGGAGGCAGCTGCGGACCAGGGGCGGGAGCGATGCCCTGGCCCCCACCAGTGCCGGGGGCACGTTTCCAGCGCCCCTCGACGGTATTTTCGGCGCGCTCTTGCCAATGTTCGAGCTCCCTAGCGCTCCTGCGGGGCCCAAGCCTGCACGCCCGGCGAAGGCAGCGCATCGCCTCGGCCCTTATGGGAATCTACGAGCCCGTTCCCGGGGCTGCGGGCGCATCGCTCCCTCTTGGTCCCGCAGCTCCAGGCGGGGCACAACCTCTGTCCCCGCCGAGACTGCCGCCCCTCTCCAGACCCTGCGCCCTGGGGCGTCGTGTTCGCCTGACGGAGAGGGCTGGAGAAGAAGCGTCGGGTCGTAGCAGCAGCTCCGCAGGGAGACACGTCTGTGCTCTGCTCCTCTCCGTCTCCCCTATCCCGCCTTTTCTTTTTCCGGGCTAACCCGCATTAAGAAAAAAAAAAAAAAAAAAAAGTCTGCTCTCCAGCTTGGCAAAAGCTTTCCTATTGTTTCCCCGACAAACAGTGAAGTGGCTGGGAGCTGCCATCTCTGCTAGGTTTGCTCGATGTCCCGGGCACCCTTTGATCTGCAGCGGCTCCAGCCGTCGGGCTGCGCCGAGGGTGGGCGGACCGAGGGGGAGCCCCGATAGCGCCGCTGTCCCGCTCCCCGGGGGCTGCCCGGGCTCCCCACGGGCCGGCCGGGTCTGTCTGCAGGGTGTGAACGGAGCTTCCACCGCCATCCACACCCCAGTCGCCACTGGCTGCAGGCGGCCGCTGTCTCCCCGACGGGACGCACTGGCGGAAGCAGGATGGCTTGTTATGCCCTCGGCATCTCCCGGGGCCGATGTAGAGCCCAGCTGGAGTCCCAGCTCGGCTGACTAAGCTCTGTGTCCTTAGATGGGACAAGACACAGGATCAAAGCAAGGAGACAGGCATCAAAGATTTCTCTGTCATCGTCTCATCAAAATTTGAACTGTGGAGATCTGACTTTTAACTCTGTGTGTAGAAACGCTAGGGAAAGATCTCCCAGCAAGGGACTTGGAGTTTACTTCTAGTTAACAACGAGCGTTTTAGAACGGCCCTCAGCTAAGCAGCAGTTTAGCCAACCTCAAAGCTTGGGGAGAAAAGTTTGTAGAAAAATGAGACCTCACAAAACACTGGGATTTAGGAGTCCACAAGCAAACCAGAGAGCAAAAAAGCTCTCTCAGCCCGCAGACACTTTCCTGCTGCTTTTAAATGAGATCCCTTGTTCTGGTACTCCTCTTCGGGCACTGAGGGGCAGGAGGTGTGCCAGTCCAGCTGCCATCGGGTACTGGGGCCATCTTTGCTGTTACTAGTTTGTTGGTGTATGGGAAATCTTCATGTGGCTCTGAGGGCAATATATAGGTATTAGGTTTCAAGAAAGCAGGAAGTAATAAATATTTTAATAAAATACCCCTCTTCTGTACTGCAGTGTTGGGATAAGATTGAAGTAAAGTATATATAGACAGAAAGTCTTGCATATCCCAGACCTCACAGATTATTTCCAGCTATACCAGTTGGTCTAAAAAGGAGGCTGAAATGTGTAACTGTGTATAATCCTTGCCTTGCTTGGGTCTTTATTTCATCATGACTACAATGGTACCTACTTTTGCACATGAACTTTAAAATTTTTAATAGATGTTTCCTTTTTTACTTTTGAAGACTTAAAGACAAAGGAATGGGTTCTGAGAGGTGATTTTTCCTGGTGGTGGTGAGAATTACCGATAATTTAAAAAAAAACCCAACAAAACAAACAAGAAAGCAAATGATCCTTTCTCTCCCTTATGCCTTGCTCTCCTGCTTGACTCATCTCTTCCAAGCCTATTAAGCTTTGCATGGGTACCCAAGGGAAGTTTGCAACAGCTAGGCTTCCTAGTTCTTGTGGTCAGCAGAGATGAATATTTTTTTTCCACACAATGCTTCTCAACACTTGAGTTGGGATCTGAGGTGTTCTTTGATTTGATTCTGAGAACCTAAGGAAGATGTATTACTTGGAAGTGCCAGCTGGTTTTTGTCCTGAAGGGTTAGGCTGAAGAATTGGCACTGACTAGATGGCTCGTTCGGAGGCAGCCTCAATGTGTCCTGCAGAGCACAAAGTACTCAGCAGGAGACCAGCCCTGGGCTACCCTTGGTGCCTGGTTATTCCTTGGTTATTCCTTGATGCATACTTTCTCTATGCACAGGCTATGTTGGATTCATATATTTGTGAAGGGTAGTGGAACAGGCCTCATTTTGGGAGAATATTTATGCCAGTCTTTTTCATTGAAGAGCTTTGAGCCTTTGCCCCAGCAAAACCATCAGACCCACATGTTAATGCTGCAGGGCAAGCGCTGCTCTTGTGGAGAGCTGAGTTTGCAGTCTGGCAACTGAGGAGCAAGAAATGTTTCAGGAGGTCCTGTCTGAACATTTACATTCAGCTGGTGACATATACCACAAGGAAGAATTGTCTTTTCTTCGGCTGGCCTTAGCTCTTCCTGGAAAAGATCAGCTTTCCCAGAAGGACAGACTGCCACTCTGACAAAATCACGACTGAAATTACCCAGAACAAGGATAATCATATCATTATGTGCCAACATTTACAATCCAAATACTCTCCTATCACTTATGTAAATACAGAGAAAATGGGACCAGGGTTAGTGTGTTGTTGGGGTTTAGGGTTTTTTTTGTTGCCTTTTTTCTTGTTTGGTTGGGGTTTTGGTTTTTTTTTGTTTTTGTTTTTGGGGTTTTTTTGGTTTTTTTTTTGGGTTTTGTTTTTGTTGTGTTATTGTTTTGCTTTGTTCTTGTTGTTGTTTTTGTTTTGTTTTGTTTTCAATCACATGATATTAAAAATGTAGGAATTTTGAAATTTCAGTTGATCCGGGAGACCCGGTTCAGGCTGCTGCGTTGGAGACTAGCGCTGCCTTTTGCAGGACCAGAAATGTGGCTCGTTGATGTGGATCAACATTGCCATCCTGTGGCCGCCAGTACGAACTTCAGGGACTGGGTGGCTGGCAGGAAATCAGCCCAGCGGTCTCCGCTCTTCGGGAGATGGGCTGGTTTTCTGTCTTGAAAGAGGTTTTCCGTTGATTCACAGCAGTGTGAAAACAATATACCCTTGGCTCTTCTCGATCCCCCTCTACTCTTTCTCTTTAGGTCACGTAGAGCACTCACCTAAGAATATAATTTTCTAAACAAGTATTTCCATTGAGTTTCTGAACATTGATTTCACCTTGTCTTTTGTGGCACAGTCAGTGAAACCTTTCTTTGTCGGAAGCCAGTGCTTGGCAGTTAGTGTTTGGAAAATTGACTCCTGATTGATGACAGTTATTCAAAATTAGTTTTCTGATTTTTTTTTAAATTTATTTTTTAACCATGAAAGTGCACAAGAGAGATACCTGGATTTCAATCAGAACCTTTCAAAATCTATGTAAATTCAATGACTGTCCAACCCGGGACAAATCCTTGCAAAGAGTTTGACAAATCTGCCAGTGCATTACCTAACTTTTACTATACACACCTATATTTCTATTTTAGCTAGCAATGTCCTATGTATGCAAGAGAACAAGGTTTGCTCGAAGTCACATTGTGTGTCATGTTAATACTGGGCTTCAGCTTGCATAAACCTGCTGGCTTCATTATGGATTGATAGACCAGTGTTAGGAGCTGAACCTGATGTATTTATCCAGGGCTGAGATTCGGATAGCTGGGGACAAAGACAACTGGTCTTCCATAAGGAAGGTAAAGGAGCTAAAAAGGTGCATACAAAGGTGTATGTGATTGTAAATAGAGAAAACCAGGATAGGTGTAGCCGCTTGGTGTTGTGGGGCTGAGTAAGCTCTCTTGGCCATAAATGTGAAATGGTGCCTGTGTTAAACCTTGAGTCCGGCATGGATGTGTGAGGAAATGCTGGTGATGGCACTTCTTAAGTCAGATGTGTGCTGTAGCTGAATTCAAACAGGTTTTGAATGCGAGTGATGGTGAATCCTTAGTACATTATTCTGTCTTTCACAGTGAAGAAGTGTTGCTCTGGGTCTTGATGAGATTAACGGGTCATTGAGGAAAGAACAAAGCTCTGGGTTGTGAAAGAACAGCCAGACAGAGAAAGCAAATTTAGTCAAGTCCTTGTGTTTCTAAATCGGAATGCTACATTGAGACACTCAATGATTTCAGTGTCAGCCCAAGCAAGACAGCAAGTCCAAAGTAGCACTTTGGAAATGCCATCACTTGTATTTACATCATTTGGCTTCAGTCCTCACTTACACACACAGCTCTGCGTTAAGTCCACTTCAGCAGAGCTTCTGGTGTGCAAGAGGTGAACTAGCTTTGTCTTTTCTCCTCCTTTGCTGCATCACTTGCACTGAATAGTCTGGCAAAACAGCACAAGAGGGGGAGAGAGTGGCCTTTTCAGTCAGTAAAAGGAGGGAACTCGGCAGAAGTGGGGTAACATTGTCTTGTGGATCTTGGGAGATTAGGAGTCAGATCAATACAGCAGATCATGGTAAGTCTTTAAGCAGTTACAGAGGGTTATTTTATTAGAAAAAAATCCAGGGTATAAATGTGATAAAAATGAGTAAAGAGGCTGAAACTGGGGGAACTGTTTGATATCCAAGAGTCTGTTATCGATGGGAGACAAATAAATAAACACAGCAGCTATTGCTGATTGAAGAAGCAGGCAGGATGCCTTGTCTGTACTGGAACATTGTTAGCTGAATTTCTGAAGGTGTTTGTACGTGTTTTTGAGGCAGGTAGTCTTCTAATCCTGCTTCTGAGACCTTTATGTTTGAACATAAAATTGTTTTGCTTTGCAAAGAGGTGCTGTCTGCTCCGCCCATTGCAGGAAGAAAGCAGGACTAGATCAGAAACACTCCTTGGCATGTTGTAAGGATTTAGTTCCCATATGGCACTGCCACAGTTGTAATAACTAGATGCACCTACGTGCTTTCATATCTCAGCATCAGGAACTGAATACCAGAGGATGAATAGAAACTCTCCAGAACCTTTGAAAAGTATGCCCTGTCTTGGCACATCATCCTTTATTTTACTCCTTGTCAGTAGTGTTTCAAATTAGGGGCATTTCTGTGCAGTGTTTTTTAATCTATATTGGATTTGGGCCGAATCTAGTTGCCGTTAGAAGTCACCAACAAAGCATCTGTTGGTTTCAGTGGGAGCAGGGATTGCAGGATCTTCTCCTTTGGAAATCACCTAGCGTGCTGCTTGAGGGTTTTATGGAGAAATGTCATTACATGGCACAAAAATTACATAGATGCTGATTGCTATTGTTGCCTCTGTAAGACACATGCTTTAGGATTATATGTTTGAAAGCTGAAATAATTGCATGTGATCTATGACTCTCTGCACTGTTGGGGAGAATAGATGCTCTATGAATGGCACTGCTGGCCTACAGTCTGTAGTGGATTTATTTCACTAGAAAATTTCAGCATGTGTTTTAAATAGCATGTCTCTCGATCAAGGGAATTCTTGCTAAATAAGCAATAAGCCCTATTGTATTACATTGTACTCTGTAAGCTATATATACACATATGTACAATGGCAAAACAAAAATATCACTCAGGGTTGTACTATTTGTAATAAGAGTGGCTTTGAAATGCACTTTTTCTCCCATAAAAACTGCTTGCAGCTGAAAGGTCAGAACTTGCTGCATGAAGATTTTACATCTCCACTGATGTTTGTGAGGATGCTGCCTCTGTGCAGGGACGTTTCTGTGGGCTCAGTCCCAGAGGCTGCAGTGAGAGCTGTTGGAAAGGGGATGCACCAGGACTTGGTTCCTTACACGAGGACTTGGCTCCTTGCACTGCCAGCGGAGAGAAGGGGCCATGGTGTCTCATCTGCCTGTGATCAGTCTGTGGCCACACACGTTTTGTGGCAGCAGGTGCCATGAGTCTCGCTGGGCTGTGGCTGTGAATTGGGGTCCCTGGGCCATTCCTCTTTCTGGCACTGTGTGGAGTGATGGGAAGCTGCACTTGGGTGCTGCAGAAGAGGTGTCCTCCTAAGTCTTATACAATTGTCAGTCCATTAACTCTCTCTCTCTTGCCTTCTCCTTTTTGTTTCAGTTGTTGGTAGCTATGGGTACTTCCCCACAGAAGTTCCTGATCCTGGGATGTTTTCTCACAGGTAATATTCCTCAATCCTCTACGCTCCCCCACGCCTAATTCTTCATAAATCCGTGTTTAAACTCGCTTTCATTCTGCCCGCAATAACGAATGCCGCATGGTTGCCAGCTGGTCGCAGACCTGGTCCTTCTGCATTTCCCTCCGGTAGGCTACTACCAGAGACCTGCTTCTGAAAGACCTACTTTCACCGGCCCATGTCGGCCACTTTGCCTCTCCGTGCCGCTATAACCTCCCGCCCGCCTTGCCTGGGTGTGCGGGGAAGGCGATCTGCCCGCCCGCCGCGCTGCGGGCTCGGGCAGAGCGGGGCAGCCGGGCTGCCTGTGCGGGCTCCCCGCGCCCTCCCACGCCGCACCGCACTGCCGGCATCTGCTGAGCTCGCGGGGACGGGAGGGCAGGGCCGGCTCTGCCGCACGGTGCCGAATATAGAAAGGGCCTCTAGAGCGAGGTAACTCTGGGCAGGAGTGGAAAATGATTTCAAAGACAGTCTGGATTCCTGGTGCGGGTTTATTGCAGAGAGTGCCAATTTCACTCAGTGGGTCTAGGTGCTAGTTTGTTGTACAGGTCATTTGGTAGACTGAAACCACAAACATATTTACTTGGTGAGTTCCTCATTTTGTAGGGTTTGGATCCTCTAATTTTCCTTCTGGGAGTTGCACCAGTTTCCTTCTGGACCTGCACCAACCCACCTGCAAATTACCTAGACTTGCAAATCTGAGCCTGTAACTGGAGATGGCATCTGAAAACCAGTTCCATCTACATCTAGTTCGGCGAATTGCAGTTTCATTTGGCTACAAGCCTTCTGTACATTTTGGCTAGAGGTAGAGCTGATGTGCAAGCTCCTGCTCTGGCCCTTTGCAGAAACTTAAGTCAGATGTACAATGCAGGTTTTAGTCTTGTGAAGTGGTTTCCAAATTTCAGCTGTGAGCTTACTTGAAGGCTGACAGGACTGCTGTTTTCCTGACCATGGCTGTAAGAAGGTGTGAGATGCCTGTGACCTAGCAGCCAGGGTGTGGAATTCACTGGTCTGCAGTAGAGCTATGTACAACTTTGGGGCTGGAAAGCTGTGGTGTGGATTGGGAGCTATCTCTAACTTCACCTCTGTCTGTCTTTCACCTCTTGATTTGACAAACAGAAGTCAGCAAGCAAACACTTAACATTTCAAAGGAAAGCCATTTGCTATTCCTCGGGCAAAGCTTTGGCTTTTAACAAGGGCAAATTTCCTGGGACATCAGCAGGTCTGAAATAATCAGAAACGAAAGCTGCTCTGGACCCTCTCTGCTTCCTTTCACATCCCTGTGCTGAGGCTGTTTTGTGTATTCACATGCTATTTATTTGTGTCTTTTTGCAGGACCATTCCTAACATTTTGCCAGCTCCCTCTGCCAACTATTGTTCCCAACAGGAACGAAATGGTGGTACAGCTGTATTCCAATTTCACACTCAAATGCTCTGGAGACAGCGAAGTGAGCTGGCAGTACCCAGTGACCGAGGGAAACCACAGGATAGACATTAGACACGAAGAGAACAACAGTGGCCTCTTCGTGACAGTGCTGGAAGTGGGAAATGCCTCGGCTGCTCACACGGGCTCGTATGTTTGCTATTATAACCACACACAAGTGGAGGATGGGGAAGTGGAAGGGAAGGACATCTACATCTATGTGCCTGGTAAGTGAAGGGTCCCACAGCTCTGCCTGGAGCTGTGGGTGGGAGAGGTGAACCATGGATGCTCAGAAGAGGTGTGTTGCTGGTGGCAATTTACTGTCCACGGAAGAGAAATAACCCCAGGGCCATTTCTTCTTGTGTAAATCAAGACCAGCCCCTGTAAATCTATGGATAGGTTCTTCTTTCTTTCTTCTTTCTTTCTGTTGGTTTTCAGTTTTTGATAGGAGTTTGAATTCTCAAGAAGAGTGATGAACTCAGAACTTCAGGGCTGAGGTGTTCTGACTACGGGGGCTGGAGAGCAGACCTTGGTGGCCAGGTCAGCTCATCTGTGGAAGTCCGTCCAGCCTTCAGGTTTGCCTGGCTCCCAGGAGGGGAATAACAGAAATACCAGTCTTTTCACAGGCACTTGGGTGCATATTTTGGGATGGGTGCTGACCAAACCAATGGTGTCTATGATACTAAAGCTGCTGGCAGATGAGGAAGGCCATATCCTCTTCTTAACCTAAATTAGGCTTTAACTGAGAACTGGAAAAAGCTCATGTGTGAAGAGAGCCTGGGAAGTGTGAAACAATGGGGATGTCTTGGAGGTGACTGTCAGGAGGAGTGGAAAGAAGTGTTCTTGTTGGCCAGTTTGACGCAAGATTAAACACATGGTGCTACTGTGCAGTGCCCTGTAATTTTCAAGGCAAACACAGCCTTCCCAGGCCCTTTGCTGCATTTCTCTTCCGTGGTGGAAAACTGTTGGACTCAGAAGAAATGGCATCCCTTCTTTTTGGAAGTGCCTGTTTCCAGCTTTGCCCTCCCACCCCCTTGTTCTGACTGGAAATCTGCTTAAAGGCTTTCCACAATCTCTATGGGATGAGAATCTTTATTGTCATAGCTGAGATAGGCACCGAAGGCTGAGCCACGACTGACTGCTTTTGTAAAGCCCTGTCTGGATGTTTCCTCAGCATTGGCTGGGCTTCAGGGGCTGAGGGTCACAACTGCAGAGCCAGAAGAGATCAAGCCACTGGATTTGCAGTAAACATATTGAACAGGGAACAAAAGAGAGAAGAAGAGGTTGCAAATCATCCTGCAAAACTGCAGCATGTTCTGAAGGAGATGATGTCTGCAATGGCAAGGAAGATTCTGGAAAGGCAAAAAACCAGGAGGCAATAACAGGACTTGTTTTAAAGGCTGTTTTGCAGTGGCATTAAGTTTTTTGCTGTTGGCAGTGTGTGATTCAAGGACAGTGATTCTTCCAAGACTTTCTCTCCATTTGCCACAACAAACGTGAAGTGTTTGCATTCATTCCTGAAGCAAGATGTTTCAGCAGAGGCTGCCAGCTTTGGCACATATATCTCAATATCAAAGCAGCTCTAACCAAATTACCAGAAGATGTTTATATTAAGCAGTCTTGCAACTCACTCAGTGAAGGAATATAAAGGCAAAAGATGGAAGATTTCTTCAAGAGGACTTTTTGGTTTGGTTTTTCAAAAGCCTCTAGACATCAGCCTACCAGATTTGCAGGGCAGAGACACCCTGTAATTTTTTCCACTTGCTAACCATCAAGATGTCATAAAAGCAGAAACATATCCTTTTCTCCAAATTATAGAGAATGTCGCTGTTTCCACCATAAACTTTGTCTTTACAATTGTTTTTCCTGCAATGAATTAGGAGTGCAATGGGTGGCAGCAACCCACTTTAGCCAGGGAGGATTACGTTGGGATTTCACACAATATCC
Source organism: Irena cyanogastra (assembly GCA_013397155.1). Taxonomy (NCBI): domain Eukaryota; kingdom Metazoa; phylum Chordata; class Aves; order Passeriformes; family Irenidae; genus Irena; species Irena cyanogastra. Next base: position 519,513 of record VWZV01013180.1, read on the forward strand.
TATTTTCACTAACAGCACATAGAAAACCAAACTAGGTGACTCTTGTTTCTGTTTTAAATTACAGTGGGAAAATGAATACATGGAGTTGGCAGCATTTTTGGGATGGAGCGCTGTGTTTGGAATATTGCTACAAAGAGTCTGCCAGTGCAGCAGAAAGTCTATTGTTGGAGGGATTTGGATTGCTATTTATTAAATTTTATTTTAAAGCTTTGCACAGAAGCTTCAGGCTAGCAGGGATTATTTGTTTTTTCTGAATGGCCAAACGGAGACGATTTGAGGGCTATGCTTTTTATGCATAATGTTATGCAATTATGTTTTAAACTCAGACTTTGGATTGGCTGGGTAGGAAAGTTGGCACGTATTTTGTTGACTTTAGAAGAAATAAAACTACCAGGTCCTTGTTTGCTTTTTTCTCTAGTTAAATATCATATTTTGAAAACCACATGCTGTGACCATAATTAACTATGTCTCATAACTGTAATGTTGGACATGTTAGAAATACATGAAGATAAGTACCTTGAACTATTTTTGATGAAATGTGGCTTTAGTGGTGTTCAACATAAACAACATGAAACTGACTTCTACTTTTTTTTTTAACTTGGAAAGTGTTTGGATATTTTCTTTTATTTTACTTTTATTTTACCCCCTGCTTATACATTGGTTAGGAGACAGCTACTAATAAAAAAGGGGAAAACCATCTAACTTAAAATCATGTGAGTTGTGGATAATAACACTTAACATTTTGGGGGAAAGATCTTTTGTCTTTTTCATTTTGCATCCTGAATTGTCAAAAAGGAACCTAAGCCCTTTCCTGTTTTGTGCTTAGGAGAAATGTTTCATTACGCATCACATCAAGTAGCTAAAATGAGATACCCCATGAAATCAGCAAACCTTACTTGCAATATCTGAAATACTGGGAGAATAAACTGTGCAAGTTTCACTTATAAGTGGTCATTGGTATGCAATTGGTGTACACGGACTTGATGCAAACAAGATCATGTAAGATTACCTCTTGTTTTTTACAGACACAGACATGCCTTTTGTTCCTTCTATACCAGAAGACCAGTTCATCCTCGTAGAAGAAGGTGATCCTGCAGTTATCCCTTGTCGGACAAGTGACCCAGATGCTCAAGTAACTTTAGTTAACAGTTTAGACAAGTCTGTGTATGCTTTATATGACAACAAACAAGGCTTCATAGGGAATTTTCCTGCGGGCTCATACACATGCAAAACCATGGTTAAAGGAGTGGAGTTCAAGTCTGATGAGTTCCTCATCTATATTATAAGAGGTATTTATTTCTATTCATTTTTTTAAAAAGAAAAAGTGATTGTGTTCTTTCTTCACACTGTAAAAGCACCAGCATCACGGGGTTATATCAGATATTTCTCCAATGATGAGCTCCTTGCACCTCTGGCAGTACTGCCAATTACTTAGTTGCAAGCTTACTTACAATTTTAATGAGAATAAAATGTCCCTAACTTCATCTTCTCTCCAAAATTATTGCAAGAAAAATGTTTCATAGTCCGTGTATTTTCATCCTGTTTGCTGACACACAACTTAAAAGGCTGGTATTTCCCAGTGGCTTTGAACTGTAGAACTCTAGGTAGCCTGAAAAACATACTGATATAATTATTTTGAAAACATTTTTCCTGGTCATCAAGGAATTCTCAAAGACAGTCACTGATTAGCAAAATGGGAAATTGCTTTTATACCCAACGCCTTTTTACAGGGGGATTTGAGACAGGAACCTCTAATTGAAATTTTATTGGTGGATCATTTCTTTGTGGTATTGAACTGCCTGTGCAGTTCGTGCTTTAAATACAAATTGTTTATATTAGTATAGATCAACAGTACTTTCAATGAATTTTCAAGGTGATTCCTCAGTAGAGGAAGTGAAATGGAGATCTTCCTCTGAAACTGCACCATGTGAAAATTGTGATCTTTTAAAAACTAAATGAGATCTCTCTCTCTTCTCTTAGCTACTTCACAGCTGCCTGTTGAAATTGAAGCTCTTAAAACTGTCTACAAAACAGGCGAGACTATCGTAGTGACTTGTGTGGTCTTTGACAATGAAGTGGTTAATTTACAGTGGAATTATCCTGGGAAAGTGGTAAATATCTCTCTCTTTTTTTTTTCTTTTCACAATGTTTGTAGTTACTTATTGGGTAAGCAAGTAGGGTTGTAAAATAGTCTTCTTTTATCTGAATGAGGACTGCTGAGGAGAAAAAACCAAGTAAGTTCTTTTAATTTTAGGTTACCATAAAAGAAAGCCAGTCCTAAAAGATAAATTTGCTAAGCAGAGCACGAGAAGAAGGTGAGGTATGACTGAGGAAGTAAGGCTGTCTCTCAGCTCTTGTGCTGCTGCAAAAAAAGAAATGGTGTGAAAATTGAAAGATCTAGGTATGTTGGACATCTGAGTAGAGCTGTGCTGTTGAAGGTCTGAACCTCTAAAACAGCTCTCTTAAATCCTGGTTCTTGGGGATAGTAAAGGACAATGAAGAATCAAGTCTATAATTTTAAGTGTTCTTCGTTATGCAGATGTAAACTGAAATGATTCTTACAGTCACTGAATTTCTTAGTGAGAAACGTCTAGTAAGAAGATCTTCAAACTTTTGTAGACCCCTGAAATTTTTCAAACTGGTCTGACATACTTTTGCAGTGAAAAATTTATTCTGTGAAACTTGGCTGGGGCTAGTCCCAGGCAATTTCGGAGTATCCCATGTAAAAAGTCTGATTGCTGAAGGAATGATGTAATTGAAGTGTACCTAGTTGTTACTCCAAGTCCCACCTTTTATTTAAGTAATTTAAGAGCCTAAGAGGAAAAATTATTTGAGCAAGTTTTGTCTTGTTTTCCATCTTACACATCAGTATAGTCTCAGCTATATGCCACCTTTCGAAACTAGCCCCAGCATATTTTTGTACCAGCCCCTCATGATAACATGGTCTGTCATTTTCACCATCCCTTTACTCTCAGAAGTTTTCTCCTTGGCAATAAATTACTCTTGTTTTGAGAGTAGGCAGAAATAGCATTTATTAACTGGTTACTTTTTGTCTGGTGAAGGGGATAAAAATTCATCTTACTTCATGGACATTGAACAAAGGGGACTCAAGTGGCTTTTACATCTGAGGAAAAGGTGAATAAAGAGTGAATTGCTCTGTCAAGTTGCGTACCCAAATTTTCAAAGATGTTTGTTTCTTGTGAACAAAAGATGAGTTCTCAACCTCAACCTTCTGTGCCTACCCTCAAAAGGGTGTATTTTTATAGGCACAGCTTTTGTGTTGTGGCTGCAAAAGGCATCCTTATCTGAGTAAACAAGTCTTCTGCCATACAGGATTTAGATGTTTGCTCTCACTTCAGGGGTATCAAAGATCCTCAATGACATGCTTTCAGCTCAGTTACTTAAGCAAGGTTTTTTTTCTTCTCCAAACTACAGAAAAGAAGAGGTCTGATAAAACTTGATGATATCAAAGTGCCATCCCAGAAGCTGGTTTACACCTTGACCATTCCTGAGGCATCAGTGAAAGACACGGGGGATTATGAATGTACTGCTCGGCATGCAACCAAGGAGGTTAAGGAAAATAAGAAAGTAGCCATTACAGTTCATGGTATAGTCTGATTTTAGTGTCCAAAATTATTAACACATTGGAAAACACCATTATTGAAAAATGTTGTGTTGTTTACACAAGGCTTTTTCATTTACAGACAAAGGCTTTGTTCACCTGGAGCCTCAGTTCAGCCCTCTGGAAGCTGTCAACCTGCATGAAGTCAAAAACTTTGTTGTTGATGTGCAGGCTTACCCAGCACCAAAAATGTACTGGTTGAAGGATAATGTGACACTGATTGAAAATCTTACAGAGATTGTTACTACTTCAGGAAGAGTCCAGGAAACAAGGTAAAAAACCTTCTGACTCTTACTTTGCCGTGCTGACTTGAGTTCCTCCCCCCAGAATACTGGGCACTACTCCTGCTCACTCTTTACACCTCAGTTTGTCACTTCTTCCTCAGTGGCATTTAAAAATAGTTTATTTGTTTTCTGTTCTAAAGGGCAATGCCTGATTACTTCTTACTACCTTCATAGCATCAACCTCTTCAAGGTCCTTGAGCAGGAAACCTCTTCGCTCCCTTTAATGTCTCCACACCAATAATTTCTGGCTATTTCCAGTAAAATTAGGGCTTTGTCAGGTCCCTGCAGGAAGTAACTAAGGCCACTTCTTTCTCAATTGTGTGTTGATAGTTATTTACCACTTGAGTAATGACTTAGTTAAATGCATGCTAGAAATGTTAAATGTCACTATGTTATAATCGCAACATATCCAGATTACGTGTTGCCCCAAAATGATTTTTTTTTTATGCCTGCTTTAAAAACACAAACAAAAACTTGCATTTCTGCAGGTTTCAGAGTATTTTAAAATTGATACGGGCCAAGGAGGAAGACAGTGGGTACTATACTTTGGTTGCTGAAAATGAAGATGAGATTAAAAGATACACCTTCTCGTTGCTCATACAAGGTAAGCAGCCCCAAGGCCTTGCCCGCCAGCACTCATGGCACACAGCAAAGACTTGATCCACTGCATTGCCTGGAGTATGGATATATGAAAGGCATGAACCAGGGTGAGCGGAGGAGCGTGTGTTAGTCTCTGGAGCATTTCTAGCCTGATCCTGGCTTTCACTTCTGCACTGGCCTTCAGCCAAAAAGAAACTTTATCCGCCCAGCTAAGTTATTCCAGCTGACAGTAGGACGATAGCTCATTTTACAAGACATGAAGACGTGGCACAACTGCAGCACTTCCTTCTCATTGCTCTAGCCTAGCATCCACTCTGTGCTACAGGAGATAACCACCTCCTGGTTTGAGTCTGTGTCTGTAGCTCTTGCTAAGGTGTTGGCCAAACAACACCTGTCCTGCTTTGAAATTTGAAGCTGTTTTTTTTTTGTAGGCACTGACAAATATTTTAACAAATTCCTGACTCTTTCCCAGTTCCAGCTCTGATCTCAGCCCTTGTGGATGATCACCATGGCTCTGCAGGTGGGCAGACAGTGAGATGCTTGGCAGAGGGGACCCCACTTCCTGATGTGGAATGGCTGGTTTGCAAGGACATTAAAAAGTAAGAGGAGTGGGTGGTTTCTTACCTGAAGTATTACTTGTATCCTCAATTATGTTAACATAATTAGTTTCTGTACCATGTTTTCCTCATCAAGAGCCAGTAAGTTTCAGAGCATTCTTATTTCTTTTTAGTGGCATGTTGTTTATATTTCAAGAGAGATTGTCAATGCCATTCTTTTTACATCCTGTAGGACACAAAACAATGCATCAATTCAGCTTTCTCTCATAAAAGCTTTCTGTTCAGTAAGCCAACTCCAAGGATTTCACAGTCCAGGTTTGAGTAAGGATTTTGAGGAGTAGCTGTCCCTCCATTCAGGGATTATTTTTTATTTTGAAGGAAGAAAAGTGCGGATTGTTCCAGAGGCAATCTAAAGACCTTTCTGGCCCTTAAATGTGTTATTGTTGGAAGAAATTTGTAGGGAAAGGTAATTCTTGTTCTGTTCACTCTTATTTACCCATACCTACACCCACCGCCCATTTCCCCCATTATTCTTCTCTGCAGGTGCAGCAATGACACCTCATGGACCCTTTTGACTAACAATATCTCTGATATACACATGGAAGCCCACCTGGATGAGAAAAACATGGTGGAAAGCCAGGTGACCTTCCAGAAGGTAGAGGAAACCCTGGCTGTGCGTTGTGTGGCAAGGAATGACCTTGGTGCTGTTACTCGAGAACTGAAGCTTGTGGCTCCCAGTGAGTTTGCTTTGTCCTTCCGTGCAGTCACAACAGCCAGTTTGACCCTGCTCTAACTCACTCCAGTTCAGTCCTAATGGATAAAAATATGAACTGTTGTAGATAATAAATTAAAGTGGAATTTTTGTTCACCCCAGTATTTCTGAGGATGAGGCCTTTTACAGGTCTTTATGCTGTATCTGCTTTTTTCTTATTATATGGTTCCATAATTCATTTTATAATTTTATTAGTACTGGCTATGGGACATTCTTCTAGACAATCTTTTGAAACAAAGTGGCAGAGCAGCTCTGGGCTTGGAAAGACTTTATAAAAATCACCAGCCTCAGGAACTGCTCCTGCCACTTCTGCAGGACATGGGAACTGCAATGATAGGGGAGGTAATGTTCCTCATGGCTCATGAGGAAAATATGGTCTGTCTTTTTACTCCACAGCCTTGAGATCAGAGCTAACGGTGGCTGCTGCTGTCTTAGTGCTGTTAGTGATTGTGATAATTTCACTGATTGTCCTGGTCATCATATGGAAACAGGTATGTAGAAAAGTATTTCGGTTTGGGTGCTGAGCCCTGCTGGGTTTTGATCTGCTCTAAAGTCAGGTCCAGGACTAATGCTTGGTTTTGCATTCAATGTGCTCTGCAGAAGCCTAGGTATGAGATTAGATGGAGAGTCATTGAGTCCATCAGCCCTGATGGCCACGAGTACATTTATGTGGACCCGATGCAGCTGCCTTACGACTCCAGATGGGAGTTTCCTCGAGATGGGTTAGTGCTTGGTAAGTTTTCTGTAAGGGACTAGCCCCACCCTTCTTTGGGGGGAAAGACATTCAATGACCATTCTGAGGTCTCTGCAGGATTTGCAATGGAAGTTCTGGCCACAAAACCCAGAGTCTGTCTGTCTGTCTGTTCTCCTCAGCTCTCCTTCCTGATCCTGTTCTACAGTGGCATTAGCCCTGAGGTCCTTGTGTTAGTGTCTTCTGTGCCTCCTTTCCAGTTCTCCTCATCACAGACATGCCCTGTGTGCAGTGTCCACCCCTGCGTGGCTTAGGGGACTCTCTCAGTGTTAAATGCCCTTTTCAACACTCATTTCTGCTAAGAAATTTACCATCCTTTGCTATCCACAAGAAGGACATCATTATTTTTTATCTGCAAGTAATTTGTACGCTTACGTGTAGAAACCAAGAAAATCTGCAACTAGTCACATAGTTTTATTAAAAATATTTTTTAAATTATTAACCCATGCCACATATCAGTGCTGAGTAACTGCATATTTTTGTGGCTACTGTCCTTCTTTCTTCTTCCTTCCCCTTCTGCTTTCTTGCTTTGCTATTCCTCATTGAAATTCATACAGAATTCAGTCATAATTATTTCCTCAAGGCTAGACCAACCTCTTATTTATATCAATTGAAAGTGTAATGACTATAGAAAATTTTAATGCTCTATCAAGATAGTGCTTTAAACATACAAGGCCTCCCTCTCTTGGAGATATCTGTGAATCAAACTGTATTGCAAGGCACAGGAGAAGAAGATGAAATGTATCTTTTGTTTGATATATTTCAAGAAACGCACTCCCCTGGTGTAGTTCTTCACCATCACAGAGAAAGGGTTAATTCTTGAAAGAAGCAAGAGAAAAATTTCCAGTTCAGGAACAACATCCTTTAATTAAATTCATGTTGCTAATTGAAGGCTAGAGGAGGGTGAATGTTTTATGGAATTATTTTATTACAACCCAGACTTTAATTATATGCCTAAATAGGATTTGTCAGATCCGAGTTGTTAAAGACCACCATTGTGACTTTGTCTTCCTCTGACTCATGAGAACCAGCCTGCTTCAATGCCTTCTTATTTACAAGTGTATTCAGAATAGTCAGTAACTTTAAACCCCAATGCTCCATATCCTTTGGCAATCTGGATTGCACAACTGCTCTACTTGACACACTCACCTGCTGGCACTTTTCCCATATTAAATGCTTGCTGGTGAGTGGGGGCCCTCTTTTGTTTCTGGGGCTGACAATTCCGATTTGTGTGGATTTTCTCTTGTCTAAGTGGGAGATGACAGCAAAGCAATTACACCTTTAGTTCAGGGAGGCTCTGAAGCAGGTTACAAACCCGTTTTGGCTCCACCAGATGAGTATTTCCCATCCTAGCTGTGTAAGCCAGCTGGCATTTATTTGTTTTTTCTAGCCAGTAGTGCCTGGAGTACAGTGCTGTGTTAAACACCAACTCTGAACATTGGCTGGATGGAGCTTCAATTGATAAATTTGGGTTACACTGCAAATTTCCCTTTGCAGTCACTGATCCACAGTGTATGCAGTGCACTGCCCTTTAAAGGGCTCACAAACCAGTGCCAGCCCAGGAGATGCATACCAGAAAGAACAATGCAGTAATGCCATGAACTGTTTGAACACCACTGCCTTCTCCTGGCTCTGCTGAGAATTAGTGAGGTCCCAGCAGGACCTGGACCTCCTCATCTGGCTGACAGAGCTGAGAGCAGCACCTTTTGAGGCATGGGGTCCAAGTGCTGCTGCTCAGGATACCAAGGTGGCTGTATAGAGACAGCAGAACTGCTCTCATCACTTCCCAGCAAACCACTTATTTGTCCTGGTGACCTTAATAAGATGAAATGCTGGTCTGACACAGAATCTGACCCATGCCTATTTGAAAAAGATAAGTTAAGATTCAGGTCACACAACAGTCAGAGATGTGGTGCCTAATTTCACGAGTCTAGAAACTGGGTGTAGATTATAAAGCTTGACACTTGTTTGGCTTTTAACATAGACCAAGAGACTTATGGTTTTGTTTGGGGTGGGTTGATTATCCCAGGCCAATTTTAGAAAAAGAAGCATCCAGCTGAGCTGGTTGCATCTGGAATGAATTCACACACTTCACCCTTGTGTCCTCTGAGCAGAAAAGCAGCATCCCTCTGGCAGGCGCAGCAGATAAGCTCTGTGGATGGGTACAGAGGCTGAACTAGCTGCTGTTCCTCCACTAGTTTGAGGGGTCTTGAGCTGCTGCTGTGTCTGCACAGCCCCTCTGTGGTGGTGAAGCTGCTCCTTCAGCGAGCAGATCACAGCAGTGCCTTTATACTGAAAAGTAAACTCGCACTGTCATTGTGAGCTTCAGTGAAGCACTCATCGAGAATGTGATGGCATTACAGATGCTTCCAGTTCTTGGGCAGTTAGCTCCCACCTGGCTCTGAATTTCAAATGCAAGAGACGTGGGGCTTGGGCTACATCTGCAGAGAGGGTTGAAAGGGGAAATAGCAGTGATGGCTCCCTGCCATTCCGGAAGTGCTCTCACTGTCTCCACATGCACCCCAGCCCAGCAGAGGTGATGGAGAGGGAGATGTGTGCCTCGTGCTCAGCTGACAATATGGTTTTGGGGAAGAATTGGCTTGTGAAGACAAGAAGATCAAGGAGCATCAGCAAATGCCATCACATTCTGAAGGGCTGCATCCTGCCATATGGCTCCCAGACCTTCAGTCTGAAAAGTTTCAGGGGCCAAATTTCAAACTCAGGTTGTTTGAATTAGTCTGAAATTTAGTGTGAAGCTTTCTCACATCCTGATTGGGAAGGATAACCTTTGGAACACGAGAATCTTGAAAAGAAATCACATAGCTTCTGTGTGCATGACAAACTATGCTGTCACAATCTTGGAGAGGTTTGTCAGTGTTAACTCAGCTAAGCATCCTTTAACCATTTATTGTGTTTGCTAATGATGTAGATATTGTTTGGTTAGAAATTCTGTTTCAAAAGTATGTGTACAATAAAAGTGGGGGCAGTAGCTAGAGGATAACGGAAACATATGGCATTGCATGCCAGATAACACCTTCAGAAGTGTAAAAGGTGACAAGTTCAAACTGCAAACGAACGTCAAAGACAAAATGCTGTGTATCTCCATAGTAAAAGTTACTACTTACTCTTTCTGTGTTAAAAGTTAAAAAGTAACAAAAAACCAAAGTGACAGCTTGTCAGGCATGTGATTATATTGTGGCATCTGGACTTCATATACAGGTTCGTTCACTAAGTGTTCCCTTGATGAACTTGGTTTGAAATACAGCATTTTGGAGTATGTTTGTGCAGGTCATATTTCTCTAAAATCTCACTCGGTCTGAACAAAATTCCACTGGAGACTGTATCTATATTAGAAAACAGAATAAATTAATCCCAAATTTTTGTTTAAATTGATTTGTGGGAAGAGTAAGGGGTCTATACACATTAGCTGTTTAATTAGAGCACTTGGAAATTTGCAATACAATTTATTCCAGCAGATGAAACACACTTGTACATTAAACTTCAGAGAAATTTCCCCTCGTATGTGATCAACATGTGTTTCAGCTTCTTGCAGACCTGAAATGGTGCTGCCTGTCTGTTTCTGAATGTGCTGTCGATGTGCTTTAATCCATTTTACTGCTGGATGTATCCAGCATTATATAATAGACCTAAACTACAGCTGAGGGACCCAATTCAGATCTGTGAGTCAGGAACACGCCTGTATTTTACTCAGGTGCTGACTGAGGCAAAGAGGTCAGCTTAAGCCTAGGACAATCCATGCTGTGAGAGGATAAAGTGAAGATGGAAGAGCATAGGAAGGGATGAATTTGAACAAGTTGAGCTTCCAGGTGCTCTTATGTTTGCTTGCATCTTTTTAAGAATTGTACTTAATGACAGCATTTCATACCTGCCTTTTCTGCTTAAAAACAACAATACCAATAATACCAATGGTCTGGCTAAGGGAATGTGCCCTTTCCACACAAGAATCAACTTGTAGAGGAATGGAGACAGGAAAGAAGCTGAATTGCTGTTACTTTCTGAAATAAATAACGCTGTCCCTTGTGTTCAGGTCGGATCCTTGGTTCGGGTGCATTTGGAAAAGTAGTTGAAGGGACTGCATATGGATTGAGTCGCTCTCAACCGGTGATGAAAGTAGCTGTGAAAATGCTGAAACGTAAGTTGTCATGGTTCCATTTCCCAAGGGAGGTAGGGCAGGTTCCCACAGGGTTATTCAAACATTGCTTGTTATAAATTAATTCTTCATCTCTAAAGTTGAAAATGAATGGTGAAATGACAAGATTTTAAAATTATATGTTAGATTGCTTGATGGCATTTCAAGCCTGAAGGCTTTTGAAAATATCCAAAGTTCAGGTTTAGCTGAACAGTTACAATAACTCAACAAATATTACTGTAACGAAATGAGAACTATAACATAACCATGAGTGCCTGTGAACAAATGAGGGCTATACAACAAGGGGAAATAGGCAGGTCTTGTATAAGAATCTTAGGTTCACTGAAGATTTCCTGGTTTGTGAGAACTGAGAATCTGATGCAGTGATTCTGTAGGAACCATGGGGAGCTTGCTTATGTTGAATGAGCAGCTTGTAGAGTGCTTCTGTGCCACGTGGGCAATCCACTACACCCCTGGAGAGGGACAAACAGACTGGGTCAGATACTGAGCTGCATCAAGTGAATCACTTGTTAATCATTTACGGCTCCTCTTCAAATCTTAATTAAGACCCATATCAAGTAAAGGATATGGCGGCAGCAATGCTCCAATGAGGCAAGCAAGGAGAAATTTTTTGTTATTATGAAAAAGGTGACAGCTCCCACTGGGTGGCTAATGTATTTTCCTCTACAGCTACAGCTAGATCCAGTGAAAAACAGGCACTCATGTCTGAACTGAAGATAATGACACATCTTGGCCCCCACCTGAATATCGTGAATCTGCTTGGAGCTTGTACAAAATCAGGTGGGTTTGGCTGACAAAAAAGAGGTTTGCTGTGGGGTCATCATTCAGTATTCAACAAGCACATTGATGCCTGAAGATTTTTTAGCTTTTTATGTAATCTTCATGTATTTGTAGCTTTGTAGACTGTTAAATGCCTCAATATAACTTCTAGTATTTTTCCAGCTTTCTTTCTCACAGTGAGCAAATGTCCATTGATGCGGTCCTTAAATTTTATCTAGTCTTGCCCGTTAGTTTACTAAGGACCTTTTATTTTGCACCAGGTAATCATAGACACAATGAAGATAGGGTAGGAGATTGGGGGGAGAGCTCCAATGGGGCAGAACTTGGGGTGGAGGTTACCTAACCAACTGCTCCTCTAATTGGACAATATTGGCTAGATATTCTAACTGCCCTATTTTATAAACTGTACAAATTTAATTTTGGGCACTTTTTTTTTTTTTTTTGCCATATTGTGTACCTGAAGGTTTTTATATTACCATTCTAACGTTGTTTGGAAAAGTTTGTGCTCTATTTCCAGGCATCAATACAGGTTTCAAGTAAAGGACTTAGCAATAAATATAAACAAATATAGGTTTTCAGAAAACTTCTTGATATTTGGTAATAATTGCAGTCATAACTTAGTAGATAGAAATGTATTAACTCACAACTCTATTTTCTACTGCTTTTGGAGTCTTTTTGTATTTGTTTCTGTTTTTCAAAAAACCCGCTCATCAATGCATAATTTTGCTTTATTTTAACAGGTCCTATTTACATCATTACTGAATACTGTTTTTATGGTGATTTGGTGAACTACCTGCATAAGAATAGGGACAATTTCCTGAACCGACACCCAGAAAAGCCTAAAAAAGATTTGGATATCTTTGGGATGAACCCCGCTGATGAAAGCACAAGAAGGTGGGAAAAAAAAGAAAAAAATAAATCCGTGACCTGCGACTTAAGGACTTCAGCCATTATAAACCTTTACTGCATTACTCTCATTCATTGGTTTAAGCTCATCCCTAATTTTTCTCGTTAGACTGTTACTTGTCACGTTTCATAGGTCTGGGAAGGTTTCAACAGTTTTTATTCAATCTCCCTGTGTCCTAGATTTGTGTTTCCTGCATGTAGACATGCCTGCAGTGTGAGGGCCCCTGTGGTTTCCCCACGGATATCCTGTAAAGTGCATCTACCTGTCTTCTTGTTTCTGTGCTTGGGGAATTTCCAGTGTCTAAAACTCCTTCCCTTCAAACAGCCTGGCAGAGCTTGCTCTCCAAGCTCAGGTTCTCTCCTTCATCTGCCAATGGCTTAGCCAGTCTCAATAGTGTCCTAATGGTTCATATGCATCCCAGAACTTTTTCCAGATGATGGTTGAGGAAGTTTGTCATCGTACATTCAGCAATAATGCAATGCCATAAAATGAGCCAGGATTTAAAAGGTGAACAGAGATTAATTAAAAAAATCACTCAGACAAATAGATCAACTGACTTGGTAGCTGAGTAAAGCCAGTACTATTCATCTGGGCATGGGTTTGTTCAGCAGGACTGGATTTGATGCAAACAGTCTAGGTGAATAAATGACCCCTATCACTTGGAATACCTTGAGCTAAAAGCCCTAGGCAGTGATACTTGAGTTCAGTGTGATTTTGGGAAATAAGGCATGGTTACATACCTGACTGTTGGCAAAAGCCTATGTTTGAAGTGCTTGTGTTTGACTACAGTAGTACACAGTGACATGTATTAATAAGTGATGGTTATGTTATACATATGATATATGGTAATGATCTTTATATGTATGTATTTCCTACCACGAAGCCAGCTGTTGAATTTCACATCAGTACAATGGTACACTTTAAGTGAATGGTTATATATGCACATGCTCTAACAGTGAAGCCACTAGCTGATACACTTGCATTTTTTTCCAATTTCAGTTATGTGATACTGTCATTTGAAAACACTGGAGAATACATGGACATGAAACAAGCTGATACCACTCAGTATGTGCCAATGCTGGAAAGGAAGGAGGGCTCTAAATACTCTGATATTCAGAGATCTGTGTATGACCGGCCTGCTTCATATAAGAAGAAATCCGTGTCAGGTAATGTAGAACTGTCCTTTCTGCATATATCATGAACACAAATGACTCTTGTGTAAACATGTGTCTTCTTTTTGTCCTCTAAATGCACACAAGCTGTTTAGCTCTGTTCAGCAAGACTGTGAGCATAAGCTGTAAGCTAAAAGCTTGTGGTTGTGTTCTTCCATTCTGCTCTGGGGGTAGGAGAGCGTGTTGCTGGAGCAGAAGGGGTCTCACTGTGTATTTGTTTCTATGCTGAAGCACTGGGTAGTTGTGCTCTGCAATGAGGCTGTAGGCACACTTTGGAGGCAGTGATTTTATCAGTCTTGGAGTTTGAAGGATTTTGAGCAATAGCAATGACCAATAATAATATTTGTTTATATTGTACTGTTTCCACTTACATTTCACATTAACTGACACATACCAAATGCAGAACACTCCCAAATACTTTCCTGGATTATGTAATGAAGATAATGAATGCATCCTATTCCCTGTCCCTGTTCTCAGAAACCAAAAATGCTTTTGTTTAAAAGCAGACACCGCCACTTCTGCCTCCAGGCCTCAGAAACAGAACCATGTCCAGTCTCAGATTTACGTGGCAGACTTAGGTACTCATGCTCTAGGACAGTCAGGGAAAATGAATCACTGAATTTTGACTGGGTTTTTTTTCTGGCATTTTTCATAAAAGAAACAAGAACTGTTGCCATAGAATTCCTGACCCTTTTTGCTGCTATTGGATTAGTCCCAGTGAATACTTCCTGGGAAACAACAGTGTTCAGCAGAAGTAAATGGATAAGAATGTACATGCATGCACAAAACCCTAATGAAGGCATTGCCTCTACATAAATATTTTTGTACAACACACCAAGTAAACAACCTGTGTGACAGTCTGGTAATGTCCAGTAACGTTGCTTTCTCACTTTACTTTTTCCTCCTGTTCCCAGGGGGAAAATTACAGACAGGAGAAAACCCAAACCCGTTATTTAAGACTGGCTGTTTTTAAAAATGCAGTATGTCAGTGACTGATGCAGACATTAAAAGTGGTAATAGTTACTATGAAAAGACTGTTTTGGTCTTGGTACTCTGCTAAAATTACCAGCTCAGAATCATGATATGTAGGGGAAGATGGATGCTACTTTCACACTCCACAGCCAAACCATATTTTTCTTCTTTTTTCAATAGAATCTGAAGTCAAAAACCTTCTTTCAGATGATAGTTCAGAGGGCCTCAGCCTACTGGATTTGTTGAGCTTCACCTACCAGGTTGCACGGGGAATGGAATTCTTGGCTTCTAAAAATGTAAGTCAATAAAAAAGTAAGAAAAATGGAATAGGGTGTAAAAATGTCTTCTGCAGCTATGGTTTTAAATTTAGATTTTGAGCATATGACACAATATAATATTCTTTTTGGAGATACAGACAGCTTTCTCACTTACCTGGAAATGGAGATCACCATGGTGGGAAAAAAATTAAAGCAGCAGTCATTTATCTTCCCCTGCTGCATCCTGTGACATTGCTGGAGTCAGGGTGCCAGAGATGGTGGAGGATCAAAGCAGGGTCTGGGTGAAGGGTCCATGCAGTCACAAACCAGCGTGGTCAGAAGCACAGGCATATCATGGTGGGTGGAATGGGAAAGGGTGACCTCACTTTTGCCTCCTCTCCCCTAAAATACATCTGTGTGAGACCTCGCTGCTCCTGAGGCTTGGTGCCTCCCTGCCCCTATTAGCAGGTGCTTGTTCAGTAGAAGATCTTGTTAGGACTGTACCTAGAAAGGCAACCCTTTTGTAAGGACAGTGGCCCTGATGGAAGAAGCATTCCTTGAACAACTTCATTTTTCTCCATACAGTGTGTGCACCGTGACTTGGCCGCTCGTAATGTCCTCCTGGCTCAAGGAAAAATTGTGAAGATCTGTGACTTTGGGCTGGCTAGAGACATCATGCATGATTCCAACTATGTCTCCAAGGGCAGTGTATGTACTTAATCTCTGGAGCTCTGCTTGAACTGAAATGAAAATTGTCAGTTTTAAATGCTGTTTCATGTTCTTGCCATTCAGTGCTGGTTACAGTAATTGACCATTGGGACAAATGCTCCTCAGAACAATTTATCTTCAGATCATTGATTCCTGTAACTTTTCTAACTGTGTTTTAAAGCCAAAAAGTACACATTTAGTACTTCACAGTCTGACATTTTTAACTGGCAGGTTTTGTGACTGGATAAATTATTAAGGAACTGTCAAACAATGACATACCAGGCCTAGTTCAGCAGTGCCAGATTTTGCATCATACCTTCAATCATTTGCTGCCTGGTCATTTGCCAGTAATGAAATGAATACAGCTATGGTTTAACTAGTTTTTGTGGGGAGCAGCAAGTAGCATTGTTTATAATCCTGGTACCTTTGTATTAAATAGAATTAAAAATAAACACTAGCAAGGTTAACACAACTTTTCTTCTAGAGAGATGTTATTCCTGGCTATAAAACGATTGCAAGAGTAATAATTTATTCAATTACTAATCTGTGTGTTTGGGCTTTCTTTCTTTTTATTAGACTTTCCTCCCAGTAAAATGGATGGCACCTGAAAGTATTTTTGACAACCTGTACACAACATTAAGTGATGTCTGGTCTTATGGCATTCTGCTGTGGGAAATATTTTCTCTTGGTATGTACTGTGAATATTTTCCTATGTGTAGTGATTAAGTTTTTTAAATTCAAAGTGCTCTACATGAAGTATTTCAAATTCTGCATATAAAAATACATGGATGAAATCTACTGTTATTTGTTCTTCTGTATGGGATTTCAGATTCCAGTGTTAGGTGTGAAATGAAATGTCCATACTCTCCCAAAGTTCCTTTTAGTTTTGGTACAGATGTTTTTGTTTGTTCGTTTGGGGGTTTTGTTTTTTGTTGTTTGTTTTTGCAATATCCTTTTTTTTGTGTGTAAAACTAAAAGAACTGTGTGAAAATCTTTTGTGGAAAAGTATTGGTGTGCCACAACAGGATTGATTTTCTGTCTAATACGAGAAGGAACATATTTCTCCCTTGCAATGGGGTGCCTGGGGCTGCAGCCCAGCTCAGCAGCTGCTTTGGAACAGTCGCTTCATACGCGTTTCAAAAGAGCCTGTCTTAGTCCTATTACAGAATGAAAATAAATGTCAATCTTCTGGGACACTGATTTCTCATTTCCAGCTCAACACTGCTCACACAGTTGGTTTATGGCAGTGTAAAGCGGTTATGACAACGTATAGCGGTTGCAGACAATGTACAGCTCCCAGCTGGGAGCAGCCTGGCTCTCTCCTCAGCCTCATTAATTAGCCTCCTGGACGGGTGGATGGCTGCTTCAGAGAGCCTGCAACTGCCCAAATTTACTGCCAGCAGAATTACTCATGCCTGTGTGGTGTCTACTGCTGCCCCACGGCAACCCCAAGCCTAATGTTATTTGCTAGAATAAGTTGTCACATAACTGCTTCTCAGAAAACAACAGTTGCACCACTGTTTATGGTATTGATTCCTGTAAACTCTAGGCATCATAGGATCCTGTAAATAGCCATTCTCCAATATCCCTGGGAGGCATTGGGCAGCTCAGGAACTGAAGCACTACATTTCACTGCTCTACCTGTAAAGAAGGTTCTGAAGCTCAGTTTTAGGTGAAAATCCTGCTTTTGAAAGGGCAGAGGTTTCTGAAAAAATATTATAATATGCCTCCTCCATCTGAGAAAATTGTTCCTTTTTGGAAAGCAAAACATATCCTCAGCAGTGTTTGTTAGAAGGTCAATTACAACATCTTGCTGCCATGTTGACTTCGGCTTGAATTACCCTTTTACACATCAGCAACAACTGAGCAGGAGTGCAATGATGTTTCTGTGCTGCAACCCCAAATTATCACTTAACTCTGTCAGCTTGGGCCAAGTCCAAGCTTTTCAACAACCCATGCCAAATGCAGGCTGGTGACCTGATCCAGGTATCATCCAATCTCTGTCCCCAGTACATTCCATAAACACTGTGAATTTATTTTTTTCTAACTAGTACCTACTTTAATCTTTCCTAGCCAGCATTAGGGCTTAATGTCATCAGGACAATAGCTCTGATGTGAAACACTGGCTAGGAAAGACTCATTCTGATGTCCTGTTAAATTATAATGTTAACATTTCATGATATGAGCAAGAAGACAGTATTTGGGAACTCTGCATGGATAGTCAAGTACAAAGCAGTACTTTTGCTTCTCTTTTACCTGCAGGTGGCACACCATATCCTGGCATGATGGTCGATTCTACTTTCTACAATAAGATCAAGAGTGGATACCGAATGGCCAAGCCCGATCATGCTACCAATGAAGTGTATGTGTGCACTTGGCTTTTCCACACCTGCCCAGTCCCCAGAGAATTTTGGCTTTAGTTTCTGTTTGATCAGTTATGTTCCTCCGCCAGCTGGTTAAACTGGTTTCCGTCTTATCTGCAGGTATGAGATTATGGTGAAGTGCTGGAACAGTGAGCCGGAGAAAAGACCTTCTTTCTACCATTTGAGCGAAATTGTGGAGAGCTTGTTGCCTGGAGAGTACAAAAAGGTTTGCTCTTTGGCATTTTCTCTGTGTTTTCTCTATACTGCTTCAGAGGGAATTACAAGCTTTGTTCTAGCCACAAGAGCCATGAGCACTGAACTGGCAAATTCTAACCTACAGAGACATTGCACGTTCAATTTCTTCAGTCAAACTTGCTGAGACAAGCAGTTCTGCAGTATTAACTGGGAAGCAGAACCCTTTACGTCTAATTAAATCCTAACAACTCAATTTTTCTACTGGAGGACTAGTTCTATATATTTTCATGCGATTTTGTAGGCTGTGAAATAATTATATAAAAGGGACTTTTTGGCCCATGTGTATAATCTCCCTGGCTCCTTCTTTGGACCCTGACACCAGCAAGTTTTCCCCTCACACTTCTGATAGCTCTGGACAAGTTGTTCCTGCCCCATCATTCAGTGTTTCATTCTTCCCACCTATATTAACTTCCTTCTCCCTACCCCTGTTGTCTGCTTTGTGCTGCACAAAGCTTTGCTCCTGCATCATCTAGAACTTACATGTCACTTCTCCCTTCGAACAATTGAAGATTCTGGACTTCTTTATCCAGTGTTGCTGGCTCATAGGGCAGAAATACTTGCTAGGCTAATGAATTACAACTGCCCATCTGAAGAAAGGCAGCCTTAGTGAATAGCATCTAATGAGGGGGTTGAAATTAATATTTTCAGAGCTATGAGAAGATTCATCTGGACTTCCTGAAAAGTGATCACCCAGCTGTCACACGCATGAGAGGGGACTGTGACAATGCTTACATTGGTGTAACTTACAAGAATGAAGACAAGCTAAAGGACAGGGAGAGTGGATTTGATGAGCAGAGGCTGAGTGCTGACAGTGGATACATCATTCCTCTGCCTGACATTGACCCTGTTTCTGAAGATGAACTTGGCAAAAGAAACAGACACAGGTAGGTGCAGTTTACAGGTCCCTCAGCCCACAGTCACCATTTGGGGTCATGTTTGGCAATGTCCATTCACACTTTCCAGCACCATGCTCTGCAAATGGTTTCCTTAGCTCTGTTGGAACCACTTGTTGGGGAGTCACATATAAATATGGTAGTATGACTGGCCAAAGTGTTTTCAATGGGAAAAAATTCATTTTGCCTGTTTTGTGGTTGCCAGGGTAAGGCGACTGCTATTAGGGTGCTTCCGTGTGTTTTTGGGACTCCTTTAATAGTTTGGTCAAGTCGCAGTGGTTGTCTGGTGGGTCTGTGGGCATGTTTTGCAAAACATCTTGCCTCCTTGGAGCTTCATATGAAATCTCAAAGGATTGATTTGTTTGTATGAGACAAATTCCAAAATCTGGGAGAAGCTGTTGATAATGTCTTCTGTGTTCTATGTCTACATATCTTCTAGTTTCCTATGAAAGCAAGGTGTCCAGAACTTTTTACTTCTCTCTTGTCAATTTATGTGACCAATGCCACTACAACACAATACCGTGTGACCCTAATTGTGAATGGTGCAGGTTTAATTCAGCACTTAATTCATAGTGTATAGATTCAGCAATCTAGAAATGCCTTTTTTTTTTGGTTTATTTTTGTGCTTTATTCAAGTGAGAGAAGAAAGAAGGCCCTAAAAGTACTATCAAAATTAAGACATATTATCTCTCTCTGTTATTCTTACCTTACTGTCTGTTATTGCTATCTTATTTTCACCTGACCTCCCCAGATTTACCTAAGTGACGTATTGGCACAGTAGTGTCATGAAACTATTTCTCCAACAAGTCTCTGGCTGAGAGTGCTTGGAGGAGCATAAGAACAGCATGCTCCTTTGAATTCCAAGGTGGTTCACTACTTTTGATATACAAGATATGTCATGTCCTAAGAAACTGGTGGTCATAGTAACCTAAGATTGAACAGTGGGTCAGAAAGCATCTGGGGAGGTAGCGTTCAGTTCTGCTAGAGACTGGTGTATTTACCCAGCCACAGTCACCACATACCTGATCTCTGAGATTTTTGTCTCTTCCAGTTCACAGACATCTGAAGAAAGTGCCATTGAGACTGGTTCCAGTAGCTCTACCTTCATCAAGAGAGAGGACGAGACCATTGAGGACATTGACATGATGGACGACATTGGGATCGACTCCTCAGACCTGGTGGAGGACAGCTTCCTGTAACCCCACAGACCTGCCAGCTCTGCACGCAGGGAAGCTCCCCGTGCTGCCTACAGACTTCTGCTCCACAGAGAAAACCACTTTATTGCAACGTCAAGGATGTGAAGGGGAGGTGGATTTGTAGAAAGGAACTCCCAGAAATGGGCAGAGGAATCAGCCTGAGTATAAATGAAAGAGACATGTTGAAGATGGATTTTTTTCAGTGTTGCTTCTTGCAGTACTTCAGTAGCATCTCAGTGTTGTTTGCCATTCCAACTGGTAGGAGGATGAAGGGAAAGGCCACAAACAGACCAGTTTTGTGTTTCAAGGGCATTCATATGACTTTGATGGATCAACTTTCCACTGCAGCAATACTTCACCATTGTAATTATGTAAATAACTGTCTACTCAAGGATCTTTTGAGGTGCACATTGAACATATGCCATGGATTTTAGAAGAGGTCATTCATGAATTCTGTGTACTTCCTCCCTCAATCTCAATGTCAGCTGCTGTTGAACTCTCATGTGAATTGAAGAACATGCAAAAACCACTTTTGGACCAAAAGGTCTAAAACCACAAGGGACTGACCGGTACTATAAAAACGTTACTTTCTACCATTAATGCAAGTAAAGGGGAATAATAATGATGGTAATAATAATAATGATAATTAAAAGTCAGTCTATAATAGGTGTTAGAAACCTAGTAAGTCTTTATTAACTATAGAAGGTAGCTGTTTTCAAGATAATACTACTACTGTTTTCAGTAACACTAAATGTATATTTTACAATCCGTTGTCCTTCAGTAAAAGCACAGTATCAAAACACTTTTTTAAGTGCAGGGGAGAAATTTGCAACTCAAAAAATTTTATGAGACAATTTTTTTTTTATCTACACAGAAAGGTAATTGCTCTGGTTAGCAAAAACTACTTTATCATGGAGAAAAAATTTAAGTTTTTTTATTTCATGAGCTGAGTAGCTTTTCTAATCAGATAAACTAGACGCAATTAGTTTTCCTCTGATTAAGTGAGGTTCTAAAATTTTAAATTAAAAAAATAAAATTATACCAGATTTCCAAGATGCTGGAGAATGAAAGATTATGATAAACCACCAGCAATATCCCATTATTAGTGTTTCATGGGTACTCAAAAGAAATCTTATCCTGAGGTTAGCTGTGAAGAATTGATTTGATATTTGAACTGTTCAAGGAACAAAGACATTTCTCCTAGCCTGAAATGCAAGTTCAAATAAGCAGAAATAAATATGCAGAAAATATTCTTGCCTTAGTTTTCAAGTTTAAACAGGAGCAGAAAACTCTGCTATCTTTTCAGACTGTAACTACAAAAGGTAAATGCTTCTAGGAGTGTTTTTTGGAAGAAGGTGCATGAAAATGAACCTGCTTTCAGCCTGCAATTGTTGGTTTTTGACACCACTTAACGTGAACAGTACAATTACTGCTATCACTGTACAATGTGTCATTGAGATACGATGCTTTGGAAGATTTACGTGTGAAAAAAATTCCATCACTGCCAAGGGCTCCATCCCTTCTGGTACTCAGCTTTCAAACTTTGCCTTAATTCAGTGCAATGAGCACCTCTAGGATATGCCCAGCCTCTGTTACAACATAACCAATGCAAACGTGGTGCAAACTCATTCCTGTGTTGCAGTATTTTCCTAGGAAGTGTGAAAGAGTGACTGACAGAACATGCTGCCATATCAAACTGCAGTTTACCTTCAAATGGCCCTACAAAAAGCTTCATGAGTCCCCTTGACTTCACTTGTGGACAGCTATAGATTAAATAAAAGCAAATGCAATATTGGCAGTGTTACAGTGTGGGACGCTGCACGGGCAAATAATTCTGGATCTGGATTTCAAGCTGGCTAGTTTCACCTGGCTGAGGCCATGCACAAGATCACAGCAAATGTGAAAACAGGATCTGAAGCAAGCCCCCGCATTTTCAACCCCAATGGAAGTTGACAATCAGAAGGATTGGTGAATGATGGTGCATTTTCTACTTCTTGCATTCACCAGATCAAGAACAAGTGTGTTCCTGGGACCATGCTTTTGCCAAACGTGTCACTGAGCTCTGTATGGGGACAACTGTGAAACATAGACTCTTGATATAGCCAGGACAGATGAGACGGTGTGAAGTCTCCCTCCAGATACGAACTATGAATTTAGGAAACACAAATTGTCTATGGATATCCCAGATATCTGAATGGCCACTTGAGATGACACGTGCCTTAATTTGCATGTGTAATCTTTACAGCTACACATTCAAATTAAGCAAGCAATTTCACCTGCATTTTTGCACATGGCCTAGTGTTCTTCAGGGTTTGAAAATCAGCCCCAGCATGTTTTATTATATCAGTTACTGGAATCTAAGGACATTTTCATGCAGATTTGCCTTCCCCTCGCCAGCCTCATTCTGTATCTCACAGTGCATCTCAGGCTAGACTCACACAGTGAACCAGAGCTGGCTCACTTTGTGGTACACACTAATGTTAATTCTCCACCTTGTCACGAGTATTGTGCCAGTTGGTTGCGTCCGTGGCAGGGGTCTAGCCAAACCCAGCTCACTGCAGGCTTGGAATCAGACAAGCTGGCCTGGAAACTGGAATGTGAAGGAGAGGAGGAGAGAGGATTTACTAGAGAGGGAGAAGTGTGAGAGGATGAATTGTTTAGTGTCACAATATTATCAGTATTACAGACTTTTTTTTTTTTTTATGGCTTACTTTTTGAGAAGCCACTGGAAGAGATATTCCCAAACCTTTTGCTACAGTTATTGTATAGCGACAATCAGTGTTATCCTACGAAATGCAGCTTTTGATTTGGAATGGCCAACCAATTCCTTACAGCGTGGTCTGCAACTTGTACAAAATGGTCCTATTACATGATGAAGGACGTGAGATATGATGATGTTATACATCAATATGTATATAAGTATTTTTATATAGACTTCTAGAATACTGCCAAAACATTTATGACAGCTATATCACTGCCTTTGTTTATATTTTTTTTACTGTGATATATTCCACAGGCACGTTAACTGTTGCACTTTGAATGTCCAAAAGTTATATTTTAGAATAATAAAAAAGGAAGTGTTTCCAAAATGTTGGCTGTTGTGAAATGTTTGAAGAAGGGCAAACTGGCCTGAGTGATGGTAGGCCCAAAATGTATTTCAAAAATGCCCCTGTTGATATTTTGTCTTTGAAAAAATCTTGTAAATTAAGATCTCTATATTTCAATAAATGATATATAATTTAAGGATATGTGAGAGGTCTATACTCACTTATTGAAAGATGCTTATAAAGAATCAGTCTTGCTCAGGGATTTTTTCCCTCAAGAGGTCTTTGAGTTCTCTGCAAAGCCATCAGTCAGTAATGACAAGCACGTCTCCAAGCCCTTCCAGTGGGCATAGTGAGGAAGTGCTGGCAGCAAATGACCAGGACACCAAGTGAGATCTGTGGGGAGTCATATTGTCTCCCAAAATACAGCAGGTACGGTGCAGGTGAGTGGGTGGGCACTGGGCTCCCTGCACAAGATGAAACCCTTGGCCTTGGCACTGGGTTGATGTTGGGGGGGGGTTTGATGCCTGCTGGTCTGCACACATTCGGGAAAGGCCCCTGGCTATAGGGCTTTTTCAGCTTGTGCTGAACTCGCCTCCATTGTGAATCAAACCAAATTTTTAGTATGGTTCTGTGCTCCCACAGTAATCAATTTTACACAGAGTAGGTAACTGAATGTGAATTTGACAAGATTTGCAAGACTTAAACCTGAAATCAGAGTTAAACTTGGCAGCTGCGCTTCCTGCACAAAAGGCTGTCTTGGTTTTCCAGTGGGAGGCAAGCAAGGCTGGCTGTGAGAATGCCCTGTGAATGGGTAGGTTAGCAACCTTCTATTCTTGGGGTGGTCACTGTTCTCGCTGGGAACTTACTGGGGGATGAACTCTCCATCTAACATCTCCCCCTCCTCATTGGTTTGGGTTGCAGCATCCTGGGCCCTCGCCTTAGATAAGAGTTACAGTAACTTGTCTCTCCTTTGTGTGTCCTTGCTGAAAGGAATCTTTATCCTGTAACCGCACACAGACACACACCACTTCCTGCCACCACGGAGGGACAGGAAAGAGCCCTGGAAGTGCTTGTGCCCTGACATCCTGCTCAGGGTGCACCTGCTCCTCTGGCAGCTCGGCAGCTGTGTGAGACACAAGCACTGATGGACTCGTCATTTCTGCCGCCTGGGGGAAAGGGTGGGGGTACCGAAATCCCTCTCGATGCAAGAGCCTGGCTACACAGCATCCTCCCAAGCACAGGGCATGGCTGTGTGTGCCTGTGAGCGTATCTGTCCATGCTGGGGAGCATGGATAGTGAGTTTCTCACCTTCTTGCTGAAGTAGACCCGTTTTGGGCAAAATTCTAGCTCCTTACTCCACCAGACTGAGGTCCGACATGAGTTCCACACATCATCTTGCTCTCTGTCACAAGGCCTGAGCAAGTATTTGGCTAAAAATGTGCTGAGGACATGCAGTGGCACAAGGCAGAGGCAGTCTGCCCAGGAAACAGGAGCTGTGAGAGAGCAGCACCGTGCCAGGAGCAGAGAAGGGCAGGCTTCTGGCCAGGAGGATAGGAAGGGAATTACTTTAGGTCATGCAGGTAAAAAGACTTTTGGCTGAGCTGTATTGCTACGAGTGGAAAAAGCAGCAGGTTCACGAGCCAGGAAGAAGTTATCCAGCCACCTTGAGATGCTCCACATGGCTCTGGAAACCTGAGGCACGGTGCTTTTGCACCTGTCTCAGCATGATCACTGTGTCCATCAACTTATCCCCATTGTTAGAGGTTGTGTGCTATGGGAGCTGTGTGCTGGCATAATCCCCAGGAAAAATGAAAGGGAAACTAAGAAATGACTTTGTAGGCTCAAAAACTAAGAGAGAAACTCACCTCATGGATCTGGGCTAGCTCATGAAGCCAGCAGCTGAAGCAGAGTCTATACTCTGCCAGAGCCCCATCACTGCTGCCTGCAGCAAGGTGAGGGGCTGGGCTCAGCACTCACGGATTTGTCCTGACCCCATTTCTGTCCTGCACCCCTTGGCACAGCAGCTCATATGAGACCAGAACAGAGTGTATGGCAGAGGAGGCACCAGCCCCTTCCTCTGCTGGCATTGGTGTACAGTGCTTTTCAGAGGGAAAACCTAACTTCCAACCCCAATTCATTCCCATCCAAAGAACTGGAGGTAAGGATTAGGAACCACCTCTAAAAATTCCAGCGTTTCCTTTCATTTGTTATTAATAACTTCACTGAAATAAAGACCCAAATTTTTCTTTTCCAAATGGCCACAAGATGGAAGCAACAGACAAAAATATATGAAATTGTTATTTTCCTCATCCTTTCTCTCTTTTCGCTTGCACAGCAACACAGATGTACTGCCACTGCAGAGGCAGAGCAGCTGGAGCTCTTAAAGCAATAGGAAGAACACACAGTGTCCATCAGCTCCAGCTGTTTTGTTTGGAAGAACTTTGAACCTATTGTGATGACCGTAGTCTTTTACAGGATGAGATGGCAACTGCCTTGCTGTCCCTGATAGCGCTGAAGGGCACTCTGCCTGTTGCCTCAAAAAACTTACCTCTTGTGGAGAGAGGGGGATGGATTTAAAATAAAATATGATTTAAAATGAGGCAAGAAGTGATACCTTAGATATCCTAATATCACCTGAGACAATGTCTGTATCTATGCATTCATTCTTTTGTTGCTTTAGTGCTGTGCTGGTGCTAGATGGGGAGCTAAAAGCACTGCTGAGCTGAGGGCCAGGTTCATGTGCCTTCGTGAGACTCAACGAAATAGTTGGGACCAGCCTAATGTATGTACCAAGACCCCCAAAATGTAACCCCCAGAGGACACAGGGGTTGGAGGTTAGCTCGAGTTTGTAAGCTATTCCCTGCAGCAATGTGATGTATCCAACTTTGCTGTATCCACCCTGCCATTAGCTCTGCTGGCCTCTGCCAGCAGGAGCATTGCCTGCTTCAGCATTTCTCCATAAAAGTGATGCAAGCTTTGTAAGAAGGGGGATGTAATTTATTAGACCACCTGATAAATCTGAAAAAAAGGAGAAGAAACTCACACCAGGTACTTGAGCCCTTCGGATAGGGCTTGGGTAGCTAAAATCTGGTTTGTGTTTTCCAGATCTAATTGGCCTCATAAAAGCCATCTTCAGCATATTACTTCTGGGTGGCTGAGACAGCAGCCCTTGTGTTGCCAGCAGAAGCATGTGCCAGCTGATACCCAAGTCTAAGAAAAGCCTTTTAAAGGCAGCTTTAAGCTTTGAAACTGCAGCCACCTTGTCTAAGGTAAGCCAAGCATGTGTGGGTTCCCAGAGACAGCTCTGCAAAAAAGTGGCTTCTGCCAGCAAGCGTGTATGGATGTAATTGTATTTATACCAAGTGCATTTGTGATCTCATTGACTGAGTGCTTCTAAAGGTGGAGTTCTGCTTTTTTCACAATCTATTTGACATGCAAAATGATGGGTGCTTTGGTAGGTAAAAATGCAACTATATTGATGTGGGAACAATGTCAATGCTCTAAAGCTAATTTTCAATTATACAAAAAATAGAGTCTGCTCTGGTCATTTAACCTGGCATGCTGTATGATACAGACCAGAGGGTTTTCCCAAATTAATTCCCATTTGAATCAGAGCCTGCCATCTAGAAAAAAAATTCGCAGGCTTTTCTCATCTCTGTGAATCCTTGTGTAAATATCAGGTTTTGCAGCTGCTTACATATGAGACAAGTGTTCTTAGTTCAACACTCTGGGCATGCACCAAACCAAGATTTATATTTTCACACTGTTTGCTCAGAGGAGCTTAGAAACCCCATAATTTCTAGTCTGATGGGCTGGATGAGCAGGGAAGTGGGATTTCATCCGCATATTTTAAGTATTTTTCATGTAGTTCCTGGTGTGTGCCCGCAGCTGTTCCGGTTTTGTGTGTGCAACACTGATCTCTGCGTATGAAGTGGGAACTCCTTTGGCTAGAATTTAGTGGAGGTAGACTGGCCTGAAGGAGAAAAGATGCCTGTAGTAAAAAAAACCAAATTGAATAACACTTCCATTCAGTAAAAACTTGCAGGTGAATTTAGTCAAATGTGTTTTCCCACTCTGTCACAAGACCTTCCCATGCTTCTTTGAGCTGTATCTCCTTGTTGGCTGGCTCAGAGAGATTGGTCTGTGAAGAGCAGGAGGAGCACCACTGCCAACCCCTCCTGGGCTGGGTCAGAGCTGCTTGCACTTGGTTTTTATGAATGCAAAAGCAGGAATGTATAGAGGACCCTCCGTAGCATTTCCAACTACAGTGCAATGTAGCCTTTGGCTGCAAGTACAGGGGACTGTCCATGCTTCTCTTCCAGCTGTGGGCTGGTCAGGAGATGCTCTCTCTTGACTGCAAGGCTTGGCACAAATAGAGAGATGATGCTGGGGCATGACACAGTCTGATTTTTTCTGCTGTCTTGCTAAGACTGCTCCATTTGACCAAAGGTGTGTTTGACTTGGCTCTTTTCTCCTGTGCTTAGCCTTTTCAGCTTCCCCCCAGAGGAGGGCTGGGAGCTCTGCTGCATCTCTGCCTCCCTTCAAACTTGGACAGCACCAGCTGCTGCCAAGGGCCAGAACTGAAGGGGTCCAGTGCCACTTCAGGCTTCTCTTGAGAGCTGGCATTGGTAATGCATTTCCATGGCTCCTCCCTGCATCCTCGGCTGTTCCCCTGGCAGTGAGAAACCCTGAGAATTAAATACCGTGAAAAAGCGTTGTTGAAAATGTTCAAGAGAAACTGCATTTCAAGAGAAACTGCATTTGAAAATGTCAGCATACTGTAAAAGGAGACAAAAAAAATGGTGCGAATATATGTTGCTTTACTGTCAAAAACTGAGCAGCCCAAACCTGTCCTGAGCTGCCAAAAATTAAAAACTTTATTTTTTGGCTTGAATATTTTGGTATTCAGATTTTTTCCTGAAAATTCCATTTTTGCTATGGACTAAAAAGCAAAGTATTGGGCTTTTTTGACCCCGCTGAAATCCACTTTTACTTCCTCCCTCCTAAGGTTCCAAATAAATGCTGGGAGAGGATAGAGGCATGAGAGCTGTGTGTGTTGGGTTGCTGCTCAGACTGTGGATAAGGGATACTCAGGCAGGAAAGAATTTTCTTGCACATCTGCTGAGCAGTGGTGATGGAGCTCGTGGCAAACCTGCCTCCCTGTCTTCTCTTCTCTCCAATACTATATATCTGATTACAGCAGCCTTGTGTCATGCTGCCCCCAGGCTCCTGAGGAGGTCTCTCAGCCACACACATCCTCTGTCCCTACTGCTGACACCTGTCTGACTCCTGGGAACAGTAGCTCTGTTCCAGGAGACCTCTCCAATAACAGGATCTGCTGCTGGTGAGGGACGTAGAAGAACCCCCGTACAGTTGTAGATGGCAGGAGAGGGAGCCATACCATGTAAGCTCTAGGCAGGATAAACACCATAATATGGCACATCCTAGAGTGTTAGCAGGGATTAAACCCTGTCACCTTGCCCAGGACAAAGCACTTCTGTTCTCACTCCCACAGGAGCATTGGGCAAGACCAGTAAGTCAAAAGTGTGACACTCCTGGATCACCAAGAGGGACAATTAAGGATTTAGCCTCAAGGTTATCAATCACCAGGACACCTGCACAAAACCTTAAAAGAAGCTACTGCATTGAAGGAGGCACATTTAGGGCTGGGAGGATGTTGTGATTCTGGCTTGAAGTTTCTTCCTTCTGGATGTGCTTACCATCACTCGAGACATCCTTGCCGAGTCTTGTGCATTGACACCTCTCTTCTAGGGAGCAGTCTGAGAGCTTTTTTTGGCACTGTCAGAGGCATGGGTAACCTAAAACAAAGGGAATAGGCCATTTGTCTCATTTTACTCCAGCCAAAGAGCTGCCAGAAGGTAAAGGCAGTGGTAGTTCCATTACTCCCCTACTGCTGTCAGCAGCCTGGGCTAGAGTTGAGCAGCTGATCCTCCTGTCAACTCCCCAGATCTTCATTTTACCTAGAGTTTTACACACAGTAGCCATGCAGCAGCTAAAATACCATCAGATTATTATTTTTATATGATTATATTGTTGAACCTGATGCGATGTCATGAGATTGGATCGTCTATATTTACATATATTTAACTGTACCTTCTCTCTCTTTGAATAGACAAGCACTCCAAATATTGGGAATGTTTGCAAGTTCCTGATTTTTTAATGAGTCTGGAAAAAAGAATATAGTAAAAATCTTAAAAATTATAAACCATTTTAAAAATGGGAATAAATAAAATAAATAATAAAATAAATTATTATCTATTCACATTACCCACAGCCTAGGGTGAGATCAAATCTTTTTAGTACAGCAGACATTGTACATTTGAAGACATACCATTTTTACCAACCATCTGAATTCTTCTGGCTTTAGTAGCTCTGTGATTGGAAGCACTCAAAGTCTAGACACAAGTACCAATACTTCAGAACAAAAGTGAATATTCACTTATTACAGAAATTGTGCATCTTTCAAACTTTTCATTACATTGTCTTGACTACACTAAAAGCAGTTTTTTGAAATGCAGTTTTAGCTTACCAACCTTTGCACGTGATCTTGTTTGCCAGTAATTCTGTATAATAAATTCTGCTAAATACGTGAATGTACAGTTATGTATCTGCTCAAAAGGGCCACAGTTTCTCAGCAGAGAACATTTTGCATGAAAATGCATTTATTGTTTTGCATGGAGTAATGAAAGCAAAGGATGTTAAGTAATGAGAAGGTCCTGGGAGAGCTGGAGGAGCAGGAGCTACCTGGGCAGTGGCTGGGCTTGCCCATGTCCTGTCCCAATATAATCCCCCCACCTTTGGTTTCAGCAAGCTCAGGTCTTTTAGCAAAGAAATTGGCAGAAATATTCCACAGCACGCAACAAGCAGAAAGTAGCAACTGATAAATACTTGTCTTTCCTGCTTCCCTCCCTCCTAATTCTGCAAACATAAAATTACAGAAGTCACAAACTAACAACCCTGTTGTCCTTTCCTGTCCTTCCTCTCCCTTAAGGCCACATCACCCCCATGACATGTCTGTGGTCAGTACTTTGGAAAATCAGTTTGACTCCTTCTTCCCTCCCTTCAGGTGCTGTGAGTCATTTGCCTGAGCATTGCTCTGGAGGACACAAATGCTTTGCTCAGTGCTCACTGAGGTATTTTGCTCCATGCTCACTGCAATGCTTTGAATCACATATTGGCCTTGGGTTTAACACCTACAGGTTTTGAAGGGCCGCACATGTGAGTAACTGTGCAGGAACTCAGTGGGATTGTATCT
The DNA here is from genome assembly GCA_013397155.1 of Irena cyanogastra. NCBI lineage: Eukaryota > Metazoa > Chordata > Aves > Passeriformes > Irenidae > Irena > Irena cyanogastra. The sequence continues at coordinate 550,096 of VWZV01013180.1, forward strand.
TTAAAAATATGTATTTTGATACAAGACATGCCAATTGAAGAAGAGACAAACAAAGCAGAGAAAAACGTATTATCAAAATGATAAATGGACAATATGCACCAGTGTCCCAATATCCTCTCCAGTTCCTCAATTCATGACTTTTCAATCATTCGTAAATTAAGGCACATTTTCATCTCTGCTTCCAAAATATTGTCAAAGGGTTATTAAAAAAGTCCTCATATGCTGTTTTATCCCCATTCATCTCCTAGTACAAGTCTGGAAATATTCCTACTGGCATAGAAAGATTTTGACTCGGAGTCTGTCTTGATTACATAGTGGGCAATCTGCTCCTTTCTGGCTGACCTTGTTAACCCTGATTGATGCCTAGGAGGCAAAATTATTATGGTGCTCAAGAAAAAACCTGAAGCAGTGCTGTACCAAATAACAGGAATCATAAGCTGATGCTCCAAGACAGGATTTAAAATCAAGACAAAACATGCTGGGTTCTCTCAGTTCCACTTGATGGACTTTCAAGTTTGTGCTTGTTTCACATGATGTTGTTTATCTTCAACACCAAGAGTTATCAATGCACAAATGAAAGTGAACTGTGATTCCAGTAGGTGGAACTTCACCATCCGTCACAAAGACATGGCAAAGGAATCTGGTACAGCCCATCACCAGTCCTGCTCTCCTGCCAGAAGTCCACAGGAACTCACAGATTTCAGGGCTTCTCCAGAAATTCATTCAGTGGGAAAACCACCAGCATTCAGCTCATTATGTAGAGTTGTATACTCGGTTACATGCTTTGTCAGGGGAAGAAAAAATCCTTTCTCTTGTCTTTTTCAATTTTCAAGTAACTTTTAAAAAGTGAGAATCCCAGAATCTGTTGCTAAATAGTTCTAGAATTTGCCTGTTCAGCTTTAATAACTAGCAGCATATGAATAAAACAGAAAGTTCAGGAACTATACTGAATAGGATATTCAGGCACTGCCTTCAGTCTCAGATATTCCCACCCATAAAGCAGAACTGTAAGAAAGCTATGATTAATTTCTATTTATCTCTCCCATTTCCAAAGAGTCAGGTTTATACTCTGTCCTATGTGCAGTCATTAGCATGTAATAACACAGATAGCTATATTCCCTTATCAAACTGAGTTGTTAATCTGCTTTTCATCTTCTGCAGGATGAGATGGCTGTGTGTACACAGTCACAGGTGTACATGCAGGGTCTGGTTTGGATTTGACACTTCCCCTTTCATCCCATCCATTCCAAGCGAGGCAGTGATGAGTGTTTTGTATCTCTGAAGTCCATTTCCCTTAGCTGCTCCTTGTCATTTCCTAGCAGGATTTGTCTGTGTATGTGAAGGCACAGCTGGAGAGGGGTGATGTTTGTCCTTTTTTTTCCTACAGCTGCTCTCTGTGTGTGTCAAAGCTGTCAAGGAGGCTTCTTGGTCACAATGAGGAGCAGTGGAGGACTGTGACCTTGGAGTCTTCTCAGGACACAAATCAGCTCCCTGGTTTTAATTTGGTGCTTCCTGGGGTTTTCAATGTATAATTATTTTCACTTTTTGCTTCTTGGAAAATAAATTAATGAGAGATGGGGAACTGAGAGGAAAAGCTGAATGTCTTGGGTTAATGAGAAGAGGCAGGAAAAGAGCAGAGACAAGTCCACAGCTAGGGAAGGTGCTAGAGATTAAATGAACCAAAGTTAAACCTGGCTCAAAGTTTGCAGCAAAGGAGCAGCTGTAGATGAGGAAAGGCCAGTATCAGAGGCAAAGGTGGTGTTTATACAGAAGCTGCGAAACCAAGGGAAGATACTAATAGATTTCCTTTAATTTGTATCACACCATAGCTGTCATTCAACAACAGCATTAAAAGGCACTGAAAGCTGAATTTAAGATGTCCTTTTCTAGACTGATTTCACAAAAAATCACATCCCAGCTATGACTGGCAGTCAATTTACCAACAGAATGAGGGCTAGGTCCTCTAAGAAGAGCACATCTTACCATGTAAATCCCTACCTTTTTTTGTTAAAAGTGTGCTGTCAAAATGATACCTGTGTATTTCCTAAAATGAGCTAAATGTAGCTTGAGGATTACACCTGTCTTTGCCAATTTCTATCATTAAACAATTTCCTGTCTCCAGTTTAGTGCTTTATTTCCTGCTGATGTCTAAAGGATGCACACTGACAGCTGAAGAAAGGGGCTGTTGTGAAACACTGGCACTGCCTGTGGGGCCGTGATCAGCAGCAAGGCTGACTGGTGAGCCTGGGTGAGATGTTTTCTTCTGTTTTGATCAATCGTTTAGCGTGAGACAAACGTGGCTTTGGCAGATCTGGCACTATTCACTAATTGGGCTGAATGTACAGATTGACTAAAGCACATGCTCGTGGTTTGGGTGATCCAAGTTCAACTCTGCCATCTGCTTCAAGCCTCGTCTTCCTGCAGCCCTTGCTGAGCAGGCTCTGGGCTGAGCAGAGCTGGCAGGTGCAGAGTCTCTCTCAGTGAAGCTGTTACACTTTGCATACAAAGATTAAATATTTATTAGTGCTGATGGTCCTCTGTGTCCCAGCTCCCACCTGGGTGCCCCAATCACTGCACTGTAATGCTCCCTCTGGAGCAATTCATGTTCAATGTAATGTGCAAAATGAGACTACATCAAGGGGAGAGGTGGCTAAAGCCTTTCAGTGCTGTGTGACAGTTTGCAAGCATAAGACAGTCTCCTGGGGAAGGTATGCAGTAATCAATCTCCTTGCACAGAGGAAAGCAGGGCAGAATTGTGTTTTCCTTCACTCTGAATATGTGCCAAGCCTGAGGCTCTGTGGAGTTCCCCTTTGGGTATGTAAACTCCTCCAGTCTCTGAGCTGTGCAAAGGACCATGAGAAGTGTTCAAGAAGCCTGAGCCTGCAGGGGACATTTTAAATAATTTGTACTAGCATCCTCATCTGGCAACTTTGGGGAAATTCAGTTAATCAGAAGAGCTGGAAACTAATGGAGAGATGCTGGGGTAAAGAGCTGCAACACTGTAGAAGAATTAAAACTAAGACTAGCTGCATTCTCTTTTGGCTTTTATCAGTTCAGGTGAGATGCATTCAAGTATTTCTGAGGTCTAAAAATTGCCCCAATCAACAACACAACTGCAGAACTGATTCTTTCCTTCAAAATTTCACAGGCCGTAGTTGGTAAATATAGTTCAGATACAAATACGCTTTTGGATTAAGAGTGTTCTTTCAAATCTTTTTTTCTCTCTTCTGAGAGTGCCAAGTAGCACCAGTTTAGAAGTAATTTCTGAAATGTGGACATCTGTCTTCTGGGATCTGTACTGAAAACACCATCTTTTTTCATATAGCTTACCAAACAAGTCATTCATTAGTAACTAGTTTCAGTTTTAATGACTTTGGTTGTAACTCTTGAACTTTGTGCCACTGCCAGTTTGCATGAGCATACATCTGGGTGCAGAATTGAATCTGTCCCTCTTTCTGGTCAGATTAATTATTTTAATGTGATGTTTCACAGGTCTTCATTGATCTCCAGAGCACCTCTAACGTCTGAGAAAGAAAAAGCTGCAAAAGAACAAATATGCTGTAAAATTACTCTAAAAGTAACAGTTAACCTCCTGTTAGAGATGTTAATTTATAGAAGGAAATGCTTTGGAATATACCCTGAATCTTGCAATTAAGTGACTGTTTTTTTTTCTTGAGGTGCTTAAGCAATCTACTTAGCTGAGAAAGTGTGTTCTGCACCCAGGTCTTTAGCAGTAGTTGAAAGGTATTTCACATCAGTCCACACGTAAGAAAAAGTATTTAATCAGTGTGAAGTAAGGTATAAACAACCTCAGGAAGTTTGGAATATGTTATTAAAACTGTTCTCTAGTATCCTTCTTACAGGGTGTTTTGGCATCTCATACTTTAATGTAAACTTACTATGTAAGTCACTTGTTGGCTTACCTCTGGTCTGTCCCATGATCTCTCATCAGAAAATCACATTGTTTTGTAAGTGGGGTATGAAAAGAGAGACTGCTGTGCGCTGCTATTCATTTAATGATTAATCTGTCTTGCTTTTCTCCTCTTCTAGATCCCCTCTGTATCTGAATTTCAATCTACCTGTGTCTCAGACATTTTTTCTGACTTTCTCGTTCCCATGTTTCGGGCACATCTGCACTCGAAGATGTCCAGCTTGTCTTTGGTCACTGCCCTACAGACAGATCCTGTACCTAGAGGATTTTGAAGATCAACCAAAATATCACTCTTTGAAAAAGTCTTGAGGCCCTGTAGCTGTGGATGCAACAAGTGCTGTTCATTAGTGCTAGGGAGGTATAAATATATGTGGTAACAGGAAAATATGAAACACGAATATGAAATATTTACAGCACTGAGAAAGGAAAAGCATCAGGTTTAGTTAATTTTCTTTGACAGCATCTCTTGAAATGTGTAGGTCAGCGTGTTCCTAGAATGACATCTGATACCTCAGAGTCTTCAAAAGTCTTCAGGGCTGTTGCTTTACAAGACCCTTGACTCCATCCTTTTATCAGTCATGCTCCTGATGCTGAACAGAACAAAGTTCATGAATCACCCTGGAAATCAAGTAAAAGACCTGAAAACAGCTGAGCAATGGGGGCTGCTGAGCACCACCACCACCACCAAAGAAAAGTCAGCTTGAGCTTGTGGTGAGGTTATCTGAAGTGTCCAGAAGCCCTGGAATCAGCACGAGCCCAGCCTCCCCAGGGCTTCCTGCAGTGCCTATCGGACCAGCAGGAGTTGGCCACAGGTGCCGCGGCTCGCAGGGCACCGGGTGTGGCCACAGGGGCAGCAGGATGAAAACAGGGCCGAAGCAAACCTTCAGAAATATTCCTGCAGTTTCTAAGGCATTACCAAACTTTGACTCCATGCTCATGTAGGAGTAACTGGAAGAAATACTTTGGTGGCATTAAGTCCAAAAAGAAACCCATTAGGTGGACATTGCCACTGTTTGCAGATACCTTTTCCAAAACTGCTTTGGAGGTGGAACCAACCCTGAATATTTCTTTGCTCTTCTTTATACAAAGGTATGTTTAAGACACCATTTTGAAAAGGTTATCAAGTGGCTGCAAGGTGATATACTGGGGACTTTTTTAACAGCGCTGTGAGGTGAGGGGTGAGCAGCTGGATCACAGAAACCCAAACCTTGTGGTGGCAGGGTGGTGTGGCTGGGGAGGAGAGTGGGTGGCTGCAGTGGCCAGGAGGGAGGGCAGCAGCCTGCATCACTGTGGGAAGTGGAGAAAGTCTCTGAGAACGTGCTTGCAGAGGGAGAGAATACACAGCAGGTGGTTACCTACTCTGTCCTCGTGGCAAGCTGAAACCCATCAGTAAAAGTTGCTGTGGTTGTTATACACGACAGTTATGATACATAACAATAAATACACACTGTTGTCCCTCAGGAATTAGTAATGTGTTAATGATACCTATTAATAAGTACTGTAATTCAGGTAACACAGAATTCTTCTGTTCTTTCTCTGGCTCTACATTTTACTCCCTCTGAAAAAGGCAGGTCTGTATCTACTCATTTGCTTATCTGAATTGCTTTTGCTGCATTTGCTACCACTGCTATAAATTTCCTAGGAAACCACCCTGCAAAGCCACAGTAGGAATTCAAAATTTCTTCAAGGTCACTCACATCAGAGGCGTTGTTCAAAGCTTTTAAAATAGCCAGCCTGGTGCTGAGTCAAACATATTTTTCTTGACTTGGTTTGTATTAAAGTCCTGAGCTACAAACCTTACTCAGGCAAAACTTTATTTTAACCAGGACTTTGGCTCCTGTTGTGTCCTGGCTTTGCTTGCTTTAGTAGAAATCAACTTGCATGATACCCTGACCTACACATAGAGTTTGACACTAACCTTCTTTGACCAAGGCATCCTTGCTCACCCTGTGCAGGCAGATATGGTTATCACAACAGATATGGACATAACAGTGAGGGAGGGTTTGGACAAACCATTGGGATACAGTCACTTCCTGAACCTCAGGCACAGCTGGGTAAGGTTATCGTGAAGTCCAGTCCACTCTTCTGGGACAGCAGTCAGATCTTTGCCAAACATTCCCCCTCAACTCCAGCACCATTGTCCAGTTACCTTGTTTGATGAGAATAAATCTTTCAAGGCCCCAATTTTTCTCACTAGAGCAGAAGTAGACTTATTAGCTTGAAATGTTATTTCAGGGAGCAGGAGGGTGAGGTGAGGCAGTAGGAACCGAGTAGAAAATGAAGGTGGCCTGTTCATGCAGCTCAGATGCTCCCAGGAGGTCCATCCACGAGCTCCTGGAACTGCTCTGGGTGTGGGGCCGGGCTCTGCGGCTGCGTGGAAAGAGCAGAGTATCTGGCTTGACTCTCAGGTTGGTGTTTACAAGGCAGGCAGAGAAAAAAATGGATGTTTTACTTGAAATGTTATGGAAATCGTTCAGAAATAATGCCTGCAGAAGGCAGTTCTCAGAGGCTATTTCTGTTCATGGAAGGCGTGCACCAGAATCAGAAATTCTGCAAATCCATTTCCTTTTGTTTTATCACTGCTAAGTTCATGAACTAAAAAAGGAGTCTAAGCAATTTGACTCAGTTTCCAAGGAATTATTAAATTTAACTTTAAAAAAAAAATATATATACTCGAAATTATTGTTTTTTTTAAGCTAAGCTGGGATTTTTCCCTCCATACAACAATAGTTAAATCTGATACTCAGTTGCTCGACTAAGAGACTGATAGGATTGAAACCTAAAAATACAAAAGATAGAAACCAGATTGTGTTATCTAAAATATACATCCTCTCCTGTCGTGCTGGTAACTTAAGTTCACACAGTGTAAACAGAGAACTAACAAGCTCTGGTATTGTCATTTGGGCTAGAGATTTTTTTTTCTTTAATATAAACTAGCTCCAAGCAGCTCACAGAGCTCTCTCAGAGAGTAGGTACATAGGCTTCAATGTGTCTTCAGTCCACAAATGTTTGATTGATATAGTACAGTACTCCTGTTCATATAAATATTTGAAGTTTGAAAAACCTTCTGGTTTTAATTCTGTTAGAAAAACCCAAGAGTTTAAGCTAATTTCCCATGGCAGAACGGTACTTTCACACACACACACACACACATCTGTGTGCAGCTCTGTTTCTTGTGTATAGATCCCCACCAAGAATGATGGGTTTCATGTCACCACTTGGCCCTCGCTGTTTCTTAGTAATCAGCAGGAAGGTACCAGGAGCCTGATCCAAAGCCAGCTGATTTTTCATATTCCTCATTGGCTTTGGAGGACACTGGGTTAAATAGAGTTGTATCACTACTTGCTTTCTGGGTTTCACGAGTTTCTGGGGATTCCAGAACCCCTCATGCAAGCTGCAGTCCCAGCACAGCAGTTACAGAGGTAACTGTTCTCACAATAAAAGCCTTGGAGACCTCACAGAATCTGCTAGTCTGGATGTTCAATTACCATGGAAGCCTTTTTGTTGCATTCACAGCTTTTTGGAAACATAATGCTACATTTTTATCTTGCTGTTACGAGAAAAAAATGTTACCAACTAGATAGATCCCTCCTAAATGAGTATCTGACAGAAGAGAAATGAGAACCCTGCAGATTCTTGTCATCCTGGGGCATGGGCAAAAGTAGCGAGTAAGGAAACCGGGAAGAGAATGGTCAACAAAGAAGAAATTGTGACTGACATTAAAAAAGATTCCTGAGATGCTTTGCTTGACAAGTTCAGAACTGGAAACCACATGTAAAAAGCCTCAAACAAGGAAATAACAACTAAATGTCAGAAAAATCAAGAGGCTGATTTCATAATCAATGAAGGCAAAAGACACAGCAAAGTCAAAGGCACGAGACAAAACTAGACTCCTGTGCTCTGGAATTTGCCTGTTATCAAGTTTGTTTTTTTTTTTTTTCCTTTCTTTTAGCTTCTCAGTTTCTCTACTAGGACTTCTCCTTGCCTACAGTGTAACAGTGAAAATACCATTCTCTGGTTACCAGAGTGGATCACAGCATTGACGAGCTCCGTTGTCACAGGTGGGGAGGAGATGTCTGACATACTCCAGTTCCAGCCTTGGAAGGACTTTCAATCCCACACTAACAAACCCAAGCACCAGCAGAAGTCAGAGGCAATCTTTCAGAGGCTGCTCAGGTGTAAGTGGATGTCTGCAGCAGCTGGTGACAAGTGTGACTCAGCCAGCACAGCGCTGCTCCCGGCACAGCAGGGAAAGGCTTGGAGATGCCTCCACCACGTGGTGCACGTCCTCCAGGTTCTGCCAAGTGTGTTGGGAGCCACAGTTTGCCTCCCAGTGAGGAGGGAGCTTCAAGGCTTTGCCACTTCACTAGCCTAGCTCCTCCATGTGTTGGTGTGGCTCTGCCCATAGTTTTTTCAGGGAATTAGAGATTGCATTGCAGTGACAGTATTTTTAATTTTAGGCAGGATTGTTAACTTTTTTTTGCACTATCTACCCAGCTGGGAAGTAGGAGCCTACAAGCACAGCCAAAATACTGAGAGCTATCTGCACTGGTTTCATTGTCAGGGTGGCCTTTGTCCTTCATCCTACATAGAATCATGGAATAGTTTGGTTTGGAAGTCCTTAAATCATCTAGTCCAACTCCCTGCTGTGGACAGGAACATTTTCCACAAGACCAGGTTGCTCAAAGCCCCATTCAGCCCAGCCTTGAACACTTACAGGGATAGGGCATCCACAATTTCTCTGAGCAATTTATTCCAGTGTCTCACCACCCTCACTGTCAGATTTTCTTCCTTATATCCAATAAAAACTTATCCTCTTTTAGTTTAAAACTGTTCTCCCTTGTCCTGTGACTGCAGACTCTGGCAAAAAGTTTTTTCTCTGCCTTCTTATCTGCTTGTGCCCACACAAAGTCTGTGATGCACGGAGGAGCTAACAAATGTGTGTCAGCAGGGGAAGAGGTAAAACCTTGTTGGGAAAACTGGGGTGAAGCAAGGTCACTTGTAGTGTGTACTCAAAGCTGTCCAGACCAGGTCAGTTCTATATCCCTGCAGGATGCTTTCCTAGAGCAGCTGCCTGGTAACCTGCAACTAGCAGCTTCCCTCAGTCTTGCACCCTTGTGAGAGACACCACTTTTCTGGGAAAAGTTATTTCAGAGTCAGGAAGCCTGTGGAAGGAATAAAAGGCTGCCTCTAGTAAGGTGTGAGCTCAAAAGCCTATACAGTGTATTATCCTGTGCTTCTCAATACTTGGAATGGAATACAATTGCAAAGTTTAAGAAGGTAGGCTGATTTAATTTCACCTTTGTAACTTTTAATTTGTTTGCTGTGGTGTGGGTTTTTTTTCTTAATTCTGGCTTATACAGGTGGAGCCAATCTATGCATTAGCTTGTTCCTGTCTTCCTGTGGCTTAGCCATGTATTTTAAGACTGTTTTCCTTTACAGGAAATGGGAAGCTGTGGAATGCAAAGTATCATTTTAGTAAAAATAATACTGCCTAACAAACCCCAAATGATTTAGTGCATGCAAAAAAGCCAGATATACCAGAGAGACTCACTTGGAAAGTGTACTTGGTGTTTAACTTTTTTTTCCACACTGTACTTTTTAAAATTAGTTGGCTACATCTAGAGAGGCTGACTTGAGTAGGTGGTTTGTTATTCATCACTTATTTTTCAGCTATTTCTCCAAGCATACACAAATACAAACATATTCATTCTGCACCAGTATCCCCAGCAACATTTCTGCCTCTAATAGACAGTCAATCTGAAGCCATTATCCTGTACAATACAGAATTACCCCTGACAACATGAAGTCCAGGGAAAGTGGGCAGCTAGTTAACCTTTGGGATAAGTTACTGGTTAAGAAGCAAATATGGATGTATCAGAGATTCCTCATTCATTGATGAAAAATGTTTCTTCTTAAAATAATAGAATGCTACTACTTTTAGTGTTATACTGAGGGCTGAGAACTTAATCAAAAAGGTGATAGTGAGTGTTTCTAATTACCTAGAAGACAGATTAGTGCTGGGGTGGTCAGTGGCCTGCAGTACATGGCTATGGTCTGCAAGTGAAGAGCCTTGTAGGGACACAGTTACTTTCAATAATTTCACCTCCTCAGTGATCTGGCTGCCATTCCTTTCCTCCCTGTCTCCCCACACATGCACATGTGAAGCAGAGCAGCTAATCAAATAGAAGATGAGCCAATTTGTGACTATTTTCCATGGGCAGAGGTGAAAATTAGGACAGCCCCTTCAGTCTGACCTTGGTTATGGGGCAGGGCTATAGCTGAAGGTTCATGGTTATGATTGCAGTTTGCCATTTGCAGCTTTCACACTCCAGGCACCAGGAGCTGAGGTGCTGGTGGCCTGGCAGAGCTGGTGGGTGTTGGAAGGAGTCTGTGGCTTAGCTGCCCACCAGCCAAGACACTGTGCCCAGCAAATCCTTATGTGCCAGAATGTCTTCAGGAAAAGCAGGGAACCCGTTTGCAAGCTATTAATTTATTTAAGCTGGAATTTGTTGCACACACTAAATTTATTTGCACTGAATAATTCCACCCTCACCAGTGAAGGGTTAGTTTTGTTTGTGGATGGACTGCAGGAACGAACACAGACTTTTCAGCATCTGTAACTCAGTTTTGACCATGAAGAGTAATTAAAAAAAACCACATTAAATAAAGCATGCTTTAGCTAGCATGTTGCAGAGGCTTCCCTTGGCAAATCTAATTACTTTCAAATGCAGTGATAGGGTGACATTGTTCTGGCAGAAACTCTCCACGGCAATGTCATCAGAACAACTTTCAGCCGGCACACGTGGACAAGAAAGTCAGCCCAGGTTCCGTGGAACTGGGACCATCCCTAAGAGTCCTAAGGCTCTGTTTTGCTTGCCAGGGAAATGAGAGAGGATGTGTATGGTGCCACAGCAGAAAGCAAATTAAAAAGAAGCTGTGAATCCACTGACAAGCAAGGTAACCATACCAAGCATATCTCTGCCATGCAGCTGTGTCGATTTGGTTAAAATATTTACATTTTATACATGTCAAAAATACAAAGCATGCTACTGTGTCTTTCTTAGAAAAAAAGATAGTAAGTTTAATAGTGTAAGCAAGAGAGAAACCCTTATTTTATAAAAAATTTTGCTACAGGTATTTTTCTTCTTTTATATGACTGTTTATAATAAAACATCAGTGGGAAAACATGGGCCATTGCTATAGCAGTGCTGACCACAGCAGCAGGCAGGTGCAGCTTCCTGAGACACCATTTGGCACCATGGTTTTGTTTCTCCTGGACATCATCCTTCTGGTTTGAAAGAGGGGAGGAGAAAACAACATTCACCTGCTGTTGTCTCATGGATGCCTCATGCCTATTCATTTCATTTAGTTGTTTTTCATATTCCAAAGTAAACACATTCTTCCTCACAGTGTTTGGTGTTTGCCATGTGCTGGAAAATAGATTACTGCTGTCTGTTGACTTCTCTCTGTTGAAAGGAGTCCAAACCAGCAAGGTCTTCCCCCTGTGAGTAATACTTACTCAAATAAATGGGACACTGCATAGAAATTACTAACTTGAGCAAAGATTGAAGTCAGTTTTGCTCTTATTAAAACACTCCTGAACACGAACAGAAAAAGGCAGAAATACAAGCTGAGAGAAGGAAAAGAAACAACAACAAGAAGAAAAAGACAAAAACCTGAAGGCCAGATCTTCAAGTCTTAGAATATACCTCCTGCACAGTATTTGCAGGTGAACAAGTTGCAGACAAAAATGTTATGTCCACAATTAAGTGTTAGGGGGTTAATTCCATTTAGGTGGGTGCCACCAGATGATTGATGGTTACTTACATCAATCACACTGGGTCATAAATGCTGGCTGTGAAAATCATACCTCTGTGCTTATAATCCCAAAAGTAAATCAAATGCTAACATCAGGGCAGCCCAAACAGCATGCCTCGTTTCTTTCAAAGAATTACAAATGAGAAAATCCCCATCAGTGCCAGTGTTTCTTGCTTGTAGTGGACTTGGGTCAAGTCATCACCAAGAAGAGTAATTGCTGTAAATGAAAGCTTCCAAATGTGAGCTGGAGTTTTAAAGTGGTATCTACTGCAAAAAACATCACATAAAGCCTGACACTTCCCCTGTGATGTAGTTAAAACTCACACTAAGGTCACTGAGGGAAGGATCAGAGCAAGAAAATGTGGCCACAGGTAGCGATGGCAATTTAAATGTTGTAAAGAGCGAGCTGTTAGATCCAGAGATGCTCTCCAAATCCTCCAAGTTCCCCCAGTCCCAGCTGGGAGCATTGCCCTTATTCAGGAGGGCTGGCTCTGATTATCAGGGAAGCTCTTGCTCTTCTGCTGGGCTAGCCCTATTTTCATTGCCTGTGCAATACTAGGTTGAATAACTGGCCTTTTCATTTTACTCACAAACAAGATGAGGCCTTTTAAAAACCAGAACCACAGGAGTAGATATAGGCCATCCAGTAGACTGTATTAGCACTACCAAAGTGTTCAGATTTGATTCCCATCGCTTTGCAATGTCTTTCTAGTTATTAAATGCAAAATTTTTCTTTAAGGCAAAGTGAGAAAAACAAAAATTTGCTTTTCCCCTTTTGTTCTCCAGCTATTAGGCCATGGTGCCATGTCAGTGGTCCAGTGTGTTGGAAATAGGTGAAGATAAGGCCATTTCCAGGGTAAATCTGGGTTCCTCACACCCTGTTACCTCATTGTGAGATTGCTGAAAGGTTTTTACTAAGATGCTGTAGTTCCAGCAGTTGAAATGCTACATTAAGATGTATTTCTGAGTTGTGCTGCTGGGCCCAGCTGTCTCCAGAATAGAGAACTGGGAATACTTTTTATTAACTAGAAAAGGCCTTTAATAGACAATTTATTCAGTGTAGATCAGCCTAGCTTTGATATCCTAACTTTCAGTGTACTTTTTTCATGACAAAATAGATTTCTTTTGTAATAATGTCACACTTGCAATTGGTGTTAGGAACAACCAATTGGTGAAGGAGCAAGTTTGCTGCTTTATTTGTCGAGTTCAGTTGTAACAATGTAATACTAAGATCATAGTGCAAAGGTTAGGAGTTTTCCTTCTCTGTGTTCAGTTTCACTTCTTGAAGTCTCTGTACCTAATATATGTATGTATGAAAAGAGCTGCTATGGAAGATTCAATTTGTTGAGAAGCATAGCCATTGATTCATGATGCTTTTCTCCTGCTGTAGTCTCATCTATTGCATTAATGCTAATCAAATCATTTTCTTTGTGAAACAATAGCTTTTATACATGTGTGCAGCATTTTTATTACAGCTCCAGTTCATAAAAGGTACAGATTTCCCTTAAAAATTCAACTTCTAGGCTTCTTCAATTTTTATTTTTAATTCTAATTTTTATTTTTATTTTTCAGTAATGAAGAGTTTAGCCCCAAACAAGTTTTTTTCCCACACCATTCTTGTTAGGCCTGAATAGTTTTTAAGTTGCTTAAGTGTTAGGTATTAGAAAGATTCAGTTCATGACAACCCTTTTGCCAGTGTTGGTAGCTTTGGTCCAGCTCTCCGCTATTGCAATACTCTAAGGAAAGATGCCAGTATATGAGCTCATGTATGTGCTGGGTGTTGCTCAAAAGAGATCTGTTTCTCAATCTTCAAGGCAGTCTAAAAATTGAAGCCTTTGTTTTCAGAAATTATCCTGTGCACTATTTAATGACTGCCAGCCTCTGAATGGCTTTCCTTTTGGCTGACTCCAAAGTTTCCATGACACTGGATTACGGAACCATAAGAAGCATGCCTTACAGATTCACTTACAGCCTGACAGAAGAAAGGTGACTAAGATGGGAACTTGCAGCCAGAGTGAAAAGCTTCTGTCTCTAAAGAGAATCCAGAATAATATACTTAGGAAAGGAGGGGGTTTACCTTAAATACCGTGAAAAAACGGAACAGCAGTTTCCTGAAAATAAAATGAGGCTGATGTGTATTCTCTTGTGTGTGTGTGTCACTCTTGTAAAGTGTATTTTTTTCACTGGTTGGAGCTGAGATGATAATTTGCATGTCAAACAAAGTGTCTTAATTTCCTTGTTCTTGCTTCCCTCCTAGGATGACGCTGCCTGATATGTGTTCTAACAAATGTGTTTGTCAATGAAGAAATCACAGCAAATGCACAAGTTAATGGCAGTGTTAGCTATCATCCCTCTCTGACTTCATTGTCAAATCTTTTGGTAAAGATAGCCAGCAGCACACTCAGGTACACATAGACCAGCTCAGGGAATATATACAATACATTGTAGTCCAATATTTCTCCTCACAGTCAAATTGACTTAGAATTTAAAGTGTTTTAGCAGTTCTGATGGGGCTCTATACCTGCATACACTCCTGGTTTGAAATGCATAAAAAGCCCAGTCATACAGCCTTAATTTAAATTAACTTTATCCTTTGTAGAATTAGCATTAATTTCGTGAAACTAAATGCACTGTAATTACAATAAATGGGTTTTCTAGTCCATTAAAAACACAAATGACAAAAAAAAAAGTTCCTCCCATTTTCCACTCCCCAGAAGGCAGTGGTTTGGAGCTGGGGTACAGATAGATATTTCAGAAGTCCAGGTGTTAATGTGAATGACTTTATCATTTCTGCTTCAAGGCATCCTATTGTGGCAAGTATAAAAATATGAATGCAGACATTTAAAATCAATAATTCCACATTGATAAGGAAATACCTTTGTCAAGTACAGTGTTAATTACTGGCACAATGATATTACTAAAATGAGAAAAACCTTAGGGGGCAAAAAGGAAAAAGAAATGCAAAAGGAAAGGGAAAGTGTTATAAGGGAAAGCCATGCTACCATCTCAGAAAGAGATTGTAAACTAGGTAATATCTTCTCATTTCAGGGTTCACTGGAGTTAATAATCTTGCGTGTTCTGCTCATTCCTGAATCTTCATGGTCAAGTAGCAAATATCTAGGCAAGGCCCTTTGATGTGGAGCAACATTAAAATGCATTCTATGCACCAATAATAATACCACCTCTCACTTATGGCCAGGAAGTCTTGGTCACGTTTTCACACCGGACACTGCAGTAAGAGCCTTTGTCCACACCAGCTGAACTGCTGCACTCTTTCAGCACAAAGCTTCTGCCTCATCAGAAGGTGATCTTTACAGATCAGCTTTTGTGTAAATTAAAACAAATGAAACATTTGTGAATTTTGAGTGCTTGTCCTGACGATGACAGTCTTCTGCTACACCTCTTTGTTAACATTGCTCAGACTAGAAAAAGTAGCAAGGGTAAGTGTACACTCTTGGAGTGCAGGAGAAACTTCCACTCAGCTTAGAAGTGTATTGCAGCAGGCTTATTTCAGACAACAAGGTTTCTTTCTTTTTTTTTTTTTTTTTTCCACTGGGATTTTAGCACTGGGATTTATGGCCAACACTCCCGCTTTTGAGTTGCTGGGCTGCTTCTCTGCCTTTTGTCCAACTGTGTGTACTTTTTCCACAGCAGGTTCTGCTGAGCCTGGTGTAGTCAGCAGTGTGATCCAAGGAGAGCTGGTGGTGCCCACATCCCTGCAGCGTGTCCCTCCCGTGTCCCTGGGTAGGAAATGCCAGGTCCTTGCAGAGCCTGGGGAGCCAGACCCTTCAAAGGGTGGGAGGCCAGGGCCTTGCAGTGCTCAGCAGGGCTGGGGAGGCTGGCTACTAGTAGCTGTGTATCCTCTCCTTTCTGAGCTGCACCAGAGAGCACCTCTTTGCAGGGTTACACCATAGGGCATGATCTGCCGTGCAATTGTGCACGGTAACAGCTCTGGTGCTCCACGCAGCATTCACCTCCTGGCAAAGCTTTCCCTTTGTGAGCAAAGCCAAAGGATTTCGGATGTTGTGTCACGTTGCACGTGGCAAAACCACCCAATGTAAGCACTGATGCTCTTGCACAGGATCTTAGCCTCACTAGGCATCCACTGGAATATACCACATACTGGAGGAACAGACAGCACCACTGAAAAGAGAGGTGGTGTTGACTTTTGTGGCAGAGCTTGAAAAGGCCAGACATATACAGAAAAAAGGCAATGGCTGGCCTTCATGTATAAATGGCCTACACATGTAGTTTCAAAACATTCCTGCACTGGTAAATCTAACTCCTGCTTCTGTGAGAACCACCCAGCTTAACTAAGCATCCAGGTCTACAGACGACGCTTCTCAAAAACGAAAGACATTAAAGGAATTAATTAAAAATGAAAAGGATATATATAGTATTGCATGCTAAGCAAACCAGCCATTATTTTTATTTACTTAAAATAGGACGAGCCTATGTTCCTGAGAGTGATAATATTTTAGCACACACACTTCAGGTGAAATTGAAATACTCTAACTGAAAGTCTCTGAGGACATTCTTACTGAAAATTCACCTTCCAAGAGAGTATCAGTGGCTTTTCTTGGTGTCAGAATGCAGTTTTGTAATTTTATAATCCCACCAGTTACCTATTAACAAAAGCCTGTCCTGCAGACAGTCACCACCAAAATCTTAATATTCTACACATCTGTGTTGGGGAAGAGGTACCTTAGCAATTACAGTCACTTGCAGATGTGTGTTTTATAGTGTGTTGTAAAGATTTTTTTTCCCTGAACATCCTTTTGCTCTGCAGCATGCGTCAACTGAACTGAATGAATTTCTCAGTGTTTTACTGGGCTCAGCCATTGAGAGCAAAGGCTCTTCCTCTGTCTTCGCTGATGCTTGTGCATTGAGCATTGTTGCTGCATTTCTGTCGTTCACAGATGGATTGCTAGGAAATGTGTGAAACTGCCTTGGGCACCAAGAAAGCAGGGGCATCAAGCCAGGACGTTAAAAGACTATTTCCAACGAGTGCAGCTGCAGTGTGCCTTACTCCACACTGAGCTCCACTCTCCTTCCCTGTCTGGTTGGCTTCCTCTTTATGTAAGAAAGAGGGCAGGTTTCAAGTTGGGGAATTACAGTAAAAATGAAAAGATAATCTCCTTTAAAGCATGTGCGAATTCTTTCTTTGGTGCTGTAAATCTGCACATTCCCAAATATGAGATGAGCTATAAATGTGCTTAGACCTGAGCATCTTTCATCAGATCCCTCCCTGTTTGTGCAAAAGTGCAGAGAATGCAAAGAGCAGTACATAAACACCAAAAATTAAACAGCGATGTGATTTAAAATTTTATTTCAAGCCCTATTTTTTTCACTTTTTATTTCTCATCATTTGGCAAGAGCGGTGGTCCCCAAAACAATCTGAGAGGGAGCAGGAGGGAAGATGAGCCAGCTCAGCATCAAGATGTAAGGAAAAGATAGGAATTACCCTGCCATCTCAGTGCCCAGCAGACCTGAGGCACATCACAAGCAGAAGAAAGCAGTTCAAATTTGCCTGTAAATTAGAAGTGTGGGAGGCTGCAAAATCAGCTAGTAACAGGCTCTAAGAGGTGTACCTGTCCCTGGAGAAAAACAGAACTCAGGGACAAAAGAAATCTTGCAAAATTTTGGCCAAGTGATAAAATTGCAGATACTACTCAAGCTTTTAAGGAGTGTCTAGGAAAAAAAAAAATCACAAGAAAGAAAGGATATATTCGATACCAATAAAAATGACATAAATGTAATCTACATCAGTATAAATTATACTGCAGCAAGTCCAGGGCATCATTTGTCTGTCTCACAATATCATCATAACTTTATTCTCTGCATATTGCAGTTCATTTCATCATTCTGCATCTGGAATGCAAAAAACCCAAGAATACCAAACTGGAAACAGATGGCATTCCCTCCACCTAGATTAATATTTACATTTCTAGACACTTAATCTCAAAGAAACACCAGAAATGGAAAGGACATAGGAAAGTGAAAAAAAAATGAGAAGAGTACAGGCAAAACTGCTCTTGTGAGAGAGCTGGATTGTAGAGGAAGGAAAAAAAAAGGAAAATAAACTGGTAAATCCTGTTTCATATTACAAGGACAAGAGAGGGAGCCAATGGAACTGGAAATCAGTAATCAGAAAACTAATTAAATCACCATGCTTTGTCTTTACACAATGCATAATTAATCTATGTCACAGATGTTCTAGAGTCAAGAGAGATTAGATGATTGTATACATAATATGAACATCTGCAGCCATGTGATACAGGATGGAAGCCCTCATGTTGTACAGTATCACCCAGGTGATACTTACTGATGGAGTTTTGGATCAAACTTCTCTTACTTACAGGCTGTTTTCTAGCTCCTCTGCACTGGGCTTGCATTACATTTAAAGCAACTGGCAAGAGAGCTGTAACACTGAGTTCCTGATGTGTCAAACTATTTGGCCTTTTCTGACCTGTGTCATTCATTCCACACTGAATTAAAGACAAATATGTGTACATATATCAACCTCACATAATAAAAATTTCTCCTGAAAGAAAAATAAATATGACTTACTTCTTCACGTGGCTTAAAGCAAAGATTGCATCTTAGACACTTTGATTAAAAATATATATATATTAATTCTGCATACATTATACAGAATTAATCATATGAATGCAGATCTCTTCCATCAGAAGGCTGGCTGCCTTTAAGCAGCTTTTCCCTTTGAAAGTCCTGAACTCTGGATGTGACAAAATCATTAGTATTTTAAAAGAATTACAATGAATGCTAAAGAGAGACCCCCACTTCCCACATACAAACTTTCTGGCAATAAAGAGCCTTTTCAGACTGTATAATCCTATTTACTGTTCTTAATTGGCGAACTCTGTTTGTCAAAAAGCACAGAAGTCTTCAGTTATTTGGAAGTGAGTCTGGCTCATCAGCTCCCAAGGGAAGAAAAGAACTATTTATTTTAACTGTTAAGCCTAAATGCAAACCGCACAATAAATTTGTCTATCCAAATACTGACCTATTTCATGTAATGTCAGGATGAGGCTGGCCTTGCTCTATAAGGCTATTGTGGCATGTAAAAAAAAAATAAAAGAAAAACCAAACCCTATTACTTAGCCCTGGAACCAGCTTCTAGAAGGTGGGGACTGCCAACGCCACCGCCTGCCTCAGCTCCCCCCGAGCACTGCCTGCCAGGAGGCTGGAAATGAACCTCAATTACCCAGCCCCATCTAGTGTTTGGGAAACAGATTACTCCCTGAAACCCACCCTGCCCTGCAAATGCCACCGGGCTCCTGTTTCCTGGAGGAGAAAGCGTTTTGCAGGGCAAATGGGCAGCGAGTGGCGGTGCTGGGATGGATCTGGGGCTCACACAACTTCTTCTCTAGCAGCGGGTCTTGCTGGGATCTGTGAACTGCGGGATGTTGGTAAATACTTACAAGATGAGCCGGCAAAGGAACAAACTGTACTGGGTGTGCTTGGCTTGTTGAGGGATCTGAATTTCCCCTTGAAGATTTACCAGGATCAGCAACAGAAACCCACTGTTCCTCATCCAGAGGTGGAGGCCAGGAGGAGATGGTTTTGGAGCTCCTGAGGAACACACCAAGGTGTGGTATTCAAAATGAAAATGCCTCTGGATTTCTAGACAGAAGAAAAAGCATCTAAGCCAAACTTCTCTCCCTCTAACTGCCCTAACAAAGGCAAGCCTGTAGAAAGCAGAACCCAGAGAAATTGCAAGAGGAAAGGTTGTCTTTGGGGCCTTCCAAAGATCTCCTTTCTGGAACTGCTGACAGTTGCCCTCTGCCCACTTTCTCTGGCTCACAGGTGACTTCCCTTTGGCAGCCACTAACAGAGCTCCTAGAAAACGTGCAACAGCTCAGCTGCTAGTCACATTTCTCAAGTCTGACATGTTTCAACTATATTTCCTTAAGAAGGAAATAAATTTACAGCTTTGGAAATAGGAGACCATGGCACTTTGCTTCCAGTACTCCAGTACTGAGCATTTTGAATAGTGCTGAGATAGAGCAGTTTAAATAAACAACATGACAGTGTTTTCAAGAATGAACCCACTGTAAGGACTTTCCAGGAAACACTTGTAAAATTTCATTAAAGATCTCCATTTAAAGCCAGCTGGTTTTCTTTCTGGTCAGCTCAGAATCAAAGTTTCTTGCTTTTCTCTCTCCTTAATAATTTTATGTGTTTTGATTGGCAATGCACTCCAGCCAAATTTCCTGGGTGATTCATAGTTTGGTCCAGCAGAATGGGGACTATTCCTGCTCAGGCTCTGCAGAACAGAAAGCTATCAAGCTGCTTCTTCTGAACAGGCTGAATTATATACTTCAATCAAACCTTGCCCTCATACTGCAGTGGAGTAGCTTCACTGAATGCAGAGAAGGCTCTTTTCCTGAGTTGTAACAATAGTTGTAACTCCACAGCAGCAGTACTCTTTGCTTCAGGGGATCTGATTTGCATCGTAACTAGAGAGATGGTTATTGTGGAAAAACATGGGCCATATGCAAATTCTTATACTGTGGGAGGATGGCAGCCTTGGGAACCAGTTACAGAGAAGAGATTCGAGTAACTCCATCACATCTGTTTTGGGGTATGTAGGGGTATGTTGCCTGTGAGTTATTTTAAAGTGGTGCAGCTACAGGCCACCAATTCTCCAGCCTTCTGCTGCC
This sequence comes from Irena cyanogastra, assembly GCA_013397155.1. Classification (NCBI taxonomy): domain Eukaryota; kingdom Metazoa; phylum Chordata; class Aves; order Passeriformes; family Irenidae; genus Irena; species Irena cyanogastra. The sequence continues at coordinate 570,532 of VWZV01013180.1, forward strand.
TTCCCAGGCTGCCTTGCTGGCCCTACCCTCACACTGTTTAGGGAATACCAAGGAATCTCATATTGCTCCCTGGGGCACAGTTGGCTCATGCACTAGGTGAGTCTGGGTGTCTCCTTGCCCCATGGAAGAGCATCTCAGCTGCAATTCCCAGACCCAAGCAGTGCCAAGTGCCTCAGCCCCACTTCCAGGTTTCCACACCATATTGCAGGATTATTAATGCACAAGCCTTTAGCCACAGCAACGTGTTGCTCAGCTCTCCTGCAGCATCACTGGATCTGCAGCACCTCCTCCTCTACCTCATACTAACTCCTGTTGCCTCCTTCTCTATAGCCTCCTTTAATCAGCCTGAAGCTAATCCCATCCATGCCTAAATAAATGAAAGGTAGCGTAAGCTTCTTAAATTTACTTAATGGCCCATACCTCCTCCTCCCAGCTTCCTTCAAACTCTCTGAGCTAAAATATAATTCTCTTCATGGTAATCCATAAAACAAAGCACATTTGTAGTTCTTTAGCAGTCCATTTTGCAGATTTCCAGAGTGAACGCTTTGCCTCTGAAGAGTGACAATCGAAAGGGAACATGCTTCAAAAACATAATTTTGCACTCCTTTTCTGCTTCTCTCTAGGACTAAAGCAGCAGACAATATTTGGTCTGATAAGAAAATAGCATGGGGCATTTTAGAAAGGATTTTTTTTTGGGGCAGAGAACGCAGAACAAATTGCAGGTATTGGTAACTGGACTTGGATTTAGCTTTAAACTGACCTGCAATGAGCTTAAGCAATGCAGAAGTGAAGGACAGTCAGCATTGCTAAGCCTTTATACTATTATATCTTTCTGCAGACATTAGCATGTGTATATTGCTTTATCTAGTGAGTTGCTGTAGGTATCATGAGACCTATTGACTCATGATTATTAGTAAAGTCATAAACCCACAGTTACATTTATCTACAGTAAAACATTGTGCCATCTATGCTATCAAAATAGAGCAGAAGTCAAAAGAAAATACAGGAGTCTTTATCAGGATTTAGAATGTTTTGGAGTAATTACAGCTCAGTGAAATCCACATTGGAAAACAGCTCACATATCCTTAGGTTTTTGGGATTTTGCTTGCTTACACAGAAGATGTCAGTGCATCATTCTAACATGGCATCTGATAATTTTTGAGGACAAGTTTTCTTGAGGACAAGTTTCTGCAAATTTGTGAATCATAGCAAAAAATTAAATTCAGGAATAAATCTGAACCTCTGATGAGAATATACCCAGAAGAAGTTCACCTTTCACTGTCCCCACACTGCAATTTTCTCATTTCTACACTTCTTGGGAAGAGAAGTGGGGGTTTTTTTGGTATTTTGCTCAGAACAGACCTGGAGGTATCAGAATTCTAGATTAAAAAAAAAATAAATCTGAATTTGAGAGATTTCCAGACAGATTTGTCAAGCTCAAAGTTTCAGATCAGTGTGGCTAACCTTAAGATAAGTATTTCAGCCTGTCTTAAAAGTTCCCTACCTGTATCCTTTAAAATTTAATGAAGTGTTTTGGTGTTTTGGATTGGACTCTAGACTGGAGAATAATGAGTGGAAAAATCTCTTTCTTGTACAAATAATCATGAGGGGGACATTTATTGCTATTATACAAATATTTCCTAAGCTCTCTGCTTTTGCATAGAAGAATGTTGAAATAATTCAATTATTTTCAAGTGGAAACTGGAAATATTTAGACAGAACATGCTATTCTCCTGTTAATGAGAAAAGTAAGATCATATTGTGGCTGCTCAGGTGTCAGCTGGCCTCCTGGGGGGCTGCTGGCCCTCCCACCTGTCCCTGTAAGCCCCCAAGGCAGAGGCACAGCATCACGTCAAAGCAGGGGCAACCACCCCAACCCCAGACTACCCAACAGCCCAAGCACAGATCTCAAAGTACAGCAGCTTTTGCAACATTTAAAAGAAAACTGAGGTGTTTCTAGACACCCTGAGGGGCTTAGTCACACTCCCAGAATCCTCCAGGGAAATCCTTCCAATTCTGGCATATGGCACCACTTCCCAGGCTATTTCTTTAAGCAGAGAGGAGGAGAGTGTTCTGCTCTTCTTTTCTCCTTGGCAGGATTGGCCATAGCTAGAGATGAAGAAAAGCATCTCCAAACCACGGGAAGTAGCATTGCAGTAACACCTGGAGAGTATACCTACAAAGGAAAGAGTGATTGAAATCACGCACGAAGTAGGGGCAACCACTGAGTGGCGTTTCACTTCTGACACCTAAAAACTCTGGCTGCAGGTCTGACTACTGATAGCCCCTGGGTGGGTACTAGAAGCACCTGATGGGGTGAAGTTTTCTGCCATGTCAGAGAGAAGGGTCAGCAGCTGATGCCAAAAGGCAGAAGAGAGGTAACCACATTCCCAAATGGCTCAGCCCAGACCTTGTGGTGCTACACCTCCTCCTCCCAGCACGCTGTTCTCCTGGCTACTCTAGGAAATTATTGAAGCAGCATGCGGTGTGGAAGTCACCAATGAATGCTGTGCTGGCATCACACAGTAGTGGCAAAAGCACTGCAGTTTTAGCTACTACCACTCCTAAGCTCTGTCAGAGCAAAACCCTTCAGTGGAAATTGTGGGTGGTCTCTGAGTTTTCCCATTGCCAGCAAATCTAGGAGATACTTGGCAGACTTTCCAATGCAAGACTGATTTCCATTAGACTGGCTGAATTGCACTGGCCATGAGAGAATGTTTTTCTGTAAACAATAATTTCAACCTTTGCAGGGCTCCTGTAATTTCTCCTCTTATGCAAATGGCAGAGGGTCAGAATAAATCCCTGTACACTTGAGGATCAGCAGAAGTTATCCACTGTATTGTATCATGTTCGTTTTGTCCTGGTTCTTCATACCCACACTAAGATGCTGAATGAAATACTTGAGAACGTTCAGAGCAGCAGCAGAGTATGACTTTGAGAAGCTACAAGGAAATTGGAGGTGTCTGCTCCATGACTAATGTGGTGATTATAATATCTGCCTGCTGAATTTTGCATAATACATGGGAGAGAACTACAGAAAAGGAAGTCAATAGACTTGGATCACTTTGCATGCAAACATCTCGGCGATCTGCTGCTGCTGAACTGACACAGAATTGGTCAAGATGAGGGAGTGGTAGTGCTAAGCTGGGCTGGTTCTCCGCATGTGTTTTCAGACCAGTGCTGGGAAACTGGAAATAGATGAGTCAAATTAAGGTTATATTTGGTTTAAATGTAATTATATGTTGCTGGCTTGATCTGTGCTTTACAAATGTGCGTTTATGAATTTTTTCTCATGATTAGCAATTTCTATTTGAAAGGGTGAGGAAGTGCTTGGAAGAGTGAATTACTGCTCACCGCTGCTGCCAAGTCTCATGTTTTAATTTCAAGTTTCATGATTTTTGATGCATTTCTTAAAACTTAACATTCTTGGAATAAAGATTCTATAACATTTCCAGCTTTTTTAAAATGTAAAACTTGAAGAGATTTTACCTAGGAGATCAGATCTAAAAGGCAAATAGAATCCAAAATGTGTTACTTTAAGCATTCTTCATGATGTTAGGCTAATCTGGTGGGACCTGGGAGGCTTGATTCCCGAGGGTTTAAGGAAATTCTGCGCTTTACTTCTATGAAAAATAATACATCAATGATACAATTATATTTTTTTAAAAATCAGTTTCAATAGCCAAATGAAGAGAAACATTTGTAGTGACAAATACAATGAAAGTGTTGTTTGTTTCACATTTTCATATAGTCCATTTCAGTTAGATCTCTCTATATGGCAACTATCAGAAGAAAAGGACACGAGATTTTCAGAGAGCAGCAGCTCCAGAGGTACAGTTCTGTACTTGAGCAGGTTATGTAAGACCTGTTGGGGAGAGAAGTTTTATATATTTTTCATTTAAAATACCTTCGGTATTCTGGAATTTTTGATTCTGGAAGCCTTTTTTATCTTGTTCCCTCTATTCTGTCTCAAGCTCTGTACACTTGCAAAAGTGGCTTATTCAGAGGAATACCTTTGATCTGAGCTCAGGTTCATCCTGTCAACGCATAGACAGAAATTAGGCTTTTATATTCCTGGGATTTGAGATTTCTATTCTCCTCCTGCCACAGATCCAATTTTCCTACTCCAACCAAGTCTATTTGTCAGCGATTACTACAATGCACCAGCCGTTACCATGTAACTGAAGAAATTAACGCAGATTAAAGAGTACATTGCCATAGGAATATTCCATTCAGCCCTAGAAAGACTAAAAGAGTGTAATTGAAACAGCATCTTCAGGCCAGTCCCAGTTTCTTGCAGCTTTCTTTCCCATCTCACTAAAGCTCGAAGCTCATTTAGTGTGGAATATGCAAGAGTGCTAGAGAGGTTTGCAAAAACAAGATGAAAGGAATGAATTAAAAGGAAGAAACAAGATGGGGGAGACTGCTCTTATCTGGTCTGATTGTGTGAATGCAGCATGGTGTGTTATAAGAGTCAAATGACTTTAAGTGTTGCAAATTTCTGCATGGCATGTCAGATCGGGGTCAAATCCTCGCTTTCTAACAGACGGTTTACTCTTGATCAGCATTGATTCTTCATGCAAACAAGCTCAGATTTCTTTCCTATTCATAAAGGTCAAACATAGATTCTGTAAGCTCTGCTTCCCTTTGTCCTTAGTATAAAAAGAAGCTCTTCCGAACTTCTCCCCTGCCATATCTGTTTCAGTGATCTTTTCCTCTAACTTCACAACATTTTTTCCATAGCAATACTGTGCTAGCCCTCAGCTGGATGCAGTACAAGCATATGATCTAACAGGATTCTTGCTCCCAAGAGCTTACAGTGTAGGTAAAATGGAATTACAATACAAGAAATACACTTTGAGAGCAGTTATAAAAAAGCAAACTTTCAGTCCTCCTTCAGTGAGGCATGACTGAAGTAAAAAGAACACCATGTTGGACAGATTCGGCCCCCAAAATACAACTGTCCCTTTTTTGCTGTCTCTCTTCTCAGAAGAGAGGTCACTCACTATTTTGTCATGTGGTTGGGCGTGTCATGGAGGCTGCAGGTTTAAAGCTTTTCTTATGAAACCCAACTCTCATCTTTGAAATTTAGGACCTGAAAGAAAGGAGATACGGCTGCAATAAGGAAATTCTGGTGAAACACTGTAAATGTTTGGATTAGGACACATAAGGTTCAAGATCACACAAGAAGAAAGATGATTCCACCTGAACTTGGTGCAATGGTTTCTGCCCTGTTTACAGCAAGTCACTGAATTGTGGCTCTTTTCTTGGAAAAAAATGACCTCAAGTCTACTGTTATTTAAAGATCTGTGTCATGAAAGCAGCAGGGAGATTAAAACAAACAGATTTTTAGCTTGTTAGCTTCTCACCTTCTTTTGAGCCCCTCTGTTATGAGGCTCTGTATTTTCCATTCTTTAAGGTCTCCTTTCAGCTGCCTTTTCTGTTCTGTGAAAGACCCACACAGAGTGACTGGGGAAAACATGCCAGATAAGGGATATACAAATAACACTATCTGATGCACAGACATAAAAAATTATCTTTTGCATCATTTCTCAGAATAACCTAAACTTCATGCAGCAGAATGAGGTTTCTTAGGGGTCCCAGGAGGTGCTTTGAAGGCAGCCAGAGGAGCACAGTTACTTCTCCTCTTGTCCTCTCCCCATCAGAGTAGGAAAGAGGATATTTGAGCTCCCAAGTCCTTCCTCTAATTTCTCAGCTCCAGCAGCAACAGTACGATGACAGGCAAAGGAAAGGGCCATAATGTGGTTTGATAGTCTTAATAGACAGTTTTTACAGCCAGTGTGAAAACATATCACAGAGCAAAGGAATAAAAAGAAATTAAAGCTTCACACCTGTCTCTTTGAACACTATATTCTGTGACCTTGAGCTGCTGTTTTTTTCATTCCCAGCATAACTTTCCAGACTATAACTTACCCTGTTAAGTGTATAATTACTACAGTGACCACAAATAAAATTTTTGATGCATGTAATCTGGAACTGAACACCGTTTTCTTTTTCAGCTTTGGTGCCTATGTGTGCTGGGGTATGCACTGAGCTTTTGAGACAGGGAAGGGGAGATCACAGTTCCTACATGGTAGGATTCTCTGTCATTATTCTTGTCTGCAGTTTGCTTTACGCTGGGGCACAATAGCAACAGTTAAACTTTAAGGTCACTGCACAAGAAAAAAAACCCAAAAAACCAAAAGAACCCAAAAAACCTGAAACAACAGAAAAAAATCAACCCTACCTGAGAATCCCATGGTCTAAATGCACAAGGCAAGCAGACTTGGCAGGAAGAAAGCAGCCTTGTTACTCACAGCATATATGAATATTTCTGAAGAATACATCCTTAAATCAGTGAAATGTCAGAACATTTTCTTGTTCTAAGATATATTTGACCTATATTTTGCAAAGTGGCTGGAAATGTGGGACATTTCTCCTCTCAGTCTCTGTTAATCCTGTGGAGTATCAATAGAGTGACACATTAAGTAAAACTGGTTTTCACAAGGTAGCAATGCTCAGAGTAGTTTATACAAATCTCCAGGTGAGCATCTGGAATAGCTCAGCTTGTCCCACCAGTGTTTTGATGTCTACCAGCTCTGAATGTATTTCTCCCATGCCTGTTGATACTTACAGTATTAATATTTTACTGGGTTGGGCAAAGTTCACCTTGTTTGGTCTAAACTGCACTTGCAAGCTGATGTCAGTAATGTGAAAAAAAATCTTATCCTAACTTAGGAATAGTGCTGAAAACTCTACGGCACATATAATTCCACATTAAAGCACTGCTTTTGCTAGTGCAGCTTATTTTAATTGGCAAAATAGTATGACCTGGACTGATAGAAAGACTTGTTTTGGAACATAAGCTGACTTATAGCAAAGATGTACTGCTCTTATAAAACAAAATTAAACATTTTCTAACATAAACAGGATTTGGAGGTCAAATGCATAAAGATGTCCAGGTACTCAACTCCACTGAAATCAGGCAGGAAAATTGTTTAGCTGCAATTGTTTACCTGCAATTTTTTTCTATCTGCAAAGAAGCTGAAGAAGGCATGCCAAAGGTTATTTCTCCAACCAGAAAATACTGGTAAAATAAAGATTGCAGCACATGTACAAGTTTAAGGACATTTATTAGGAGATCTTAAATCTTCTAACATCATCTGTTTTTTCCACTTGCAATATCCTTGCAGGATCCATTTATGTTTCTCTGCACCCTGTTAAAGCATCACAAACTGAATCTGCCTGATGGGAATAATATGGTGGGTATCTGTGTAACCTTACCATAGTAATGTTGTTTCCTCTACCTGCTCCTGTTCCTGCCCTAAGACTGCAGAAGCATTTGCCCTTCTCTGTAACTGCAAGTCATACCTCCTTCAGGGATGAATTTCAGGCAAAAACCCCACCCCCAAGCCAGCATAAACCAGCAAACAATGTAAGAAGAGGCAGTGCTTGTATGCTTGTAACTTAAGTCCAGCTACGTGAGGATTAGTGGGCTGAGTGGAAAAGCCACCTCTGCTGATTTCTGAATGCAGATAAGCATTTCCTCAGCCTGGGCTCCTGCAGCTGCATCTGGTTTGTCAGCCATTTCACCAAAATTGCCTGGACACCTCAAGAGACAATATACTCTAAGCTAAGCAGAAAGGACTGAAACAGAGAAATGAGAGCAATCACGCACTGTGGCTAGGAAATCCTGGCTGAAGTTACATCTGAGTTTATCTGATGACTCTCTGTTTTCAGTGTTCAAATGTAATCTAAATGGGGAAATGCAGGTACCTAAACATAATGCTTTTGGAGATGGCGGCAGTTGTTGGAGTCATATAATGTGTTGGCAGCTTTGACACAGGATTTATGGCAGGATTTGTGCCCTGCTGGAGCAGCAGCTGCAAGCCAGACGGGCTTCTTGGAGCATCTAAAATGACATTAGACAGCTCTTCTTATATTTAGGCACCTGAATCTCTTTAAATGTTCCTTTCTTGGAAGTAAGTGTTTTAGCATCCATTCAGTGCTACCTCTAAATTACAGGAATGGTACAGTTGTGTAATCAAATACAGAACAGAAAATTACTGAAAGAAGGGGCCTCAGGCAGTCTCAACGTATCTTCTTGTAAGTATGCATCTTGACATAGTCTGTAGGATATTGGATAATTTTTTCTGTAAAACCCACAATGCATTCAGTTTTTGGAAGGTTGCTACTTATGCAAAACTTTCCACCTTTTAATTACTGTGTACCTTTCAGACTCTGAAGTGAATATGAAATTATTAATTTCCTCATGGCAAACTATTAATGAATACTAATGAATACAACTGTACAGTGCCTTTCCCTGAAGAAAAAAATTACCTCAATTCCCAGTTTACTGTGGTAGATATGTCAAAATCTTAAATGTGAGGAAGGGGACAGGCAGTGTGGGCAAAACAACTTGATGCTCCACCTGGATTGTGTCCACATGGGTCTTGCTCTGAATACACTGGAGTTCATAGATTAATATAAGGCTTGTCCAGTTAATATGATTCACAGTTACATGCCACATGCTGTTGCAACTTAATAGTGGTTTCAAAAGGTGTTTTATGTCACCTTATCCTAGAGAGGAGTACTGTTGAAAGGGGATGATAAAGTCCAAGTCATCACATTCCCACTCGCAGTGTAAGCAAATTAGGAGTGACAAGACAAAATACTGTGATATATAAGGAGGGAGATAAATAGTGTATATATAAGGAGGGGGATAAATGATTCAGATGAGAGGAGGTAGGTAGGGAAAGGGGAGGACAGCAGATGAATTGCTGTGGGAATGCTTACAGCCCATTTCCACAGCCTGGGCACACTGGAGGGCTTTGTGGTGACACACACTGAAACGGTACAGAGAGCACGTTCTCAAGTGTAGAACAGTGCTCTGTTTAACCTCTGATTGGAATCTCTGTTTCCAATATTAAAATGATTAGTCCTAAAAGCCTAGCCTTAGGTCCAAAATGTGTCCTATACTTAACAGGCAGGATGAGCCTCAGGGAAACTGGAGATGTTGAGGTGCGATCTCACAGCAGCAGCAATGAATCAGCAGAGAGGGAACCTGAAGTGCCCACTCCTGGCAAAACAGGAAATCCTACCTAGGATGGATGTTCCTGTGTTGTCCTTGCTGTCACCAGCATGAGGCCTGGAGATGTTCTGCAAGGCCCTGAGTGAACCCTGAGATTCCCCAAACACAGAGTCCAAGGAGGACAGACAAGCTTAGTACACACAAGTCTTAAATCCTTTGTAGACTCAGTCCCAGTCCTCTAGGACCACATTCAAGTGTCTCAACTATAAGCCTGTCCTATTTACCTGTAAACCACTGTCTCCTTCACACTATGTCTTTACAGTATCTTTAGAGAATTAAATGGGCCCCAAGGGATTAAAAGAAAGTGTTGAAGAGACCACACAATAAATTATGCGTGTAAAGGAAGTCAAATGATGGCTGCACAGGAACTCTTAATTTTCACATTTCCTAATTTCTTCACTTTTTTCATAATGTGGTATTTGAAAGAAAAAAATCCATCTCCTACTGTCACTCAAAAACAAATCCAAACCACAGGGAAAAAAATAATCCGTGACGTGACTCAGGCTTTACTCATACCAGTGTGGTTGGGACCTTTTTAGGCCCATAGCAAGTCCTCTTTTGTTTTTACATTAAGGTGAAGGGTTTTGACTGCCATCTGCACACCTCAGAGGCAAGAGGGCTGGAGGCTTTGCAAGGTGTCAGGGCCATTTACACCACCTGTAACTGTGCATACAGCGAGAGACATCACAGATCGGCCCTGGAAATGTTCGTGCTGCTTCCCGCTTTTAAAAAAGCACAGTGCTGGAGATGTATTTCCTGATGGCTTTTATCAGACTCCTCTTTAGAAGCTTAAAGAGCAAACGAGTTCTTTAAAGCTACTGTGCATAGTGTTTGATACCTGCCTTAGCAATTTTTCACTTGGCCATGTACTTCAGTGATTGCTGAGGACCTCCAGGGCTACTGCCAAGAGGACCTAGGAGCTAAACCACCTCGCAGTGCTTGCCTCAGCATCACAGCATACATGAAATGATAGCTGCAGCTGCAAGGCTTGGCACACACATCCCCGAGCAGTTGTGAGAACCCTTGATGTTAGGACCTGAGCCAGCTTCCTCACCAGAGGCTGCAGCCTCACCATGAGGCTGCACATCCCTCTGTCTCAAAGAACTGTAGTCCTTTTGGTGGAGAAGGCTGAGCAAAGCCTGCTCCAGTCACCCTCTGCTCCTGGTTGGCGTGGAGAGGTGCACGTACATTCCTCACCCAAAACAGGCTGAGGGTTTGAAGGTAAAGACTCACTGAGCCAGTGGTGCAAATAAAGTTCCATTCCTTGCTGTCAATTATAGATCAATTAGATCTAAAAGACAAGGTAGGAGAGGCTCTGTAGAAACATTTTTGGGGCCTTTCCTGTGAACTAGGATTATAGGCAACTTCTGGCAGTTTATACACTACCACTGGGAAAATTGGCACTGGCCAAAGCTGAATGTGGCTTTTGACATATAAACTAGTAGATAAATAGGTAATAAAATCCAGTGGAAGGAAATTGGTGGTCTACTTGGTAAATCTTGAAATGTGGAAATTTTTAAAGGTGAAAGTGATTAATCACTAGAAAACCTTGTCAGAGGATTGGTGACACCAAGCATAAGATGTTTAATTTCATTTTTAGTCAAGACTACCTGTTTTCTGAAAGGGCTTCTCTAGTTCAAACTAAAAATTACTTGAAAACATCTGGTAGTTTGCTCTGGTAGGTTCCACAAGAAGCAAGTCAGGTGATCAGAACTGATCCTTGTTACCCTGTGATTATTTCAGAAGAGCATACTGCATGCTTTAATATCTCTGCTGAGTTACAGACTAGCTGTTCTTTGCACCTTAAATGTTGCTGTGTGAACTCAGAGAGTGATTTGAATATAAGTATGCAAAATTGTATTTTCCTGGAAATTCTTTAGCACTTCCTTTTGAACGTCTTTCCCTTAAGGCAAAAGGCTATCAGCTGCCACCTATTACATGTAAATTCCACTCAGTTCTTGATAGTAAAAGTCCATCTCAATTAATGGCAATAAAGGAGAATTTCTTCCTCTAAAAGAAAGTCACAAAAACTAATACCGGAGAGCTCATGACTTCAGGTAAAAAACGAGCAGACGGATTTCTAAATCTGATATGTTCCCCAACTTTGTAATTCTTCCTTAGATTGCAAAACTGAAATATCTCTGTGAGCAAAGATGAATGTGTAATAGCTAAATTTGCTACAGATCAACTGATCAGACATCCGTGTGTCATCATGTGAACCCATGAGGAATTTCCTGAGTATGAAAGATACCATATCAACCTACATTTATTATTTTGGTGAAATATAAGTGTGATATATTTAGATATCTTTTTTTTTACCCAGTAATGTAGTCCTGAAGTTTATTATATGAAATGTCATTTTTATTTGCAAGCAAACAGATAATTTTTTATTTTCCTTTTCCCTTTCTCATTCAGTTCAAGTAATGGCTTACTGCACATGCACAATCTCTGTTACTTGGCAAAATTGTACGCCATAATATTTGTAGTTCCATCTATAAAATTAAAGCAAAACCTCATAACTTTGTGAGACATTTTTCATGGCATGTATGAGCAGCTGCACCATACCTGCTAACGTGTTACATTCCACAGACCACACCTTCTCTCACATTAGAAACTGTCCTACTTATTTTCAGTCAGCCAGGTTTTCTTATCTATGTCCAGTACAGTTCCAGGCCATGTGATAATTTCCATAGAGGTCTATGCAACATCTTTTTTTTTTTTTTTTGTAGGACTGCTGTTTATTTGAAACAAATGGTTAAAAACCAAAATGTAGCGCATGTTAAAGCACAGTTGAGGAACTAGATGATATCCACTGACCCCCTGACTAATAAGTGGCCATCATGACTTATCAAAAGAAAGTGCAAATTCCCAGCAGGCAGTACTGGCACGATCAGCTGATCATACTGGTTCTAGTTGGTGTTGGTGTACACCCCAATGCAGGACACATAATAGAAAGGAAATGTCTCAACCATTTGATTAGTTTTCTTGCAACCATGAAATTGCATTCAGAAATGTACAAATTTTAAAACTACTTTCCTCTTTCACATCAACCCAGTTGCCCCAGTAGGGGCTCTTGGAGAACCTGTGTCTGCCAATGATCAGCTTTTCTTACTTCCTTTAGCATCTCCACCGGCCATGTTTGCCTTAGTGGGTTGGTCTGAAGCAGTAGTACAATTCAATGTGAATACTCTGATTGTTCCCATTTACTTTGTGTCACTTTGGCTCCTCAAAGGAGCCAAAAGCATGAGGAGGAAGTGATGTGTGAGAAGGAACTTAAATGGCAAACTCTGTTACAAATTTATTGTAACACTTATGCATCATTGGTCCAAGGTGCAAATATGAATATACAACATCACGATGTCCTCTAGGAGGTAAGTCTTTGCAAGTTTCTGTGACAGCTGACACCACAAGGACCAAGAGCCATGAGTAGTTTACATGCTGCTGACTGCCAGACATCAACCCTTTACTGTAACTGGGGTCTCTCTGTCACATTCCAAACAAACATTGCACCTAGGAGAATACCTATTCTGCACCACACCACATTGCTATGTGGGGGTAAATTTTAAATCAACAAATTCCAGTTGGCTGTCCAGTAATGGGGCAGGCTGAGATGCTGTGGCCACTCCCAGCCCTCAGGCCAGCTACACAGCATGGGTGAGAAGCACAGCAGATATTCTGGGGTGTCCCTGCTTGGAGACTCCATCCACTGCATTGCAGCAGGAGAAGCAACAGGAGATTCTTGACTTCTTCGTAAGTGCAAAAGAAAAGGATCAGCGCTGCCAAGGAGGCATCTCTCTATCCTCCCTATGTAGTCTCAGATCTTCCCTTTCCTTCCTTTCTTGGACAACCCTGAACAACCGTTCCTTCCACATCCCACCCTGAATTCCCTGCCAAGCAGAAGAGGTTGCAGAAGACAGTTTCATCATCTTGGTACAAAAAGAATATACCACGCCCTAGAGAGTTGCCCTCTCCACTGCTGGAATTTCCCCCTACTCTTGAGAAAAAGCATGTTTTCCCACTAATCCTACAGAAAACTCTGTCCTTGACCGTCTAGAGTAGGCATGACACAGGTACATCGAGAAGTCCATCCTGCAGGGAGCACTGCTGGAGTGAGAGGTGTTTTAGAGGAGAAGAAGCTGGAGGAAAGAGGCTAGGGAAACTGAGGCAGAAAAGGAGCCTGTTTCTGTAGGGCTGACAGCACTTCCTGTCTACCTGGTGACAGACGGGCAAAAGCCTGGAGAGGAGGTGTGAGGAGCAGCTCTTCCCCTGTTTCTCAGTTTATAGCCTGTGCTGCCTTCTAAAATTGTCTCCCTGACCTTCGGAGCTATGGACTACAGTGGTGCCCAGGATATTGAGTTTTTGTATTTAAGCATCCAATCTATTGAAAACTGGATGAGAAGGCCACTCTCACTTCTCGACGGCCTTCTGGTTTTGCATGTGGGATGGGTGCACAGATTGTGTTCAAGCCAACTTTGGGAAGCTAGTCCTTGATTTTTACTGTAACAGTTTTCTTCCATACATGTTCCTCTTTCTTTCATGCATCTGGGAAATCTTTTGCTGTGTCTTTTAATATCCTTCGCAAGTCTGACTCAGCTTGACTTTTGGCAATACTCCTTTTACTGAACACAGATTTCTTTGCTGATCAAATGCTTTTGCAATGCTTCTGAGCTCTCTGCTACTCTTTATGTGACTTCTGATATGCTGACTCAGTTTGCTTAGTCTGGAGACCTTTCTGACAGGATTTTCTGCTTCCACTTGGGATATAAGTTGAAGATACTATGGCACTTTTGGCTTTAATGCATTTCTTTCCATTCATGTCTTCTATTTCTTCAGCTGCTAGAATTCATTTCATTACACAAAATTACCCTTTAGAAAATGAAAAACTTTAAAGTCTTCCAGTGAATTTAAGCAGAATCAGGTTGTAATAACAAACAATTTCATAACCAGAGAATATAGAGGATACTTTATTTTTTTCTGAGAGCTTCTGTATTATATAAGCACCTTTCTTGAGTAAAATACTCCGGAGTCCCTTTCCTCCCTTCCTTGTTCCTTCGCAAGTGATCCAGGCTCCCCTGTGTTTCACTCCTCAAAGGTGTCCTGTGATTCTTTGCTTTTCACAGAAAATCCTGCCCATCACAAATCCTGATAAAAATCCAGCTGTCCCTTCCCTGGCTGTGAACTGTGAGATCTCTCATCTGTAAGATGTCTCTTCACAACTGTAATTTCCCAGTTGCAAGAGCCAGCTGCAATCCATGCTTGCCTGCAGACCTGAGCCCCTTGGTCTTGGAGCGCTGAGCTGCAGGAACTGCCTTGCTCCTCCCTGCAGCTCTCCAACCCAAACATGCCCTTACCCTGGCTTTTTCTTCTTGTTTACTCTAGTCCAGTCCACTATGGCCAGGTACAGCTCTGAGGCAGGACTGGAGCCACGCCTGGGAAGAATTGAGGACAAGCACTCCAGCTGTAAGACAATGCTAAGGGCTCAGGACATTTTTATCTTATTTCCTGATGCATTTACTAAGTCCCGACGGAAGATTGTGATTCTGAGGATGATGTCTCATCATTAGCAAATTAGATGCTGTAATCTGCTTCTAAATGAATCTTCTTAGGGGGTATTACTCAGGGTCAGATTAAAATTAAGTGAGAGAAAGACTGATTAAAATGTAAGGTGAGCTTCCGTTTTCTGCTTCTGGTGGGTGCAACATGAAACCCTTGAAAGAGTAGACGTATTCTTAAATTCTTTTTATTTTTTTTTTTTTGGCCTATCCTGAAACTATCTCTAAACCCTGATGGCTCACAGATCCCATGATGATGTGCATTTCCTTCTCTCTTCCTGGTGCCAGCGGGTGTCAGAGCAGGAGACCAGGTCTTCACTGCTGAGTGGGTACTTTACCAGCTGCAGTAAACACTTGTCCTGGGGGTGCAATCAGCAGGAGGAGTCCTTCCCATACTTGTCTAGCCACTCTAGCATGCAGGGTTGTAGGAACTTGGGCTAGCAAAGGGGTGTGGCTACACTAGCAGTGTTTCCTTCAGAATAGAGGATCCCGAGTTATATGCTTAGGGAGGAACAGCTTCAAACGTCTTTTTGGCCTAGATGCTCATTTGTTCAGTCCTGCTCTGATTTCTGAGAGGGAAATAACCAAAACCAGCAAACAAGAGTCTGTGAGACACCAGTTGAACTTTACCAGGGACCCAGATTATCTGGTGGTATTTCATGGCCATTTTTTTGGTCCTTTATTTACCTTTTGTGATCTCAGATTAATTCTGTCCAGATTCAGATGGCATGCTGATGCCATTAGGATAATATGGAGATCTGCAAATGGGCCAATGTAATGTATTTGGTTTTAATTTTTACTGAAATAAATGACTTAGAGAGCTACTATATATCAAAGCTTTACTATGGCAGATCAAAACTGTCCTGTTAATTAGCTGCCACGTTAATTAATTGGACGTGTGTGAGCTGATGTTAGGTGCAGTCAAATAGCAGCGTATTTATTTTTCTCATGGTATATAAATGGCATCAGCATTTTTAGTTTCTCATCTCAGAGCTGCTGCCTAATTTCATGACTGAACATGAAGGCTGTTTATGATGAATAGTGCTTTAAGCTTTTCTGACATGGTCTCCTTTATTCTTATTTTCCATCCAGTGGCACCAGGTGCATAGGCTTTTTCTGTTCCATGCCCACTGCCTGCTGATGTGGCCCCAGTGCCACGGGAAGGCCTCACTGAATGTACCAAAGGAGAGCATCTCCAAATGCCTGAATTCAGCCTCCTTTGCCCAAGGCACTGACTCCTACCTCAGTGCTAAACTTTGCACTGAACAGTTTCATGCCTTGTGTTCCAGCTGCTAAAGCTCCTTGTAGTCTTGGTAACCGCAGGGGACATTGCCTTTCCTCACCGCCGACTGGTCTGCACCGGGCTCTCCCGGCTGGTTGCCACTGTCTTATTCAAAGCCCTCCTAATCTAATTAGGTGTCTCTTGTGAACATACTAACAACAAAGGCCACACATCCAGAACTATTATTTGATGAACAGAACAAAGTCCATTTGGTAGTTTTTCTGTCAGGGCTTCTAATAGCCAAGCTCCATGTTTACTGCGTAATATATTTTAGGTTTTCATGCATAAGCCAATTCCTACTGGCGTCCATAAAAAGGCCCCTGCTGACATTTGGCTGGGTCTCAAGACCTACATCTTTATCAGAAGGCTTTGTTGTCTGCCAGCATTTTTGAGCCTAATGCACAAATACAGCCAAAAGCAGGGACAGCTGTGAGAACCATGCTAGTGAAACCAGACAGGTTCATCCATAACCCAGCTTCGCTCTTTTTACCTGAATATCTGACACAACAGATTTTAGCCTTTTCTTTGAAATATTTGAAAAACAGATTTAAAATCTGGCCAGTTTTCTGGATATCATGACAAAACTATCATTTATTTTCAGGCCGGAGACTAATGTTTTTGCACTTAAGAAAAGACAAATTCTTAAAAATTTTGTGTGTTGTCACTTGGTCTGAAGTGAGGCATTAGAAAACAAAAGCAAGATCTTGCCAAGAAATGGTGATAGTTATTCAGGATGCAGTGTTTTCTTCTCAGTTTGGTGGAAGTATTTCTCTCCATTGGGAAGTGCCAAACAGCTGCTGACATTTCTGTTGCCTTTATTTGTGAATCATATTAAAAGTTTACTGTATCATAATCATGCACATGGATACGTAAAGTACCCATATGATGGGATCAAACATGAAACTAGCAGATGTAGGGTGTGTGTGTGTAAGGGTGGGTGTGCTGTTGTGTGCTGGACATAACACATCTCTCTACAGCCCATTTTGAAGTATGAAAAAACACAGCACAGGGATATCAACTATCAGGATAGGATGAGGACAGTTTCAGATGAGCCTGTGCTCATGGAATTGGAGGACAAACGGACAAGTCCAAGAGAGGCTGAAATCAAAGAGCAGAAAAGTAGTACTTGTTAATAATTTTAAACACATGAAGACCACTAAAACAAGTGGCCAGATAATAAGGGTCCCATCTATTGTTAAAAGATAAATAAAGAGGAAAGATAAAAACTACTAAGCAGACACATTCAAAATCTTAAGAGACAGTAGGAAATAAAGACTTTTGAAGGACACACTTTAGGAGAGTGGCAAATGAAGTCCAGAGTGGGCAGTTATATCCTGCCAGCTCTACGCAAAATGAATGTAGCTTTGAAAAAAGCTTGTTTCAGGTATTTTTTAATCCTGTATATTGAAGAAGGCATTTGGAGAAAACATGCATGAAGCTTTCATGATCAGGTAATAAATGGTCTGGGATGAATTAATTCTGACAAATGACTGGAAGGAGTTGTGGATTGGCTCATCTCTGATTTCCACTGTTACAAAGTAAGAATTTCTACACAATTGTCAGTGGGATACATTAGTGAGAAAGGGAGAATTAACACCTCAAAAATGTTTTTCAGTTTCAACATCCTACTACATTTTAGAAGTGCTTTGGGATCCAGTGAGATAAAATGTGCTGTACAAATGTAGATGTGTCTTATTAAGTGTCTGCTAATTTTATTCAGGGAAATAACCCTTGCTGCTCTGAGTTCAGCAGAGATTTGCATAATCTCAGGTAAGTGAATCAAAAATGTGGAGGCTCAACTCTAAAGAATTTAAAACTAGAAAGGACATTAAACTATTCAAACTTATCTGAATTTCTAGGTGATTTTCTTTATATTTTATCTTTCCAGGGGCATCTAAATCCACTGCATGAAAGAAATGGAGGAAGGAGGAAGGTAAAAGACACAAACAAAACCCAGAACATTTGAAGGAGAAGTAGCACAAATGAAGATTGAAGAACTATAAAGTGAAAAAACACCTGTGAGAAAAAGCATTGCTCAGTGAATGTTTTAGTCTGTCATGGGGAAATTACATTTACAGTGTCATGGATAGATGGAGAATTTTTTTAGACACCAAAAATAAATCCTTGAGCTCCATTCCTATGCCATCATTTTTGCTTTGGAATGTTTTACATTTTTTAGAGCATAAATAAGTTGTATTTATTTTGTCTATATTATGTTTATTGCCTACCCAGGACATACATCTTGACCATCCTTCCAGGTTCTGCCTCTTTCTCTGAGATGTTTTGACTAACAACAAGCACAAATGCATAAAAGTCAGAACACTGGAAAAAAACTTTGAAATCAAGGATCATATTCACCTTATAACTTCACTGAAGCCAAGATTTCATCCAGAGTGTACGACTGTTGAACACAGCACAATCCTTCATGCACCCTGGTGTTTCTGCCATCATCTAATTTCTTTGTATTGGTTTCTGCAAATTTTACAAATGACAAATACGAGCCATGAGAAGCCACAAAAGAACAGTCTGGCTTCAAGTGTTTCTTCAATGGTCTTTTAGCCAAAAACTCTCCAGAATTTGGGGTTTAGGTAAAGAAAGGTGTCCCTGTCTTGATGGTCTAAATAAGCATCCTGCTCTTTTGGGTTAGTTATTCCATCATTGACAAAGACCTTCTTGTCAATAAAATGTTGAGATTTCCTTTTTGCCTGTATTATTTTAAAAAGCAAATGCAGGATACACTGGGAAACTGACTACTGTCACTTAGTCACAACAAGCTCATTTAAAAAACCTTAGCCAATTTGCTTCCCTACTCCAATCAGATAGGGCATTGGAGGATGAGAACTTACTTTTAATTCCCATTCCAAATTATTCATTGTCACTTTCCTCTCATTTGTCCTTGTGCCAGTGTTGTCATCTTACTTAAATAACTTTTAGTTCTTTAATGACTACCTGGTGATTAGCCATTTAACAGATATATACAGAGCCATCATAACTCCGTATTCTAGTCTAAACCACCCACACTCTTTTTTTCTGTTCTTGTGAAACGAGAGCTCCACTTCTCCTTTCTTTTTAATGACCCTTTTTTGCCCTTCTTCCACCTGGAATTCACATTTTTGAGTACGAGCTTGTACAGAGTAGATGGGATTCTAGCAGTCCCTTTATAATGGCATGTGCACACCTCACAACTACAAGAAACAGTGAGCTGATGTACCTCACAATTATGTCTTTATTTTCCTGGCTGCATTACACTTATTGATTGATCGATTGCATCCTGTGATTGCCTAAATACCCAGGACTTTTTTTCTCAGTCTCTTTACCCTGAAAGTTTTGTTTTTCCATGCCCAGCCATTTAACCAGGAATGGCATGAGATGTAAGCACACAGCGTGCAATCAGTGAGTTAGATCCTTTCACACACACCACCTGCCAGTAATCTGAGCCTTCAGAGTTGAACCCAGCCTCAGAAGCTCACCATGGAATATGGTGTTTCTGTGTGGCTTCATCTCTCACAAAGATCAAACACATTTCCCATTTCCTGGAGCTGTACATGGAGGAATCACACAACAGAAGAAAGTTTCTGTGATGGCTACTTCAGTTCTTCTTCCAGCCAGTACAGTGGTGTCTCCTGATGCTTTTTTCTTTACTGCACAGCAGGTGTTGTCTGGGGGGCTTCTTTGCAAGAGTTCCTTGACTGTTTTGGCTCCTACTGTGCTAGACATGTAGCTCCACCAGAAGAACATCCATCAGCTGCACTTGCAAGCATCCTTCCCCAGTGAAAACCTCCTGTCCATCTAGCTTTGAGTAGTCTTGTCCCTCACCTCTGTTTGTGGTTTTGGGTCCTAATGTAACTCAAAGAGGAGTTTGTTTTTATGACTGAAAATACCTGTTATGGGAAACTGTAGAGGTCAATCATGTTTCACTTAACTTTCTCAAAGGGAATTGCAAACTCATGGGAAGAACCAGAATCCCCTTACTAAGAATGCTCTACCAAACCACATCTACCTAGACAGGTTTCAACACAAGACCATGAAGAACTGAACAGGATGTAGTATCAGGGTCTGCTGGTTATTTTAGAAGCTGTGTTGACACTCAACTTGCCATTGTGGAAACCTGTGGAGGACTTTGGAGATGAATTCTGTCCTTAGACCAAGAACTAGGAAGAGGTTCTTGACTGTAAGACACTAGCAGTCTTACAGAGGATGCTGTTTGTATGGATATCTCTGAGTCCTGCTGCCTGTTCACAGAGGTTGACCAAGTGCCTCACTTACTTTGGGAGTGTTCATATTGTTTAAAAACCCCATGCATGTAGTGCCTGCATGCTGTGCCTGTTAAAATCCCATGGCAGTGTCCCTGGGGCTGCAAGATACTTGGTTGCTCAAATATGTTTGAGAAGATTTCCTGTTATCATCCTCCTTTGCTCCTGCTGTTTTGCTACCATGTTCTTAAGACACAAAAGGTTTCAGTTCTTAAAAAATTAAGGAAACCGTTATTAAACTTTGGAAAATGTCCAGCCTCACTTCTATGAATGTTATTTAGAGCAAGCCTCAGGAATCCAGTCCAATCCTAGTGTAAGCCAAGGGAAAGTCAGACCTAGCTGATGTACCAAGGCAAAAACAAAACAGTACCTTGTAGTTAACAGCACACGTGGTGAAGGTTGCAAAACATTGATGAACAAGATAAGCTTGAGCTTCTTCAGCATAAATCTCAGTAAATGACAACCTAAGCAGCCACAATCCAAAGCACACATTTCAAAGGAATAGCTTCTGCTTTTTATAATGTCTTTTATTTATCCAGCCACTATATGTAATGACAAATCAGAAATTATAATGTCTGGAGCAATGCCAAGCGTGAGTTAATGATAATGAATTTGATGGGAAGGCCATTTTGAAAGGAGTTTATGGATGGACAGGGCCATCTTGGGGCCTTTCCATCCATATGGAAAGATGGGGTCCAGCATACCTTCCAGATCAGAAATGAGTCCACTGGTGTGGATTTTAAGCGATCAGATGCAGATAGCTACAATGAAAACACCTGTGGCTGAGCTGGTTGTTGGAAGAAAAGAATCACTCTGGGTATATGATATTTTTTAATACTTAAGCAGACGTATACAATGTTTTTTGATTAGTTACTCCTAAAAATCCCTGGGTTTTCTGCTCAGCTCTTCAGGGCTCCTAAACTGGTGGCCAGAGGGAACACACACATCTGTGCTGTAGATATAAAGACACATGAGATCAGCTCACCCTGGTGCCTGCAGCTCAATAACCTAAAATAGTTCTTGCCATTCTGCAGGTAATCTGCACTGTCTGCTTAGTGAATAGTATGACTGTGGGACATGGGCAAGTTCCTTCCACTGTTTCTGCTTCTCCTGCAAAAGGACTGATGAGCTACAATTCATCAGATACCATGACCTAATTTATTAGTGCATTGTGTCCAACACACTTTTCCATCACCCACTAAGACAGTAATGTCAATTTTGCATTGGGGCAAAAGGAACACACAATATGGGAAAGGAAAAAAGGGGTTTATGCTGCTTGAAATCAAACCAGATCAACAGTATTTTGCATTTAAGATGTGCATTTTTTTCAAAGGATGTCATGCTTTTTTAAAACAGCATATTAGGTGTAATTCAATTTAAGTAAACTGAGGTTAAAGATGTGGTTCCACAGTATGTCAGGTTGAGTACTGCACAGAGAGGAAGTGCTGCACTGGCCTCACAGAAGCTTATTCCTGGATGATGGTGTCAGTGCAAATCTACCATAAAATTTGCAGGGAAAGATCAAGTCACTCTCCTGCAGCAGAAATCACAGAAATAGTTACACTCTTCATCAGGCCACAGTCAACTGTTACACTGAAGTCCAAAATCCCAGGTATCACAGGTATTGCAGCTGCTTGGGATTTGTAGTGCCTCTCTCCATGAAGTAGCAGAGGAAAAAGAACATGCACGTCCTACCAAAAGCAATGCCATTAAGTGCTAATGGGAAAAACAACTCATCACAAGAGAAATCCATACTGAAAAATACTGACTACAGCTGAACAAGGGTTCAAATGGTACCTACACATACATGATTTGGGCACAGAGGAAGCTACTACACTGGGAATAAACCTAAGAGAAAACAAAACAGATTTTTTTGTTTCTCACTTGTTACAGACGCAGCAGGTAGTGAGTATATTTCTTCAAAATACAGCGATATTGGAGAAGTACCCCTTGAAACTTTAAGCACAGAAAGAGAAGTGGGATTTTCTGTACAGTTGCAATGGCGCCACCTGAAAGTCAGATCACTAGTCAGAAAAGAGGTGATGCCCTTGCACGAACAACATTGCGAGGGATTCTTGGCAAAACTCGCTTCAGATGGTGAACAAACAGGTCTCCTATCAGCTGAGCACACTCACTTACTTGTCAGGAATGGACCAGCAGCAGAAGCAGGTGCTTGCAAACAGTGAGTATGGTGCCAAAACTTACCACAAAAAAAAAACCCAAAAAACCCAAAAAAACCCACCCCAAACAACAACAAAAATTATAAAAATCCACATACTGAGAGAAAAACAGTTGCTATAAATAAAAAGAAAAAGAAGTGATGTTGAGAGGATGCTATCTTTGAGTCCCCAGTACCAGCAAAGCAGTGACATGTTTTTGACAATGGTGTGCTAGGTTACACAGGACAAACATTACCTGTTCCCAAGTGCTATGGAGACATGAGGACCAAACTGACTCCAGCAGCCTGTGCCCCAGAAGGAGGGGTTCACTCACTTGTCCACAGGCAGGACTGAGGCTCCACCAGGGGTACTTCTCCTGATTTGTTCCATCAACCCCAGAAGGTGAGAATGGCCTCGTTTTCTGTGCTGTATGTACTGAGGAAGCAACCCCCAAACCGAGGGATTGCAAATAATCAGCTAAAAAATGACAAGCAAACTGATCTACCAGGAGCTATAAAATTAGGGCTCTTGTTTGTTATCCTCTTCTTTTCTACTCTTTGAGGATTACTGTATATGCACAGGCCATATCCGAGCTTTTATCTACAGCCATTAGGACTGGAACTTTTCTTTTTTAATGAATGCTGAGATTCTCACATAATGACAAGAGCTGTGGAAAGCATCAAATATCATGAGATGTGAAAAACATCTTAAGTTGGCAGTACTGCACATAAAAAGAAACAGCTCTTGTCTTACAGAGCTACAGTCTAAACACAAGACAAAGAGTAGTAGAAAGTAGCACTACCACAATTTTACAGATACAGAGAGATTAAGGAAAAATTTGTGAAAGGGGGAACTGAGGAAAAATCTGACACGTCTGTTTTTAGAGCCTAGTAATAGGGATACATTTCTTCTTCAACATACAGCCTTAATTTTCATGGGGAAAATAAAATATTTTGCATGTTGCCAGAGGATTATGTTTTCCTTCCTAAAACAGGCAAATTAGGATATTGTTGTGACAAATCATACTAACATATTGCTTCAGCAGGCCATAAGCTTTGCAAATAGATTTTGCTGTGCTATGGCATATTTGTATTTTTCAATGAAATGAATGAAAACAATGTTATGGCACCCATAAAAAGCAACTTTGAAATATATTCAGTGAGGATTTCTTGGATTATTTGTGCAAGTGTATGTATGTGTGCAAAAGCAAACAAAATCTCATTGCCTGCAATTCCTCAAAGCATCAGGAAAGTGACAGACTGTGACACCTCTCCTTGCATTGCTCTGCAGAATATTATTGCAGCACTGACCACAGAATTTCATATAATAAACAAATTTTACCCATCAAAGTGATGGCATCAGTTTTACTACAGGGTTAATTTGCCTCTGTTTGACAGATTATTTTAATCAGAAACCTAGCCAGTTCTCAGCTGTAGCTTATTTTGACAGTCAATGCCAACAGAGTGCTCCTTCAAGTTGTGGGCACATTGATTATGGTGGTTATGAGATGAGCTAAAGCTATATGTGCTTGTTCTCTATTATTTAATGAGTCATTGAAATTAATAACTGCCATCTTCTTATCTTGCATTGCAGTTGAGAAACACACTGGTTGTAGCCAGAAATAAGTTGAAAAACTGGTTGTTTTGTTAATGGATCTGCTGCACTTGTGCACTGTACAGTTGTCACTCAGTTCCCAGAATTTTACTGTCTTTGTGTTCTTTAAAAATTTCCCAGTATCCAGAGGCTATTTCATAAATACTGGATCACACTTGCTTCAAGTTAATGGAAGCATATGCATATGTGCTAGTATTAACATAATTCAATTAATCATATTTAAATCTATTTGTTGGTATTTGCATGAAATAATGAATTGATTAACATGGCAGCATATGCCTTATTCATAAATTATTGCCTTAAAAATAAAACCAATACTGAAGTGACACTTTGAGGTTTTAATTCAGTAAAAATGTCTGAGCATTTTATTGAACAATGATCTTCCAATGAAACTATTGAATCAAATACAACCTAACACTAATTATACTGTAGCCCTTCATTGCACTTGTCATTCTGGCTTTTGTTGCATTCTGACCCGCTTCCACTTAAGCTTTTATTTTAAACATCAAATGATGAGTGTACTAAAACTACATAATAATTACTTTATGCTGCTTACCTTGTTCACATTGAAAAATTGCCTCCTAGCGAATGGGGTGACTGTGTCAGAGCCTGTGCTGTGCTGCATGAAGTGCACGGAATCTCCACTTGGCCTGGGTGACACTACGTGTGCTTTGATGGCTTCATTCAGGGGAATTTGATATTTTGAAACAGTCCATTGCCATATCTTTCCTTCCTGTATTATCCTGCATGAGCAGGACTCATGGCTTCACTCTAGAGTCTCTGATAAAAGCATGTAGAGAAAGACTTTCAAAAATGATGGAACACTTTTAAGTACTTACTGAAGCTGTCTTTGTCTTTCTTTTTACATTTACTGGATAGGTACTTCTGAAAATTGTCTCCTCAGTTGCCATAGAAAAGTAGCATAAAAAATGCCCCACAGGTAAAAATAAGCTCATACCAGTGTTCACTTGCCCTGCCAATCTGTGCAGCCCATAGCTATTCCCTCCTCCCTGTCCCCTGTACACACAGCAATACTCTGGTCAGCCAGGAAATCTCATTGCTGCAAGTAGGCCAAAGAACTCCCTTCCCTCAAGTTGTCAATCTGATTAATTTTCCTTTCAGTGTCCACTGATAACAAAGCTTAAAGAACATTGCTATTGTCATAGTTGCCTCAACAAGCAAAGACATACAGGAGATGTAATAACAGTCTTCAGATAGGTGAGAAGTAGGTGGGAAGAGGACAGAGCAAACTCCTCCTCTCCTCCCAGTGGACAGGGCAAGAGTTTAGGGCTTAAATAGAAACGAGAGTGATTTATATTAGGCAATAGGAAAACTGTTCTCAGTGATGAATCATTAGAATACATTGCTGAAGGAGGCAAGGGATTCCTAAAAATGCACTGGGACAAACTCCACTGGTAAATTGTTTAGGGAAAGATGTAAATGTCTTAGCCCAGAAGAATGGTATAAATGACCTTCCAGCTATTTTCCAAGCACTGGTATCCAGTGGAAGACATACTTCAGTCTTAGACTCTCCTGAGGTTCCCCTACAAGTTGATGCCAAAATGGACATGACTCACTTTCATCACCTGCAATCAAATTAATTTTGCTGAGGTGCCACTACTGATGGCTACAGCAAGCAGCAGTACTGGTCAGAGAGCATGACATGTGGGCAAAGAGGTGGCTGCAAGAATTTTTACATTTCTCCTTTTCCCCCAGCTTCTCTTTTCCTGTGAACAACCTGCTCCTTCCACAACACCTCTGCATTCTATGTCCCATCCTGCACACCCAAGTGCAGGATCATGACCACTGCCCTCACCCTAGACCTTCAGTGCAGCCACTCTCTTTCCATTTTGGTGGGCGCTCCGGTACTTTGTCACTGACTTTCACAGACACTGGACAAGGAATCTAGTGGAAGTCACTACCTCTGTGGTCTGAAAGACAGAGAAATGTTGCTTTCTGCAGTGGCCTATCCCAGCCCTCTGAGGCAGCATGTATGGCTCCAGAACTCTGAATTTTTCACTCCACTTTACGGCTGGGAAGACCTCAGCAGTTCTGCGGCTGATGGCGTTGGCACAGCCCCATGGACAACAGCAGCTGGCAGCCAGGCACCCTCTCCTTTCCTGACTGAGTGCAGTGCTTTCCCACACCTGCAGCATCCATCTATGTTAACATTTTTCCACATCAGACTGCAGGCTGGATGTTTTCATCTTCAAGGTGTCCTGGTTCTGGCAGGGAAAGCAGCTTAGGCTGGGCTGGTGTAGTGGCTGCTGTCAGGTGTCCCCACGCTGTGTGCTGAAATGACATCTCGTCATCACATGCAGACAGGAAGCAGCGAGCAGGCGAGAAAGAAAATACAACAGAAAGTATTTCTCTGTCTGCCAAGGGAACAGTCCATGCACAAAATCCTGGCTGCTATAAAGGTAGACAGCAGCGTCAGTAAATGATAGCTTTGGATTTTTAGTTCCATCTTCTTACATGAATTTTTATTGCATATCTATTGACTAATAACATGTAGCTGAATGCAAACATCATGTGAATATTTTTATGGGTTTCCACCAGTTTATTCTTTCTAAACATTATAGTATATTTCTACTTCTATTTATGCATCTAGTTACATCTATGGCATTTTAGTTACATCTATGACATTGGAAGTACATCATAGCTTTTGTCTGTTTTTCAACAGATAAATTTTAAAAAACTAGATACATTTAAAATCACTCCTTTTTACTTTACAAGTCAAACAAAAATTCTCCTCCATTTATGTTTCACCCCTGGATCTAAATTCACACATTCCTCTTTTGCTCTTAAAAAAATCCATAAATTTATTTTGTGGCAGTTGTAGTAAACTGTAGCACTTTAGAGAAGACCTTCTGTGTTTTCTTTTAACATGCATCCTGTTCCCAGTAAGATTTATGCAGAGGCTAAAAAGAAAATCACACTAGTTTCTTTGGTTAAAATTTCCCTCTGATTTTAAGCACTAAAGTGTTCATAGCCTGGAAACTTAAGGAAAATGAGAATCTCATGAGTTTTATCCAATTTACAGCCTTCCAAAAAATGTTGGCATTTTTTGAAGCAGCCACTTTGGAAAAAAAAAAAAAACAACTACATAAAAAAAGTAATTTTCCTGATGAAAAAGACTTGAAAGTTATGTTTTCACATGCTTATCCAGCTCCTCAGGCACATTAGAAAATTATTCCCTTTAGAGAGAAACACTGAGGGTTTGGGACAGGAATAAGCAATCCCATTGCAGAACACACTCAATGTGCTGGGGCTCAAGACTTTTCTCTGATGAACGCTTTGTGGTATTATGTTGCTGTCTTCTCTATCTCTACTCTCTATCTCCCTCATTTTATTTCAAGATTTATTTGAAGAGGATGTTTTAGTCCCAAATAATTTTTGTTTGGTTTTGGTGGTTTGTTTACTTTTGGGGGGTTTTGTGTTGGTTTATTTGTTTTAGTTTTTGTTTGTTTGGGTGTTTTTTTGGTTTGTTTGGGTTTTCTTTGGTTTTTTTTTGGAGGGGGGTTTGTTTTTGTTTTTGGTGGTTTTTTTTTGTTAGTGTGGGCATGCTTCTCTTTCAGATCCAGCTGGAAGACAGAAAATGCCATTTTGTTTAACACAGAGACATTCAGACATGATGAACACCCTAAGCTGGTGTTTGGCCAGGCAGTATATCTGCAGCAGCAGCCGTGCAGCACAGCAAAAGTGCACTGCAAAGCAAATCAGTTCAGGCAGAGGACCTGATGTTTGTGATATGCAAGTTTTTGAAGGTTTCACTTCAGACTAGCTGTAGTAGTACCTCCCTTTTGTGGATGGAACAGCGCTCCTGATCTGCAGCGTCTGGTTTAGGTTAACCCCAGAAGAATCTAGCTTGTGTTTTCCAACAGTGCTTCACAAAGCATGCTAAACTGGGACATGCAGTTGAAAAGAACTCCTGATCCAAACAGAAACACAAGTGAAGATGCATCCTGAGCTGCCCTGGGTTATACCTCAATGCAGAACTACTGGGACCACCAGAGGAGTCTGGTGGCTAGAATAGATCATTTTACTCATTTCAGTGATCCTGGAGAAAAGCACTCTCTCTTCCAAATTAAGCTGTGCCTCTCTTCCTAGAGTTCATTAATACACATGTCCTGGATCTATAGCTCCATTAGTGGCCACATTTTTACGTAAGGAAAGATCCTCAGCAAACTGGTTTGTCTCCATCTCCAGTCTTCGGGGACACCCATGGGAAGTTGATATGAGGTAGGTGCCCAAGTACCTTTGTAGATCTCACACATGCACCCTTTGACTGGTGTTAGGTGGTGACAGGCAGTGGTTAGAGAACTAGAGATATAACCACCCTAAACCTGAGCTTTTCAGACCCATGGAAAGTAAAATAAACTCCACATCTCCCATCTTCATGGTGGC
Organism: Irena cyanogastra; assembly: GCA_013397155.1. NCBI lineage: Eukaryota > Metazoa > Chordata > Aves > Passeriformes > Irenidae > Irena > Irena cyanogastra. Next base: position 598,890 of record VWZV01013180.1, read on the forward strand.
AATGCCACCAAAGGAGCAGCGCCTTTTAGGTGCCTTTGATCCTTTGTGTCCATTTGACTGTGGTTGTATTTCATGGAGTCATCCACATCAGGAAACAAAGGTATCAACTATGGAAAACTCTCAGCTGAGACTGAGGGGTGATTGCTACACCCACCAGTGAATTAAATACAAATGCAATAAGACCAATTTCATTCCACACAGCAAAGTCTACACAGGATGAACTAGAGTTTGTCTGCTTTTCTCAATTTACAGGTCTGGTGAGTTTGGATCAATGTAAACCCAACATCTCTATGAGTGCATGCACATAGGCTCTCTCCCATCCTCTTCAATGAGACTGTGTTCATGCTAATTTCCTCCGCTTTCTCTGGCAGTGGGGAAATGCAGCCATTCTGCCACAAATTAAATGAATCCTTCACAGATAAGATAGTCATTGGAGCTTCCTGCATAGAGCCCAAAATTTTCATCCTGTTTAATAATCAGACACTGTAAAATGGCATTTTACATGTATTCACAGCTTTCGAACATCTGGTGCATACTGGTGGTGTGCAGCAGACGACTAACTTATATTTATTTTGGAGCATAATGCCATGGACTATTTAGGAGAGAATATAGGAAAAAGAACATTTGAAAGAAATGCTTATTGATGAACTTACCTGCCACTGCCCTTTACTCATTTGTTGGAACAGTATTTTTGCTTATTTGCATAACTTGAGCTGCTCAGCAGCAATCAAATCCATCACTATCCTGCTATCATTAGTTTTTGCCTCATTTATCCATTTGCATGGGTGAGCAATATGGGTCTTACCTTTTCCTGTGTTTCAAAATTATTAGCAGAGGAGACAAGGTTTTGTCAGAAGTGTTCAGTCTTTTTGGAATCCTTTCTATAGGTTTTGGCTAAGCAATTTGAATATTTCTTTAAATTTTACAGTCTCAATCTAAACATGAAATTTCTGATGATGTAGAGTTTCTGCAAAAGTAGTAGTACCATGTCGTCTCCCTTTACTTGAATAACTTGTCTCCAGCAATGGTCAGTCTCATTTCAAAAATATATTTTAGTTTGACAAGGTTTGTTTTCCATAAACCAATTTTGATTTGAAACAGCTTTCTTTCTATCCTTAAAATCAAGTCCTAAACTCACAATTCAACATTTTGTTTTGCTTCCAAATAGTTCTGATACGCTTGTAATATCCAAGCTTCCTGCTCCGGGTTTTTAAAATAATGACATGCTATTGACTTTCTTCCAGTCTTCTGGACACTGCTGGAAGTTTTCCGGTATGCTGAAAATCACCATCTTTGCTCCTTGGTTAGCTGTCTTAAAAATCACAGGTGCAGGTTATCCAGACCTGCTGATTTAAAATGTTTAATCTTTGTAGCTGCTGTTTAACATCATCTAGATCCATGCTTGGAATGACAGTCTACAGAGGGAGCTGTGATGTAATCAGATTTCAAGTAGCACAAATCTGAACACACACTGGCCCAAAAGGCTTTACCAGAGGCAGCCCAGTTTCAAGACAAAAGGCTTAGTGGTATTTCTGAGAGCTTAGACTAGGCTGGTACACTGACCTACAGAATATGTACATATATATACATCTCAAAATCTTGCTGGTCTTTCATATTTACAAATAAGTAAGGCTTTTGCTATAAGAGCTGAAAAAAAGTCTTGTGAACATGAAATGGTAGAGTGCCTGAAGCTAAAGGAAGCCTTGGACAACTACTTGGAGAAGCCAGAGGTATTTTACTGTCATAAAATGTGAACTATGATGGTGAGGGACACTAATCCTTATCCCAGCATGTATAATGAACTTGCTCTGGAAGAGGAAAGCCTACTTGACTTCTGTCACAGTATTATTAAGAACTTTCTTGGCATTATTAAGTACTTTCTGTGAAGATAAGCCATGTATGACTTATGTCCCCAATGTACTTGACACAAAGCCTGTCTCCCCCTGTCTCCCCATTCTCCAGCTGCCTACCAGCAAAGCAGTGACTTTGAGCAGACATAGCTGAACAATTTCAAATGTTGTGATTTGGAGAGGGTACCTCACTTTCAATAAACTATTTTTGGTGGTGATGTGTTTTCACCTTCTCTTCCTGCTCGCCTTGGCAGGTTGTCCTGGTTCTGGCCAGGACAGTGCTGATTTTTGCAGTAGGCAGGAGGGGGCATAGGTAGGATCTGGAGGTTATTCTGTACCACCTCACCCATTTTCTGGGGACAGGGGATGGGGTAGCCTGTGGAAGGAGCAGTCACTGTTTGTCGGGGGTGAGTACTCACGCGCAAACTGTTCATTTCTTGTACATGCTTTTATTAGTATTGTTCCTGTAACTCTTTATTTTCTTATCTCATTGCTGTTTCCAGTAAATTTTTCTTTTCTCAACCCAAAATCTTTACCTTTTATGCCTCCAATTCCCCTTTTCATCCCACCACAGGAGGCAAGAAGGGAGCGAGTGAGCAGCACGTGGTTTGGGGTGCATCAGTGGGAACACTAAACTGGGGAATGCCATTCCTAAATCAGGATGCAGGTGCATTTTCCTACAAGAGAATGTAGAAAATTGCACATGGCTGTCTTTGCCTCTCCAGGGGCCAGACCTCTATTTCCAACATAACACGGGAGTCGGCACACGTCCAGAACAAGACATGTCCAGGTTCCTAGACTGAGATAAACACACTAACAATCCAGCATGTCAACAGCTAACACCTCACCTCCACCACACACACACACACACAGTTTTATTTGTAAGCAAATACAGGGGGTTTAGCAAGTATATGGGTTTAAACACTACTCTAGACAGTCAACACTTTGATAACACCATGGTTTATGATAAGAAAAAAAAAGATGGCTCTGTGTCACAGTTCAGGCAGTGCTAAATTTGCTACAGTGCTACATGCTGTTGATGTTTTTCTAGTTTAATGTGGTTCACCTCAAATACTTAACACTGGGCATTATGTGCTGTGTATGCTCCCCTCCCCCTGTCCTTCTCCCCAAGAATGACTCCTTTTAACATTTGACACAAGACATCTGACTTAGAAATTTCCCAGAATGCAGGTCTTTGGCACAGTGCTTGCCTTTGAAGTGAAAGAAAACTGCAACTGACAGAGAATGCTTTGATGAAACACTTTCTCATGAGAAAATGTGGATTCATAAACCACCATGGAAAATTTTCATGGAAACACATGGGGCAAGAAGATAGCTTAGAGTGAGGATACATTCTGGGGTGCAGGGAGACTTCCACAATGGTTGAAGTGTTGGCTGGGATGGGAGGGATGAGTGTCTTTCAGGTGGTATTCTCAAGTGTATCTCAGCCAGTAAATATGCTCCGGCAGAGTCAGTGCAGTCAAGTGCTCATTCAGTCCTTGAAAATGGCAGTTACAGTATTGGATGGAAAGTTTTTCAGCACAGAATTGGCTTTAGATGTTGCTGACCAGCAGTGGGTAAATTTGTGGGTCTCACAGCTGAAGTCTAGTGAGGGTATTGAGCGTTTCCCATGGATAAGTTGTTGTCTCCACGCTGTCTAGAGAAATTTGCCATGTCAAGGAATGTTTGTCACCCGCAACAAAGCAGCAATGCATTCCTTGTCCACATTTGCAAGTCATTCAATCTCACGTCATATCAAAAAGGCTGCATATTATGGATCTGAAGACCATCAACCAGAATCAGCGGCACATGATTAAGGTGTTCACGGAAAGACCTACAAATTAACAGCACCAAAGATGCTGTGGAAAGCAAGGTGGGAAGAACAGTCTTTGGATTTTGTCTTGCTCATCGAAACAAGCTTCCCCTCCAACCAGGCTGCTGTCATACATGCTGGTTCAGCCCATGAGCTGCTTACTTGTAGCTGTAGAGGTGGCTGAGCCTCAGAAGCACAGCCAGGACTGCACCAGAGCAAATGAGACTCTTTGAAGGTCTAGCAGGCATCTGAATGACCTCTGTAGCTGATTTTGGTTCTGCCCTGCCAGCCCTGGGTACAGATGCAGCCAGTGTGTGACTGCCCTCAACAAGGTGGCAGGCCACAGGCACCTGTGTAATGAGATCCTTCTGATAAATGCTAGAGCCATGGAAAAGTCCACCTGCAAAGCTCTCCTCCAAGCCTCGTATCAATGATAATCAAAACAGTAAGCACCCAAGGCTGCACATTTGTGGAATCTCGGTTAGAACAAGTCCTAGACTTCCTAAAACAGGCACAAAGCATGTTGGTAACTTTTCTCACAGCTGGCTTTTATTCACATGAGATCTCACTGCAGAACAAACGTCAAACAGGAGTACTAATAAATGTCTGTCCACATTTGAAAATCCATCGGTCACAGCAAACTCTCATTTCCTGAGACATATCTATTCCCTGAGATGTTCCTGAGCAACATCCCTAATCTATGCAGCCTGAGTTGGCTCACAGTGAGGTTTAGGACAAGTTTGGTGGGGTTGGGCATGAAGCTGCATTCACCCCCTCTGCTCAGCCCCATCAAACTTGTCCTATATCTTAACGATGGGCTCTCAGACAAGCTTAAAAAATGGAGCTTCTCCTGAAGGTCAAAAAGTCAGTCCCCAGACTCAGGAAGAGTTGACCCTTTTGGTCTCTGGGCCTTACAATACAACAACAAAACTATTGTCCTCCTGACAGCTTCCTTATCTCTTTTTATTTTTTTTTTCCTAAGAGGATGCTTGTTCAAGAACAGAGTTTGTTTTCTCACCTCCCAAGACAAGGCAATTCGCCTTCTCTAGGTAAAGCCTCTTTAACTGGAAGCAGTTAATGTCAATCATTGTAACACTGTTAGAAGTCACCTTGCCTTTACCTGGCCTTGGGAATGTCTGTCCTGTTACAGCCTATACCAGACTGGAGTGCTCACAATCCACATAACCTCTTGCCTTACTTATTTACATTACAGAAGGGACTGAGTAATTCTGAAAACATTTCAAAAATGAGGAATATCCCTTTTATTAGCTGAAGTTGTGACTACTGTGCTGCAATGTATCACTGTCCAAAACAATGACACCTGAAAATACGTATCTAATTTGATATATGTTCATAATAAAGTGTATTTAACTACAAAGATATATGTGTCTGAAGGTATACTTGCCATTGGAAGAACATCTGAGCCTTATTGCCAAAGGCTCTAGAAATGCAGAAAATGCTCAACAGTCCAGTGACATAATATTGATTAATAATACCTGCATTTCTAACGTACCTTTAACATATTTCAAAAGGCTCTTCCTTTGAAAATTAGGGCTCCTCTTCCACCATACAGACTGGAATAGGGGGGAACGTGTCTAAACACTTGGCACCCTATGCATAGAACATATTTATTTATACTAATCATAAATGGTATCAAAAATAACTCTATGCAATTAAAACAGGATCAAGCAAAGGAATCTGATGTAGTGGATTTTGCAGCAGCAAGGAAAATGAATGAAAAAAACCTGTGTGTCTGTCAGAGAGCTAAAGGCACTCCACATAACAGAATCCTAGCAAGCCTAGAACTCCCAAGGGGTCAGGCAATATTGATCTGGCCGAATTTCATCATATAGGAAACCTTACTGTGCTGTATGTCTTGAACAGTTACAGAGCCTATAACATTTTCTAAGAAGACTTGAGTTCTCATGTCTGGACCACAGCTCTGTGAACAAAGATTTACTGTGTTTTGGAAAGTTTTTCCCATGGAGGACGAGAGGCTTTCTGGTCATGAAAACTTTATAGATGTTCGGTTTGGTTATGCTTAAGGCTGACATTTTTCAAATAGCATAGTAATTTTTATGGCCAAGCTATTATAAATTAATTTTAAGAGCAAGGCTTTTCAAGGCACTGTATCAAATGTTGTTGCTGTTTTTAATTTAAATTACCCCTACCACGTTTTTTTCAGTTGCTAATTTATCAAAAGAATTAAGAGCCAACAAAGAAAAGCTATCAGGTTTCTCAAGCGAGATTTGATCTTGATGAGAAAATGCATGCATAAGTTTCATTCTTATTAAACACTTGTGAGCATCCAAAGATAATGAAAATTAGTCTATGTCTTCCTGATTTCAAATGTGTAACTCAGAGGCGAAAGGCGCTTTGAGGATGTATCACAGAGAGACTAGATCTGTGAGCTTGACATTAATCGTATTTTTCATGTCATGCTTCACGCCTGCTGTATTGCTACATTATTTGCATCACACAGTAAGCCTCAGTCCTAAACAAATATATCTGAATATCTGTATTGTGAAGGTTCAAGAACTGCTTGAAGACATAGTTCATACTGCAACACTTAGGTACATTGAAAATTGCTTTTTGGTAATTTCACTTTCCTCCCACCTTTTCACTTTCCCTTCTCTTTGATTGAAACTTGTAGTATTTTAGACATGCCTGCAAAAAGCATTCTGCAAAACCATATTATGAAGTTTTCCTACCAAACTAGGTTTGCTGGAAACATACAACATATGCAGAGGAAAAGTTAAATTACAGTCTGAATCCAAATAAACAGGTAGTGCCTGAAGAAGCTGTGAATGCCAGTAGGATGTTCCCCAGGACATTATGGTGCTGGACATGTTTGAATTAGAAGTTCAGAGCCTTTTCCAGACAAGTAGAGGAGAAAGGTAACTTTAAGTTTCTTTAGGAACACTTCTGGAGGAATTAGACGCTGCAGAATCAAGCTGCTCCAGATGTATGACCTCTTAATTGGCAGGAAAATATAGGAATTCTGAAGCTAACCAGGCTTTTCTCAAGTCCTGTGTTATGCTGGACTTGGGGCTTGCTACTTTGCTGACAAGGTCCAGAGAGCCAGAGGTCAGCCTTGAACAGTGTCACATGTATCTACCAGAGCTGAAACTCCACGAAGGGCTTTTGGAAAGAAAGAGGCCCTCCTCACCTTTTCCTCTCTAGGAATTGTGAAAAGTCTTTCAAAACATGGCCATTTTTGGTGCAGGAGTTATTAGAAAAATGAGGGAAGACCCTGCATGGTTCACATATACAAAGTATTGCCACCTTCCCATGTGTGCATCTCTATCACAGTGGCAGCAGCCACTGGCCCGCCTCGTCAAAGAAATACTGTAAAATTTAAATCAGTTTGAGCAATGCACATACAAGCAATGTGCCTGCCCACAGCCTCCACTATCACATCTGGAGAAAAAAGCTGCAATTAATAGCTTCCTTTATTCCAACCTTTTACCAGGGGTATCAAAGGCCAGGGCAAATGATCAGCAAGTCATCTACAGGACAGTGCTGCTTTCCAAGCTTGAGTGAGCTTGCAGCAGCTCTTTGCAGGGTCATCAAACCTGGCAGAAACTCAGCAGGTTATGCTAATATTTGGGGTTGCAGCAGGATTCCCACGGGGAAGCTCCCTCAGCTCTGTCATATGATAGTAACAATGAAACAAAAGCTGCTGTAGTGCATCAGCGAGAATAGCAGCTGCTAGAATAGTGATTTCTATAATCTGACATCAATTTTAGTAAACTTTGTCTGTCTAATGTTCCCAGAGGGATTTTACAGAGGTTAAACCCTTCTCACACAAAACTGCAGCCTTGGGTTTTGCTTGCAATTAAAAAAAGTGAGACTAATTTAATATTTTTCTGACTAACAGCCTCCTAAACACGTGAACAGAAATTGCACCAGATACAGGTCTGTATTAGTATGATTGTAATTTATATTATGTTAATAAATTGGTTTTGGTTCTTTTAATCCAATTTGTGCGTTACCACTTTAAAATGTGTGTTATTAGTAGGCAACTTAATCTTTAGCACATAATCCATAAGATTTAAACATAATGCATGCTCTCTTAAGTTTGGTTATATCTTCTGTGACATTTATATTTACTTTCCCTTTTTCCTATGCTGATAAGTTAAAGATGCCCTCAAGCATTTTTAGTTTATATCTGTGTATTTGTTTCCATGGAATTATACATTTCATGTTGCACAAAAATATGCTTATCCAGAGACTGGGTTTTTTGTTTCTTTTTATCTTGCAGATATCAATAAAACCAAATCTCTCTGTTTCTCTTCTAGGTTAATAAAAAAAAAAAAATCACTTCCCGTTAATGAACATTATTAGTGATGTTTTTAGTTTCCCAATTTAATAGTCACCTCCTGTGTTGACAACTCTTTCTTTCTTCACAGAACAAGGGCACAAAGCATCTCATATAGGGAGAGCCTATGACAGATTGCCCCTTTGCTAATGGGGGCTCCAGATATATGACTGAAACATTTACATCAGAAATACATTGCCTAGACCTAAATTTTTCCCACTTCAAAGCCTGAGGGCGACCAGATCAATTCACAAATACATCTTTCTTCTTTCATTTCCTTACTGTGTCATCATCATGTGAAAGTCTTAAAGGGTTAGATCAGAAATAATTAGGAAATTTTTATTTATCATGGAGTATAGAAGCCAAAGGAAAAAAAAAAGAAAAGAAAAGAAAAGAAGAGATGAAAGAGACCAAAAGGAAACTGGGAGAAGTCCCAGCAAGTCTGTTTAATAGATAGGAAACAGGTCAAACAAAGAAGGCAATTTGTATGTGTCTGGGAGAGATTTCTTAGCGTTAGCTGAGATGTGATTTCCTTGGCATATCAAAAAAAGGGGGATTTACTCTCTCCTACTTGGATGCTCACAGTCTGGATAGGGAGCAGTATCCCACATTTGGCTCAGTGAAGCATCCCATCCTGAACACCTGCAGAGATGTTCCTAATTATCAAAAGTTGAAATAACTACTCACCACTTTCAGCTTTTAGAAGTCATTATTCTCAGTGAGGTGGTGTGACAGCAGAAGGGGCTGGAGAGGTGCATAGGAGGGTAGGAATGAGAAAGGATGGGCTGGAAACAACAACAAAAAAATCACAATAACATGAGGCAGTGGGTGGAAGAGAGGAATTCATAGCTCATAAACATCAGCAACATGAAAGTCTGAGCTCAGGTCATGCCCCACCATGGAGCATGGCTCTCCATGGCAGATGTGAGAAAAGATATCTTCCTGCAGCAGTAGCTGTGGAGACCCAGTGCAGTGCAAGAGAGAGCTGAATGACCTTGTGAGTCTCACCATGAGCCATGGAGAGTGTTAAAGGTAGAGATCTAAGACTGTAGTTTTAGGCTTTGAATATTTGACGCTTTCTACAGCTAACCAAGCATACTCATATGCCTCTCATTTAGCTCAAAGCCAGACTTTAATCAACACTGACATCAAAGTTCCAGATACTACAGCCTTCCCCTGGGTCACAGGTAATGTTCTTTACTGTCATCCGGGAGAGGAATTTTACACGTAGTCTTCTTGCACACCGAGCATCATTCTGAAGACGATACATCTCCAGGGGCTGCAATTCTGTCCTGAGCCATCAGCAGCTAAAAAATCTGCACAATTTCTTGAGGACTTTAGTTAAATGCAGTTTAACCTTTCTGTGCCAGCTGGGTGTAAAAACTGCAGTGCTGGTTACAGCAAGAGCCACTGGTCATACACTATTTCTATGTCTAGAAAACTTAAAAAAAAAGTTGCTTTAAAAAACTTCATATTTTGCCATGGGCTTTATTCTCAGAGAACAAAGATATGTGTGAAGAAATGGCAAAGTGTGTATATATGGCATATGTGTGTATATATATATATGCAGTGTGTGTCTCCTTAAAGGTATACTGCAATGGAATTTAGGCCCAGCATGTAGTTGGAGCATTGGTCTATTTACAAACTTAATAATCTATAAGGAAAAAATACTTGTTGCATACTTTCTGCATACTGTTTCCATGTGTAAAATGGAATGTCACTTCTGTGCGAGTTCTCTTGGTTTATGCTCCCAATCACAGCACTAGCTGGGTCCAAAATTTTTGATGAAATAATGATGTCAAGGAGGAGTTGATAATACACAGCTCTCAAAAACACAGTCATGCTTGCAAATGCTGCTGGGATGGCAAAATTGTTTTTGGTATTGCTGCTTCTGTTCAGAAAACTGGAACAAGCTCTAGTGGGAAATCACTTTATTTTGGTGCAAGCAGTGATCTTCATGAGGGTTTGCCAGGATTTCTTTAGAAATAAAAGCCCTCTTCTAGCACAGACAAAGATTTTGTAGTTGATTTTTTGGCAGAGATGTCTTACAATTCCACGTTGTATTTGCATGCCTTGACTCCAATGACATTCTAGTTAAAAGTAAAAACATTTCTTGTTGCCTGGTTTGATTTAGTGCAGAAATTAGATACAGTTTATTTAAAAAAGAACTTTTAATTGTAGCTCAAAATAGAGTGAAATGGCATAAAAACTGATGTCACGGTCCAAAAATACTATTCTATTTTGAACATCTAAACCATGTCTGGTCTTATAAACGTTCAGATTATCATAAAAGTAAAAGAGAATCAGAAGAAAACTGAAAGTGCTCTTTTATAGATTGGGAAAATCTATAATTTGCGTAACAAAAAGATGCCCTCTAAAGATACGCTTGCTGTTAAAACTGAGAGACTGTTGCATACTTGTTTAAAAAGGAGTTAGCAAACATTTTCCTTTTTATCCAGCCGCAGTCAATCAAATAGTGCAAGGAGGCTATGAATGAATATGAACTGAAGTTGTTTGTGGGCAATGTAACATGTAAATTGAGCATTTTCATTCTTGAGAATGTACCCAGGTCTACCAGCGCACAAATAGTTTCTTTCCATGGTCCTTTCAACACGGGTGTATTTCTGCCAATGCTGTTTAACATAGTGACATCAGTGATGTAGCATTTGTGTCACAAACTGGGGGTATCAGCTTTCTGGTAATGCCCCTTGCAAAGGGGAACACGTGGACAAGGCACAAGTAGCCCCAGGCCTCTGCTCCCAGCCCGCCAGTGAGCGGATACAGGTGAGAGAGCTTTCAGCATAAGCTGGAGAGCGCTCAAGAGCTAGTGCCAGGAGGAAATCCCTTTTTGAAACATAACAGCGCAGAGCTTCCTGAGTTCAGACCCTTGCTGCCACTGCAGGAAGGGTAATCCCACACTATCTCTGACTACCTGGGGAGCCTTCTCCACCTCCTCACCTTCTCTTGCCCCAAAGTGCATACTGCTTGATGATGCTCCACAACTGTATGGTAAATTCAGTGCAGATGAACTTGGAAGAGCATTCTCTGTCTGTCCTTTAGTTTGTCTGTGAAAAAGGAGATGCTGTTTATCTCAAACATCTTCCGTAGGCTTCTGTTTAGGCTTTTAAGGGTCAAAATGACACATCCTTGATCATATGATTATGTTAGAGAAACTGAGACATCAGCTGTTAAAGAAGATGAAAGAAAACTTCTCAATATTGTTTACATTTTGTGCATGTTTCTGCTTATCAGCTGAACAGTGGCTGTGCAGTGAGGATTATTAACACGGCATCGAAGTTCTACAGATAAAAAGACTTGACCGCAGGTTGAGGCTCTGACTCAGATTCAGCTAACAGCACCTCTTAAGTTTGCCTTTGAAAGGAGCTACCCTACCGTGTTACTTTGATTTCTTGCCACTGTCATAAATCCAGTGCATGTTGTCATAGACTATTGAGTGGGCAAGTGCCACAGCCACATCCTAATTGCTATACAAATTTCATCTCCAGAGCCCCAAACCAAGTGATCCACTTCTGACACAGGAACTTGAGCAAAATCTGGGAGGGAATGGCTGCCTGCTCTCTGAGGTGTAGCAAGAAAAGCAAGCTGTTCCTGGGCTGACATCTGTGTTAACAATGGGCCATATGCAGGCTGTACAGAGAGAGCTGGTAACACACCCGAGATCATGCATTTCACAGATTGTGCCTACTACTGACATCGTGTATAACATTTAATATAAGGATAAATAGAGGCAGCAGTCACTCAGACTGGGCACAAAACAATCAGCTAGCCAACCTGAGGCAAGGGAAACAGCTCCAAGATAACCAAAATAACCACTCCCAGGAGGAGCTGACTGCTGCCTCCCATTGTTTCAACCACCCTGGCTATTTAGATGTGCACCTACAATGGGGAAATCACCTGCAAGTACCTTCACACATGGCTTCAGACAGAGGAATTATGGCATCTACTTTGGTATTTTGGCTCCAGTAGAAAAAAAGTGTTTGCTTGTATGAGATGCTACCTTTAGCAGCAAGCCAGTGGAATTTCCTTCTCAGTGCTCGTTCTCACTGCTTTTCCTCTCTCAGTTTGGCAGTAGACTTGTTCACAAAGCCACACAGTAAACCAGATCACAAACTAGATTAGAGTAGAAAGTAGCCTTTTCTATGGTTCCTCAAAATATCTGTGACAGCAAAACAAAGAGCTAGCAAGTTAAAGTGCCTCAAAAGGGGACAGAAATAGGGCAAGAAAGGTCAGGAACTTCCTAAGCCTATTTCATGGCCAGTGTCTCACAAATCAATGTAACAAACACAGGCCTGAATGACACAGGAGTAGTTTGGGATGGACACAGACATCATGCTATCAGCTGTGAAAAACCAGTCCCAGCAGATGCATCTCCCCTCAGCAAGAAAGGCCTAGAGGGGTAACGGGCTCATAGGATGCAAAGCTGACATTTACATTTGCATTATTTCCAACAAGGAGCAGATGGCAAAGGGATGCTCTGTAATTTCCATCTGAACCCTAAAGAATCCATAATCTCTGTTTTAGTTGGGCACTGTCAGGTCCTAAATCAGTGCTGCCAGGTAACAACAGCTCCCTCCACAAAGGCAGCTGCCTTTCAGCAGGGGATGGCTGTACAGGCAGTTAATTAGGGACTCTGACTTTCAGATATAAATGTCTGTAAGATTTATAACAGGCAAAAGTGAAATCACGGCTTTTCCACTGCAGGTACGAAAGAAAAGCTGGTGAGCTCTGAAAATGCAATTTGGTACAGATGCTGGAGGTCACCTCCTAATAGGTGAGCGTGGGAAACTGTACACAATTTGTAGCCTAGCATGGTGTCTACAACTGGGATCAGGGGTTTTCCAGCAGTGCTCTCGAATTCAGAAGCAGAAACAACACACAAGAGGGAACCAACTTAACATACCATGACAAAAACAGATATGGTCTTTAGAATTTTTTTTACACAAACCCAGATGTTTATATTGCATACCAGATAGATTTGTAGGGAGAAATGTTTAGAAACATCTAGACAAATTGCACACCTAAGTAAGTAATCATCATTTTAATATCAGCTCCCTAAAAGAACTGAGATAAAATAGGAAAAGGATTACAGAAAACCTATCCTGAAACTCATTTGTCTGAATTTGAGCATACTGAATTGATATGACCCTAGTAAATATCCTTAAACTCAGAAGAGGAGGAGAAAAAATGATGAGTAGCCATCTTATTTACAGAATATCCAAATTCACAAGTCTTCTAAATCTCGATTATTTCACTAGTATCTGCAGGCTTTACAATACCTGTCTCACAAGGACAAACACCATTTTACTTCTGAGCATCTTCACTCTTCTTTTCCTTCTGGTTATCCAGACAAACTAAGTCATCAAAATGCAAACTTATCAAGGTGCAATCCCTTGGTGCAGGTCTTTCCAGGTGCCGGGCAGCAAGCATTCATTGTGGAGGAAAGTGTCTGCAAAAGCTCACTTATGCTACATAACGGGCTGCTGACTGAAATTTCCATCTCACTGCACCATCCTGTTTTGAAAACTCTTATCAAAAGGACTGAAAAACCTTCTACAGGTGAAAAAAGAGAGGACTGGATGATAAATGTAATGGGCATGACCTTCTCAATGAGGAGGCATTTTTGACAACCCTTAACTCTTCCAGTGTTGTCTATGTCTACTAACACTGTGGACATGGGGTTTATAATATATACTGCATTCACAAATACACAGAGCTGAAAAAAAATAAAAAGACCTCAAAGCCTCTGGCAGCACAAAATAGCTGTAGGAAAATGGAATAAGACTGATAGGAAAATAATCTCTTAGAGACTTTTGGTTACCAAGAACTGTGAAGCCAGATAGCAATGAAAGCCTAAATACATGCATGCTGCTGTGTGGTTCCCTAAGGCACCACAGCACTGCCTGGGTAAGGGTCACCTACTCCAGAGAGAGGGGCAACAGCATTTACAGCATTTTAATTTAATAGGGATTACTCAAAAAGGTTGCAAGAGCAGAAGTGAGAGGCAAGGTTAGCTCTGTGGACACTTCATCCCTCTGCAGCAAGCTGCAAGGCTAGCTTTCTCAATGATGGGAGTTACCCTCTCAAATATGGAGATTCTAACTAATAAGTGTCTTGCTCTCCAATTAGTTCAGCTGCCCATAGTCATCGTGGGAATTGAACAAAAGTGAGCAGAAACTGAGACAAGCTTTGTGGAGAGGCAGCCAAGAAGACCAGGATTCTGGGTCTTTCTATGAAAAATAGTAAATGGGTGACATGTGCAGTTTGTTTACTATTCTAAGAACTATCTTCTCTCAAATAAATACCAGCTGCTTTTAAGGCCAAACACTGATATCCTTGTTGCAGACAAGGTGGTACCATTGTGACAAATCTACCCCGCTTTGTACAAGGAGACAGGCAGGGCAGGCACTGCAGATGGGACGAGGAGAGAGCAGGAGGCTCATATGATGCTCTTCTGACAAAGGCTGAAGGCTCCACAACAGGCATGTGAGAGCAGCACTAACAGGGGGAGTCAGAACAGGCTGCTTGCCCATAAAGTACAACCCAAGTTAGTAACAAATTTTAAAGCTGAATATGGGGGGACTGACACATTTCTTCAAACTACACAAAGCTATAAACAAAACGGTACTGAAAGAGCTTTGAAGATGCTTTGCAAAGCCAAGTAATTTATGATACACCTAAAGAATGCTAAATTAAAATAGGTTAAAGAAAGATACTTTGAGTGGCAAGGTGACAAACAAGACATGATAAAAAACCCAATCTTTTCAGTTCATCTACTCAGGGAACACAGGCAAGAGAAATACCCTCTTCTCCACATTATGCTTTTAACATATACTATTTTAATCAAGGCAGCTCCTTTGCTTTTGTTTTAGTTTTCTTCCTGTTTCATCCCCAGATTTATAAGCAAAATTGTGCAATTTAGCAAATATGTCAAAGGAGTCGACTGGATCTCATGTGGCTTTAATCACCTCAGAGAAAAATGCCTGACAAGCCCCTCTCTAGACATTTATTTAGATTGCAGATATGGCAAAGCAGTCTAAGAAAACACAGAAGGACTCTTTAGAAACTGCAATGTTCAGTGTGTTAGTTCTTGTCACGAGATTCAGAGCCTGGATATGGTTTCAGCAACAGAGGCATTAATATCCTGTGGGGAGAAGGCAGAGAGGGCAAAGACAAGGCTCTCTGGGTCTGCAGCCCAAAGCTGCTGTAAATGTCAAGGCCATATATGCTGTATATGTCAAGGGAAGAATGGGTAGGGCAGCAAGCTGGGAAAGGAGAATGCATTTGAGGAAGCCACATCAGCTGTTTCTCCACAATTATTTTGATATGCTTAACTCATGAAAAAAAAAATAAAAGCCAACAATAACCCAGCAACAAAATTAAGTAAGACAAAACAACACTTGAAAAGACCTAGGCTGCTGCATGGAGTCAATTCTCAACAGTGGCCTGTGCAAATAAAGCTGCAAGTGATAAAGGCAAGAACTACACTTGGCAGTTCATAAAGACCAATCTCTTTTCTTAGTAAGATTGCAGGCTATAAACTAACAAAATAATACTATCAAAAAGATTAGAGCCTTTATATTCCACTTAAGCTTAGACTGATAAAACAGTGTTTACAATAGTGTGCTATGCATGTGATAATACAAGATGTCTTCAAAAGCAGCATATATTTCAAGCTTCAATGACGACTATATCTAGGCTCTCATTGACATTCAATGCTGGAAAAATCCTTAATTAACTAGGATGGCAATGCTGGTTTAAGATCACAGGCACAATGGGATTTAGTGAGTATTCTCCACAACTGGATTGAAGGGAAATAAGATACACCTCTCACTTTAGTAATACTGAATGGATTCAGTTTGGAGATTCATATTCCAGGGGGAATGAGATAAAGGTGTCCACTTTATCTGAATTTATTTTAGTGTCGTCCCTCTAAAAATAACAGTTTCATCAGTTAAACTGCATGAAGACATTATAATCCTGCCATCTACAGATGAAGTCTTAAGACATGTGCCTATCAAATGCTACCAGTTTTCTCCACTTAGCCACCCTAACAAGTCAGCACGAAGAGCATGAAGACTAGAGATTAATAAAAAAAATGCAATGGGATGGCCCAAAATCTCAAGGTTTCTAGAAAACAGGTCCAGCTGGATTATACCTTCCTGTATCAACAGTTTAGACCAGCAGACTTCACACACTTTTTTTTTTTTCAATTTAATAAAATAAGAGACTGAGAGAATTCACGGCTACAGTTTTGTCGATTAGAATCAAGATACAGCAGAGTGCTGACTATATATTTTGCACAGTGGTCATATGACATTCCTAAAAGCCACTCTTCAGAAATGCTGTTTTAGATGAATGCACAAGGCAGAAATTTAACCACTTTTTACTTTTTAAAAGCTTAACAAACTTTTATGCCTGTGATTAGATAGCTTTTACAGCAACATTGGTAAATCAATATGTGTTTCAAAGTCTCATAATTTCTCAAAGCCTTCAGAAATCACAGAGGAGTTAATTCTGGAGCTGCCTGGCTTGCTGGGTCTGCCAGTTTATATGAAAGAGCCACGTTCCAGCCTAAAGTCTGTCAATCTGCAATTTAGAAAAAGGAAACTACAACCTTACAGAAAAAGTTGTTATCGTGGGTTATCAGGAAGGATTCTAGCCAGCATTGATTGGCTGTATTAGAAGAGTATTTTCCTCTCTTCTCAACAGATACATTTTGTCATAGATAAAATAGATTCTAAGATTATTTATGCTGTAAAAAACGTTTTCATAGCTCAGACAAATAAATTGTTTGAAACCATCAAACTCGCTAATTTCCAAATGCATTTTCATTCAGATACAGAAATGACAAACCCTTCATTAGAGCAACAGCTTTTTGATGACATTAGCTTAGTCTTACCAATATTATTGACCTATTCAATGTTTACTTCAGCAAGCATTCCCATGGATATCTAAAAGCAATATTTTGAATTGACTTTTCAAAGGAGCTTGTCCACAAATTTTAAATCACTTCCAGGCTTTCAAGCTGAAGTGAACTTTTCAAATATAATTTCACATATTTCTCCAAGCTTATCACTCGTATCTCCAAATCTGTATCATGTCCAAGGTCCAAAGAGTAGATCTCTCTTGTCTCTCTCTTCATTCCACACTCTCCCAAATGTCAACCTGCTGCAAGTTGTCTCCAGCAAATGATGAGGAGAGATGGCATTACCTGTCCTAACCCACTGCCACAATACCACAATGACAACTGAAGAGAGGAACACGTGAGGCTGGCTGCAAAGCCAAGGAAGAACCTTTCTGGTTTATGCTCATGTGTTTCGGACAATGGTAGGAAAAAGACCTAAGAGAAATCTCCACTGCTTAAGAAACTTTCTTTTGCTTCTACAATGCAAACAGGATATAGCCAAGAGAACTTACAGGATTTGGTGCAATACACTGGAAAGGGCAACTGCATTTATCATTATAATTATTAAAAATAAATGAAGGGGCAAGGTTAAAAGCAATTCACCTTTGTTTCTCACTTACTGTTGCTATTTATAGTCGGTCAAAGCACGTGGAGAATACTGTTGCCACTTTGATTTTGAGATCTAACATTGAGCTAACGTTCGTGAAAATGAGGCATATGATGCAGAGCCACGCGGAGTTCAGATTCATGTGATCAGGGATGTGCAGGACCTAAAGGCAGGCCACTAACTGAAGGAGCACTAATCAAGGAGAGCAGGGAAAAACCTGCCACAATAACATCACATGTTCCTTGATAATGCTTTAGTGAAAGCCTCTTATAGTGTACTGTGCCCTGCCTTTGCATCTGTAAGAAATTAAATGCTCCAAGTGTTTACATAAAAAAATTCCAGCTTGCTTTTTTTTCTCCTACAGAAACAAAATCTAGAGACACCTGGAAAATGGGGAGGGGGACGGGACACTAATAAATTAAGTATTTCCGTTATTTTTTCCTCCCTAGGATTAATTTGATGAGGCTAGCACCTAGTAAGAAATACGGTTTTAAAACATTATTTGATTTTGAAATTGTTGTGTGCTAACAAAAAAGTATTCCATTTTGCAGCAGAGGAAGGATTCACCTATCAAAAGAGACTGGCTGTCAGAGATGAAAGAGAGTAAAGAAATGGAGAGAGCCATTTTAAACATGTAAGACAAGACTTTCATCTCATGCTGGACCATGTGGGACAGCGCTATTAACCTTGGGAAAAATCTGACAGGAGTGAAAAAGAAAGGAAGATGAAGAAAAAAAAAGAGAATATTTTACCTTCAATAATTTTTCTGATCTGTACTGACACATTTTAAGAAGTCTACATTTATGCTTTTCCAGGGGTGAAAGCTTTGCCATATGTCCTCTACATCTTTCTGTACATCCAGAAGTGTTGTTAAAGGTTTTCTGACATTCCGTGTGTCCTTCGCCCACCTGTCTGTTCAGGTGTTGCCTGTGGATACCTTGGGCAGAGCATGACTGGTGAATGCATGCCTGACTCCTTTGCCTCGGTCACCTGTATACCTTTCTTTCACCTTGACAGTGTGTGACACTGACTGCCAAAGCAGTGTTTAAGTTAGACGTTTGTGCAGTTTGGGCTATTTCTGCTTCACTCCAGTTCCGCAGCTACAGAAGCGAGTGCTCCCAGATCCTCATCAGTGGTCTCATCGGTGCTTAAAAAACTCCCTCTGAGGAATCCCACAACCCCTTCTCGCAATGCATTTGTAGTCTAAATCCTCCTTGCTCTTTGCAATTGCCTTCCTTACATTTAAGAGATTTTCTTTTCCTGAGAACTAAATGGGTAACTTTTTATCTTGCCCTTGAGGAACATGAAAAACAATCACTCACAATCCTTTTCTTAAGGACCCTTTCCATGCTTAAGCTTCCTGTCAGCTTTCTCGTTTCCATACCAAACCAGCCACTTCTTTCAAGTCTTCGCTTTGTGCCATTGCACACACTTTTAAGTCTCACTCGAGGTACTCCGGCCCACAGCGGGCTCAGTCGATCTCAGCAGTGCGAGCCAGGGCGGAGGGGATAGCTTTGGTGCCTCCAGAATCTGCCGTGAGACCTCCAGGAGTGATCAGTGAGGATTTCAAAGCTAGGGAAATGGCTTTGTATCTGCCCTTTAAGGGATTCTCTCTCCGTTCCCAGCTCCCGTGCCCAGCCCGGCCGCTCCCCCCCCACCTTTCTCCGGTCCACGTTCCACTTGGGCTTATGCAGCCCCGGGGCCCCGATCCCCGGGGTGCTCGGCATGGCAGAATGCCGCCCGTGAGGGAGGGCGAGCTCTCCCCCACGACAGCACTGTGCGCACATTCAGCCACTGGGCTCCGTCCTTTTTTCTTAAATCACTCTGTTTGGGGGCTTTACGGTGAGCCCAAAGGAGGCACCCGGAGCGCGGCCCTTCCCCAGGGGCGGGGGAGCTCCTCACCTGCGCCCATCCCCGCGGCGGCGGGGCGGGGGCGCGGCGCGGGCGCGGGGCGGGGCCGGCTCTACTCCGCTCCCTCCCGCGGGGGCTCGGGCATCTCCGCGCCGGGCGGTGCGAGCGGCAGCGGCGCCGGGATGGAGGGTGCGATCCTCGCCCGGGAGCTGGCGCACACCGTGCTGCTGCTGCTGCTGCTGCTGCTGAGCCTCTTCCCCGCAGGTGGGAGCCGTGGGCGCGGGCGGGCGCGGAGATCCGCGGGGTCGGGGTCGGCACGGGCGGCGGCAGCGAAAACTTCGGCGCTGGCGGCCCCTTCCACGGGGCAGCGCCGCGCCGGGGGTCGGGCGGCAGCCCGCGGTGTGCCCGGCATCGCCCCGCGCTGCCCTTGTGGGACGCCCCGCCGGGGGAAATAAAGTCCTTTGTTTGCCGTGCGCGGCTATCCGGGGCTGGGAGAGGGACCGGCGGGGAACCCTTCCACCCCGCCTCCACCTCCCCGGCCGGGCTGTTTTGACAATAAACCGTCCGGGGATCAGTACAAAATGTCCCCGCGGTTAAGTGCTCGTTGAACAATGGGCAGGAACGAGCGGCCGGCGTCAGGTGTCCAGCGCTGTGCAGCGGGGTGCAGCCTCCCCGGAGGGGCCGGTGCGCTCGGTGCCCTCCGCGTCCGCCGGCGGGCCGGTGCCCCGGGCGCAGGGCTCGCCGCGGGACACGGCATCAGGCTGGTCTATTCCGGCACTGACGGACCTTCGCCGTGAAGAGGAGGGCGATGAGTGCCTTTCAGGCCTTCGGGGGGTCAGCTGGTGCTAAAACTTTGGCGTGTTGTAGGTTCTCATCCACTCCTTTCTAAAAAGGGGGTTTACTTGCTTGACCTCAGAGCCCTGGAGCACAGCTCTAACGGTTTTAGATACTGCGTCTGGCTGCAGAGCTGGGCAACTTCGCACATGGCTTTCAGAGCCGCCATGCATCTCCTTTCGTGGTTTGTAGGCTTAGGAGGCGTTTGGCGGTGTCCAGGGGAAGGTGCTGGAAGGAGGTCACTGCTAGACCTGGGGAGGAATTTGGCCCTGGGCACTGAAGTCTGAAAGGACATAACGTGAAAGGCTCTTTGGCTGCTTATCTAAGAACGAGCCGAGCATCCAGGGAAGCGATGCACAGCGATAGGTGTTTAACGTCTGCTGCCACCACCAGAGAGGAGCCTTGCAGAGCACCCTGTGTGACACGGACGGGGAGGGTTCCGCCAGCCTCTGCCCGTGGGAGCAAATACCGCTGAAGTGCCAGAAACCAGCAGTAGTGACAATTTACACTTCTTCCTTGTAAAACACTTTAGGATGCCTTAACGGTTTTGTTTAGGTGACTTTTTGTGTTTGCTGCCTTTTGTTTATTGGTAATCCGAATAACTGTGGTATCTGGAAACTTGGGCTTTCCTATTTAGAAGTACCCACATAAAGCTGCAAAATGCTGTGGCCACAGGAGTGGAAGAGTCTCCTACCAATGAGTTATTCCTAGAAAGAAATTTTAAAGTTGTTGAAATTATTAATACCTGCCAACTTCTTTACTTCATGTATTTCTTGCCTACACTTTAAGGTTACCCTTCGTCATATAGTTAGACTGTCCTTAAGGAAAGCTTGGGAAACAGGTCACGCTAGCAGCATGTCCTGAAAGACAGAGGTGCAATTTCCAGAGAAGTGGAGAAGCAAGGAGGGTACCCTTCTCATGATCCTTCTTCTTGTTCTGGGTTTATACACTTGTGGGAGCCTTCAGGGACACATCAGACAAAAACTTGTGTGAACAAAACCATACCATGTTTTAAGAAATAACTTGCTACTGCAAAAGACAGCTGTCCTTGGGCATGGGTGTGCGTCATCTGTGTATCACACAGATGTAGGAGTATTCTGGGCTATTTTGTGGTGCTGGGCAAGGTATCAGTGTGCTGGTTTGAGTCCTGGCAGCGTCATAGGAACATCAGAAGTGACAGGCAGGACAGAGCTGACATGCTGTTCTGGATTGCTCCAGAGCTAGTTTGACCCTGTGCTACTTTTGGTTTTGCCTCAGGGTAGAGGCTTGGCTGGGATGATCTTCCACAGTCCCTGTTGAGACCTATCCTGTTTATCAGTATACAGATTTATAATAAGTATCTTTTTTGGCTGTTGGTCAAGAGCTTCTTCCTTTGGTTGCAAACTGGGAAGGAGGATGTAGAAAACAGATTAATGTATCTTCTCAAAGGGTAAACCATTCATCTTTTCATAGTCCCTTCCTATTTTTTGTTTTTCTTGCTAACTAACATGCTTCCATACTTCCTTCCATTTGGGACTTGCCTTGTCCTCATTTTGATACAATATTCTGGAATGATCTTTTCTCTCTTCTTCTCCTCCTGTTCTCCCTCAAGGCTCACTTTGTCCCTCACCATGCAGTACTCTGCCAGAGTCCCTTGTGTTTCCATCCTGTGGTCATGGAAGACTGGACATGGTTCCTTTCAGCATCCATCCATCAATGCAACCTTTTTTTTTTTTTTCCTCTATCAGGTGCAGAGTAATAGGAGACTCTCCCTGTGCCCAGAGGGAAGAATGTCTGTTTTCATGATGCTCCCTGCTACCTGTCAGCCATGAGGGAGGAAGCTTGAAGGAGGAAGATTGAATTTGATGAGGATTCTGATTGCTGTCATTCAGTCACTGCCTTGACCCCCCTCAAGCCATCTGAGTGCCCTACCCTCCCTACCTTCCATCTCTGCTCTCTCCTTCTCCTTTTCCTCTCTCCCCTGTGGCAGTGCAGAGCCTCCTATGCAGAAATGTGGCCTAAGGCCACTGGCAGGAGCAGAATGGAAATGTCAAAGATTGCTCAATATTCAACTCTTTTTCCTTGCACTGCCACTGGGAACCTTTTCCCTGCAAGTGCGTAAGTGATTTTTGTTCAGGCTTCATAATAAAGAATGTGACAAATTTGGCAAGAAGCGAGACTCCCATTTACATCCTGTTTAAATGCCATTCACAGAGACTGAAGGCATTTCCATGTGCTTATTTTGCCAGAGAGAGCCTCTTGTCAACAGATGACTGCAGCTGTAGTACTCTTGGGTTGTATTGGCTCTCTGTAGGTTTTCCATCTTGTTCCAGCTCTCCCAGTGATTGTCCAAACAGTAATGCTTCTTTGCAGGTGCCTGAATTAAGCAGAGGATCCTGAGTCACCTCCAGAAGGGACATGCTGCACCAGGATACAGGTGGAATTGGAAGGGATATGTCTTTAGCACATGTAAACATGAGCTAGGACAGGTCTTGGGAGGAACATCTGGGTCATATTCCAGTCAATAGGAGGTTCTCCTAGTGAAGCTTGTCCTTTTCGCTCTCTGGTCTGTTCTGAGAGACTGGTGGTATCTCTATGGTATTTGGATTTCTGTCTGAACTATAATTTTTTGTTACTGCAAGCTATTAGAAAGATTTTTAAGGAATATCTGGAGCTGCCAAACTAAATACCAAATACTAGGCATTTGTAGTTTGAAGGAAAGCTGCTTTCTAGTCTGAACAATAAACAGTCTGATGGAATCTGAAGGTAAGGAACAACAAATTCTGGATAAAACAAGAACCACACAGCATCAAAGAGTTTCAACAACATATATGTTTATCTACAATACACAATGACTGATAAAATCTCATATCAGTCTTGTAGAAGAGAAGCAGTAATTGCTCAAGGTTAAGCCACTTTTCAGTTTTTTTTTTCCTCTGTCCATGAAGATGAATGCCATTGCAGAGATCGAGTGTTACATATTGTCTTGCTCTATGGATGTGACACATGATTTTACAGATGTTGTTTTCTTTTCCATCTAGTACAAACATCTTCCAGGATTTTGACTCATTTCCTTAAGTCTCTTTCAGCTGTTCAGAGAATGGCTAGAGGAAATGAGGTCTGATATCCTAATGCATTACATTTACTGTAAGTACCCTCTCACTTTAAGTACATAACTTTACCTTTTTAAAATTTCTCAATGTCTTTCTGACTGTTCCCATGCACAAGAAACAAGTTGCTGTTTCTGTCCCTTAGCAACTCAGCTTCTCTAGTTGAGGCTTCCCAGCTGTAACAGAGCTTAAGGTGTTCATTGTAACTTCAGGTGGGAGAGAAGAGCTGATGCTGCGGCGTCTAAGGAAAGTGTGTTACACCTTTTGGTCATTTATTTTAAAAAATCTGAAGATAATGCACACAGAAATTATGAGACCTTGACATAAAAGGCACCTTAAAATTACTAGCATTCTTCTGTATTACTGTATTCTATAGTATTGTGCTTGGCTTTTTCAGTGACTTTTAGGAAACTACCAGTTTTGTTTTTTTTTTCCAATAGGACCCAGTTTGACAATGAATCCTGCAAACAGTCATAAGTGAACGTAATTTTACGCGTGTGAGCGGTCTCCTTGGCTGGCTGCCAAACCTAATGACAACTGAAGTGTATTGTTTGTCCACTGGCCAAGATTGCTGCCGTTAGTGATAAAAGCATAAGGAGAGTGTAAACATCTGTGTTTGGGGGGAGAACGTGACTCCTATTTTCTAGGGGATGCCAATTAGAAAGCTCAGTAAATGTTATTCTCTCAGTGGATTTCCTCTTGGGGATTATATTGATTTATTCTGAAAACACAGGTTTTCAGATTTAATGGATTTTTAATGATATTTTTCATGTTGCAAAATATTTTTTTTCTTACAGCATGTCAGGGTCTTGACTTTAACAGCAAAGAGACATGTAAATAACAGAAAAGTTTCTAATGTTGCTCCCATGCTATGCAACTTCTGGCTGCTCCATAGGGATCATCTCTGGAAATGGAACTAAAATGAAGCATCACTGGGTAACATTAGGAGCTACAGGGTTTTTTGTCACCGGGGGAGCTGACTGCATTAAATGTCTATAATTTTAAATGTCATCTTGGCAGTTGAATCTGTAATCACGTAACACAATCAAATATCTGATATGGAGAAGAATTCTCTGGTCAACTAGGCACTGGCAGTTGTAAATCTAAGTGATAAAGAGGATGCATGGGCTGATTTAAGTTAAGAAGAGATGAAAACTGTGGCAAGCAAATGTAAAAATGAGAGAGATGCATCTCTTACAGGTTCTTTGGAAGCATGGCAAATGCCACGTCAGTCCTACATCTCCTATCTTTTCCTATTGGTCATTGTGTTAAGCTAGGCAGTGCTCCTCTGCTCATGCTGGGTGACCATGCTCCTTACGAGGGACTGGAGGGCTGGAGCAGGTCTCCTGTGAAGAGAGGCTGAGAGACCTGGGGTTGTTCAGTCTGGAGAAGAGAAGGCTGGAGGGGATGAGTTTTACAGAAAGGCATTGTGCAAAAGCCACACAGGAAAAAGAAATCATGCTTGGTTGATTATAACCTGTCATTCAGAGCCTGCATGCTTTGAAGGGGTGGAAAATGCCAGTGAACTGTGTAATAGAAATGTTTTGGGTGTTCACATAGCTAGGCCATTCAGAACTAACTAGATTCCTGCTGACGGGTATCGTGAGATTTAAAACTTGCACTTGGCTCTCTTACTTAATCTGTTTTTTGTTCAGGAGTTAATGGCTGCACTGGATGTCACATGTTGAAGGTTTTGTCTGCAGGCTTCGGGACTGGAAACTTCATTCTTTGCTGCATGAAATCTGACTTTTTCATGCATTCATCTTCTTCCTGCAGCTGGGTTTCTAAGAGACACAGCAAGCCTTAGGAAGCTCCCATAGAACTCACTCTATGAGTAAGGCTGGACTGCAGAGATCTGGTCTGTCCTCAGCTCTTCCTTGTAGTCAGAGGGAGCAGATCTCCCCACACAGACTTTCATTCTAACCTGCTCTAAGGCAGATTTGTGCTGCAGACTCCTACTACCTGTTTTTTCTAGTAAATAGTTATTAAAGGTCAAAAGCTTCTTCTGATACCTAATCTCCCTTGCTGGATGCCTAATTCCATCCTTTTATTCTCCTGGTCTTTTGGATGTATGAACTACTCATCACCATCCTTTTTATAATAATATTTTACGCATCGATAATATAAACCCTTCGGCTCTCTTTTCTATTATAAACCTTTTCCGACATTTTCTTTTGGAGTGTCTTTTGTAGCTCCTTCTCCTCCTGCCCTTCTCAGCCCTCTCAGACTTGTTTGCATTTCTTCCAGATATGATGTGTAAAATTGACATCTGACTGCAAATGAGAAGTGCAGTGTTTCCAGGTTCAATGAAATGGTTGCCTCCCCTGTACTATGTGCTTCAATTTGATTCAAAGCATTGTAAATCTGATTTTAATCATGATTTAAATCAGCCAACAGTAAGCCTCATTTTAACTGTTTTGCATTTGTACTTAATCATTTTGCAAAGAAAGGTTTAACCTCCTTTATTACCATTGAGATGGAGTTTTAATTAAATATAGCCTTTGCAGTTAATGTTATACTTACTTTGATTAATCACTGTGCCTGTATTTAAGCAATTATGTAGCTTGTTAAATATACACTGATCCTTATTCTTCATGTGTATGTTTTAGTATGAAAATAGAAAATGTTGACATTTCTTGTATTAGATAATTGATTTTTACTGATTATTTACATTGATTACAATGAAGGAAACAAGAATTCTGAAGTGTTCTTCCGTTAGATAAAAAATAGCACCACATAGAAGCCAGCCAATTCAGAAGAAAAAACGCATTGAGAAATGTTTTGAAAAAAAAGAATTAATGCCTGAAAGGCCTATCTGTAGTCAAAACTGGTGGCTTCTGATCACTATGCTACAAAAATTTTAGAACTAGTCCATGTCATTCTCTCCTTATTCTTAGAATAGCAATGGAAAGAAACATTCATGGTTTTTTTCAGCTCCAGAGCAGTAGCCCCTCTTTGAATGGACTATTTGCTTAATTGAGTTGTGCTGAATGGACTGAAATAAAGAAAATAGTTTCTCTGCACCTGCTAGGAAACTCCAGATGCCAAAGGCTGGTTTATTGCTGCAGCACAACCTACCTAAAGGTGCTCAGGGACTGACTTTGATGAATCCAGTACTTACATTATCTTTAAAATGTTGGCAGCAAATGTACAGCTTGAATAAATTTTTGCTTTTATTTTTTTAATGATTAGAGGAGCTGTGAGTTAAATTTATGTTGTTGTACTTTCAAAATCACAGTTGAGTATTTTTACCTTTTAAAAGGAAAATGTACATTATAAAAATGCTGTGGTTTTACTTTTCCATGTAATATTAAATTAAATATGCAGCTTAATAGGGTATTTTTACCTGAAATGGTTCTGTTTGTATGCCTTATGTACAATTCCGTGCTAGGACCTGATCCTGAGGCATTCATTTTTTGCTGCTTGGTGAATCAGTGGCTGGCTGATTCTCTTATTCGCTTTTGATGCTTGTTTGCTGTTGTCTGTGTCATGGAAGTTCTTTCTATGCCTGGATGAGCATAACTTTTATACTTTGAAAAGAAATTATGTTACCTTCCACAGAATAAAAGCTTCCTCCCAGTAGCGTTCATTTTAACACAAGCTGTTAAAGTTTCCTATTCCACAGCATGTCTGACTTCCAGGTATTATACATAAAATTGCTGACTTTGCAGTAGCATTAATGTTATCATACCTAGGATTTGAGGTATGCAGCACAATAAAAGAGGTCAAATGGAAAGAGCAGAAGTAAGCCCTGTGCTTCTTGTCTCCTCCTATAAGCTAGATAGATTCAGAAGAGATGCTGAAACAAGATTCCCTGTTTAAGCAGGCTGCACTCACATTAAATAGTCCTCTGTGTGTCTCTCCTGGAGCAGGAAGGAGGACTACTTTTCAGTAAGCAGCTACCTATGTACATGGAATTTCTGATTAGGCTTATAAGTAAACTAGAAAATAAAGTACAATTTAAAAGGAAAAACTACAAGTTGGGCTTCTGTGATGTTGGAGATGAAGTTCAACAGCCGAGTTATTTATCTCATTGCCAGAAGACTGAGGAAATGAAGCTGAATTGTCAAAAATATATCCAAGTGTCTTTATTCAAAGCACTTCTGTCTAAGACAACGTTAGTGACAGATGTTGCTGGCTGTTGGTGTGATTGTCTGAGGTGAAATTTTTCACCTGAGGGTGTTCTGAAAAATGTGCCAATGACTCCCCCTGCAACTGTCCTAGTCATAGTTTGAGATGGCATATGCAAAGATACTTATCTAATATACTGGGTACCTCACTAAAAAACAACTTACTAGATTTGGTATTGTCTGTAAAACAACACTTTTACAATAATTTTTTACCAACATCTTAAAAGAAAAGTTTGAGTGTTATTTAGACAAAGGACATCTGAGTTCTTGCAGGATTATCAAAAATCTCTGAATAGATACACTTAATTTATATGGACAAATGTGGAAATATCCTAAAACCTGCCTCTTAAATGTATCCTGTGTCATGTGCCTGCATGCCGTGATGCAATGACTTGTATTTTGGTAACACAACTATATAAATACTCTATCTTATTGCTAAACCCAGAATTTTGCTCATTAATCTGTCAGTTCTTTCAGTGAAGGAAAAGAGAATACAAAGTACTGTGACATCAAAGATAGCTGTGTCTTTTCTGCAAAATTTGGTGAACATGTTAATCCAAAAGTCTTGTTTATTGCTGTAATCTTCTAGGAAAATGTACTGAACTAAATATCTAGAGAAAGTAAAAAGCAGTGTTCCTCTTTGTGGTATTTAATGTGGTCCATCATAAGAGCAGTGATAACATAATTATGCAATTATTGGTATATTTTCCCCTCTGGAGGCCTTATGTAGATGATTACCAGTGCACCTTTTAATGAAATTGCTACTATTTGATAAAATTACTGCCAAGACTTGAAATAATTATAATTCGCATTGCCAAAAGTCTTACATCTCCTTCCTCAGTTGAGCCTTTTCCAAATAGACATTAATTCATATTGCAAAACGATTTACTGTTCTCCAGTTTTCTCATTTCTCTTCATTAAAATTACCTTTTCACTGCATTTCAGAAAACATGCTTTCAAGCCTATGTTGCTCATTACAAGGAACATTCGTTCAAAATGGAAGCTGAAAGACACTGCACCTTTTAATGTAAATGTCAGCAAAGAGAAGTGAGAAGAAAAAGCCATTAAAGGAATAGATGGGGTGCATGACAGCTGAATATGAATACACTATGCATTAGTGTGCTTTTTCGTTCCTTCTAGTCATTCTCCATACTTATTTCATAATTTGTTTATTTATGTGTCTAACAGCTGACAAAACTAACCATGGGGACAGCTGGTTAAGAAGTAATTTTGGAAATTAGAGGGAAGAAGGCAATAATTCAGTAGGAGTAAGGATCAGTCTAAATGTGTAAATCTCAGTACTGACAAGTGCTGTGACATACAGTTGCTCTGTTTTCTTTTGCAAATCTACTTGCGTGTGTACATACACACATATTTACCTCTACTCTGTATTTCTCTTTGAATAAGAATTATTAGGTAGTTGATGTAAGCATAGACCATCTAGTTAAAAAAACACCCAACAACCTGGCGAGTCAGTAATGCATTGGGTTTGGTTTTATTCATTAATACATTACCTGCAGATTCCTTCCATGGTGGGAAGTTTAGGTATAAGAGACCATAGTGTCTCAATGTAATATAATGAAATGAATTAATCACCTAGCATAGGTTGTCACACACAGTGCTTCAAGATGAGTGACTGGGCTACTGTAGTGCACGTGGTATTCCTTCAAAAAACAAACCCCAAAACAACAGAAAAAAGCCCCAAAGCCATGACTTCTCAAAAAAGGAGGATTCAGGGAGGTACTGTACTCAGCCTTGGAAAGAAACATGGTGTTTGAACCTGCTGTAGCCATTTAGTCTGTGTGCTAAACTAGAATTATATTCAGCTACATGTCTGGCTTTGACAAATGGCTCTATTTGCAGAGTGAGGGATGCCTGTCAGAAAGGGCAAGCTGCTCAGCAGGCAGGAACAATAGCCTCTTTGCATGGCTGGATTTTCCTCACCCCAGCAAGGGAAGTAAAGCCAGTGGGGAAGAGGAAGGTGTGTCTCTTGTCTCTGGAAGGTGCAGTTGGCTTCCCCCAGCCCCTGGCCTTGAGGGAGTGTTGCACTTGCATGCACAGGGCAGCTCTCACATGGTTTTGGAGGTCAGGTGAGGAATCTGCTTTGCTAAGCCTGCTTCTGAAGTGCTTGAAGCAAAGCGCTGTTAGCTACATCACTAATTGGTGTGACAAGACCCCCTGCAGGAGGATCTGCTGGCTTCCACCCACAAGCCAGGGATTGTCCAAGGTGCTCATGGTTATCCTGCCTGAAGATTCTCTGAATGTTTCTCTTGGAGACTGGGATGTACAGGGTCTATAGAGCTGGATTTGGCTGCTTGCTACGTGTCTCTGATACTGGCTCTTCCTGATTCACCACATCTTGTTCTGAGGGGTGCACCTCTCTCTGAGGGTGTCCCCTCAGTCTCCTGAGCTCTTTTCTCTGCAAGTGGTAAGCACCAAGTGCCTGTTACTTGTTCTGTGAAGTGCCCTGCCCAGGGCATGAGGTGTGTCGTGAGACAGGTCCACGTAGGTGCAACCCCAGACTGCGGAGCTGAAAGGTTACCATGGGGCCTCACTGCAAAGGGGGGTGCCTCACAGCCACAGCCTCTGTAGTTCCCCATGCTCGTGTCTCCACAGATGATAAAGACAACCTTTGTTCTAACCTCCTGCCACTTCTATCCCTTGGGTTTGCCATGAGTGGGAATCAGCTGGCTGGTTCCACACTTGCTCTTTGTGTGGAAGATCTTCATTTCTCCTTGATGCTGTGTGCAGATGGAGTCAGCTTGCCTTTGAATGCTGTGCTGGTGAGCTCCCGCCTCCTGCTCTCCACAGTGCCCTTCCTTTGCCCCCTTCCCTCTCGGGGTGAGGGGGCAAGCAGGCTGGGTGAGAAGACAGGGGTTGCCCTCATGCAGCTGGGTAAAAGTCAAAGCCCTCATTAATCCTCCACACTGGTTTACTGCTTAGTAATATATAGCTTCCAAGAATCCAAAACTTCAGAGTGAGCACCAGCTCATGAACTCTTTGTTTCTGCTTGGAAAACACAGCATTGAAGAGTCTGTTGGTCAGCAGATAGCACCGACCCTGGGAGATGGTTTAGAAACAAACTGCTTAGTTCTGCAGGGAAGCCTAATCAGACTAGACTTAAGTATGTGTCCAGTGGCAGATTATTTTTCAGTCTCTGAAAAGAAGTTGGGGCAGAGGAGACAGTCAGCAAGGATTTGTGTCATTCAGATGTGCTGAGAGTCCGTAGTACTTGAAGGGACAATCATGTCTTGGGTACTTTTTGGTCTTTGTCTTTGAGGAAGACACTAGTGTGGGTGTTGGTGTGGATAGTTTCTTTTGCTAGCCACTTTTATCCCCACAGCCTGGCTGAAACAGGATCTGATGTAGCTTTCAGATCAAATAATTTGAAACTGACATTTGCCATTGCTAAACTTTTAATCTAGCATAAGGGAGAGTGTCTGTTTAGTGAAGTGGAACAAAACAAGTAAGCATATGATAGCATCTCTCCTTTGAAAAATCTGGGAGATTTTATACATCAGAGTAAATTCAAGTTGTTTCAGTGCAATTAACATGCAAGTTTGACACTCTATATTTTTCCTTGGGGCATGAAATGGCAAGATAAAGAAAATGTAATTGAAAGGATCTTACATTCATGTCCATCATAGCATATGTCAACTGTCACAGTGGCTTTAACAAATAAGAAGCAGAGTTGGAAAGGTGATATTCCTCAATTAGGCCTGTGTGTAAATACCCTAGAGGGGATTGAGCAGGCTTCTGGCTAGGACCTCTGCACTTGTATAAAAGAGATGGTTTTGCTTCTGCTCTTCTTTCAGACCTACAGGGGACTTGTGTGTCTGAAAACACGTTCATTTTTTCCAGCAGTGCTGGCTATGCCGAAAGAGGATATTACTTCCCTGCAAGCCATGTCTTGCTGATATCCCTGGACCATTGCATCTACAGCAGTGCCACTACTTTAACTGATAAAGCATATCTCTTGTTTCTGTTCCCTTATGTTGTTGTAGATGAAAAACCACGGTGAGTGAGGTCTGTGTGATAGCCCTTGAAATGAAGCCAGTGCCCAGAATGTATAGGCACTGAAAAAAAAAAGTCTCTCCAATTGTATCCAATCCCCACAATCTTACACAAAAGTTGTGGACATTTTGTCACTTGAAGTTTAGTTCCTCTGTGCATTTATGATAGAAAAACGTTAACTGCTTTAGAAATCATGGTCAGGATCAGGTCATGGTCAGGTCACTGTTCTCGTTGTGCAGTGTTTGTACAGTTCAAATGATGATGACCGTGAAGGTTATGGACAACTGCAAGGGGAAAAGAAGTTCAGAAGAGCCTGCCATGCCCTTTCAATGTGAGCCAGCCCTTGGGGAGGCAGGGTGAGGGATTTGCCCTTGCTGAGCAGCAGTGAACCTGTTGGCAGGGCGCTGCCAGTCCTGTGGGCTTGGCAGAGAGCTGGTACTGGATGTGAGCAGGTTGTGACTGCGCTGGGAAGCCGCACCGTGCCTCTGCCCTGGGAGGTGTTTGACACAACTTGAAAGTGGAAGGGCATGGGATAAGGCACAGGGTTTTCTGTTTTATTTTTCTTTGGAAGCAATCTGTTGTGTTATAGAGCTGCCACAAACTTCTTGTTCCTTTTAATGTTTAGATAAGAGTTGAAAGAGGAAGTGTCCACAGAGAGACTAACCTGTTGGCCTAAGGTGCAGGAAATCTGTGGCAGAGCTGGGAATAAAGTCCACAGTCTTTGACTCTTCATCCTATTCCATGGCAGTCCCACATCCTTTGTTTGCTTGGCAGCTGGAGATGGTTTCCAGTTGCTTGCGAGCTTGATGTGGACTTGCACCTGATGTGCTCTTCCACACTACAGCAGTGTTGTGCTGAGGCTGAAAAGCTCCAGCATAAACTGTGTTTTTTCCCCAGGATGGTTCACTCCTTAGCCAGAATTTTTGTTGTTTGCACATCCCTTAATTGTTACAGGGACATTCTGCTGTCCTTAATCATATCCCTGCAATTTGACCTGCATTTCCTATCAGTATTATCTAGAGCTGTTTGATTTTCTAATTCCTCCAGCTTGGTTTTCCAGATGTTCCTTCTGCATGCAGAATTCATAGCTGCTGTACTCCTCCTCTTTCCTCCCTCTCCCTTTATTTTAATATATTTATTTTTTTTTCAGTTACACAGCCTTGTTCTCAAGTGATCCCAGCGTTGTAGTTTTTAATTCAAATTTGTTATATTACAAGGAAAAGTCAGAGCTGTGGAAGTGAAGCTCTTCAGCTGTAGGACTCAAATTTAGTACAACCAAAATGGAACTTGGGCTGGTCAACTCTGAGCTGATTAGTTTATTTTAGGTTTTTTTTTTTTTTTTAATTGTGATTTATTTGCCATTATCAGTGTATTTTTGTTTGTATGTAATAACTACACCCTCTAGTTGCCCTTGAGGACAACTCTGGAGGATCATCCAGAATCCCAGTGTGGTAACCTGGCTATGCACTGTGCGGGGAATGTTGAATGTGTCACATTGTGCGGGATCCACAATCCGTGATGAACAGTGGGATCATCTGCCCCACTTGAGACCACAGGACCCATGTGGGCAGATTTCCTCTCTTCTCCTTGTTCTGAGTTGTTCCTGTGGTCAGGTGGGCCTCACTGAGGTGGGGACACTCGGATGAATATTGAAGTAGTACTCCACCTCCTTCTCAAAGGTGTGAAGAGGTGGAGAGAGGGTGGAGGCATGCCCAGGTGAGGGGCAGATAACAAAGTAAGGATGCATACCCACACCTGGAAGACTTTGTAGCAGTGCGTTCCTCCATCCCATTGCTCAGAAAGTTTACACTCCTGCTAGTGACTGGGAAAGCCATGATCTGCCTGGGCTGCCACAGAGCTCTGGGAGGAGACAGCAGACACTGTATCCCATGGGGTTTGGCACTTGGAGATCCCTTACTATCTCTAGCATTCTACTGCCTACACAACTGATTCCTGAATGATGAATCTTGGTGTCATGGCTATGATTACATGGTTGATGTTGCTGGAGTCCGCAAGAGCGACAGGGAGCCTGCAAAGAGCCCCTCACTTGGGTGCCATACAAACAGAGCAGTCTCAGACATGAGCCTGAGAGAAGATGAGGAGAGAGCAGATGGACACATGCTGTGGGGATTAGTGCACCGGATTACAAGTTGTTAGTTAAACTCTCAGATTTCTGTCACTTAATTATTCCTCCAAAAAGAAGATACAAAGTCATTCTCATCATTCTAAACACCATTTTAATTCTCTTTTTAAAGACAGATGATATTTTGGTGCAAAATATGGAGCGAATCTAATAGTCATTGTGTTTACAACCAGTTGTCCCTACACCGTCATAGTTTTTTTAAGAGACATTATTTTCAGAAGGCAAGAAAAAAAACCCCTTTACATTCTGTGAATCCTTTGCACAAGGCATTATTGAGAACTCACAGACTGCACAAAAGGAACCATACCAAAATAATCTCAAAATATGAGTGATACTTCACCACATTGTGCTAGTTGCCTCATTTTTTTTTTTCTGGCTCTGCTACATAATGTATTTCTTGTTCCTCTGGACAGGTCAGGCTCTGTTGTGTTGTTTGCTACCTTTAAAAATTTACCAATAACTTGCTAGATAGTCCTGCTAGTAAGTATTGCAAAGACATGAACTCCTAACTGGAATGGATAGGATAAGAGCTTGTGGAAAGAGTAGATAAGGGTCATAAATGTTCCACAGCAATATGAAATGATGTTTTTCTAACCTTTCTGGCAATTATTTTTTGTGGGATACCTTTTTATCTGTTCAGTCATGTGAGTTTCTGTAGGGGATTAGTGGAAATCATGGAATATTTCTGGTGGTACTAGAAAAAACATGCACTGGTGGACTTGTCTATTGGGTTTAGCACTGGTAAATCTTCATCAGAGGGAGATGATGAGAGAACAAGGGCTTCCTCCAAAACCCAGACCAAAAAGTAATTAGTCTCTGCAGGTGGTCTGAACCATCCTTTGCTTCCTGCTCTGTGGTGGATTTGTCAGGAAGAGGGGCAGTTACCTGACCTGGTGTTAATCCACTATATGCCTTAAGAACAACTGAAGCTGTGAGATGAGTGAATTAAGTCTGGAGTGTATAACCTCATCCCGAGTAATTATCCGATTGTTTTTCCTGAACGTCTGTTGTTATCTGTGTGGGTAGGGAAATTCAGCCTCTGAATGGAGCTGCACAGTGTGTTTTTGCATGCACGTGGTGTCGGATTTTGAGAAATGTTCCCCCTGGCTCAGGCATAGCTGTTACACGTGCAGTCCAGCTGTGCAAAGCTGTGCTGGGCATCAGAGGGACGTGGCAGTGAGTATTTGTAGGACTATTGAGCTGGCCTTCATAAGGGGAAGGATTTGTTACTGCAGAACCTGTCAGCATTTACACACAACACAGCGACACATGGTTTGACAAATCCATCCTCGGGTAGCAGGTCAATTATGACATTAATCTTTACACTGCTACCTCTAATGGGTCCTTTTTACCTCTGCAAACCTGTTGGTGATACCCTACACTTGCCCTTCCCACACCCTATGCCCTAGGGTTGGGTGCTTAGGTGGGTTTGGGAAGGAGGAGATGTCTCTCTGCCAGACTTCACAGGCCGGTTTTGTCTGGGCAGTTTGGAGCCTGCACTTACCCCGTGTGTCATTACTGTAAATACCCAGGAGAGTGGAGGGAGCAGCTCAGCAGGCCAGGCTGGCTTGGCATTTCCTCAGGGGCAAGTAAATGGGTTTGTTCTCTGTGTAGCTCTGGACACTTGGAATGTAGCCACCTCTTGCTGCAGCTGAGGCTGCTGCCGAAAGAGGGGGAGCCCACTCGGGCCAGCAGGCCGGTGTGCTGATCCCCGCTGCTTGCAGCCTGCCAGGGGCTGGGAGCTGAGGCCAGGCCACAGCAGCTCAGCACCTTTGCTGGTGAAGGAGGGCTGCCCTGTGGCGTGATGGGAGCACACGCTGGTGTTTGCTCCATGGCAGGGTCTCTGTGACCCGCCCAGGACTGTGCTCCTCAAGACAGTGGGCAGTGGGGGCCATCCCAGTCCAGCACCTCCCTGGCAGGGCCCAAGCTGGGACCTTGCTGGCTGCAGGCATGGAGCGATGGCAGTGAAGGTTGTCCATATCTTCTGTTTTCTCAATCCTCCCTGACTCCTCTGTTAAGCTAGTGCCAGTATAGTTATACCACACCACACTTTGTCACTTGAACTGCCCTGTGGTCTGTGGGAAGCAAGCAGAGTAGTATTCCAAAGAGATCCCCATGAAGGGCCTGCATGGTTGTTCAGAAGCCCTTCTCAGAGGTCTTTGCCCTATGTCTTCTCACATGCCAAAAAGTTCCTGGCTCTGATCTGAGGGGTTTGAAAATCAGAGGTCTTCTTGCCTCAACCCTGCTGTCAGGCACCTCTTTTCCCAGGGCAAAGGGTTTTTCCAGCTTTCCTGTTTGCCATGCCACTTGTGACTGGGACTTGTTCTTCTGAGACTTTGGACTTTCACTCTTCTTGTTTGAGTACTGTACCACAGCTCAGACACACACCTGCACTTCGAGGTAGCAGATCTGAAATTAAAAGTTGGGTTTTTTCTGCCTTTTTCTGGAAATTTTTATTTCTAGGGTGATTGTTTATGCGTTCAGTCATGGAAGCATATATGCAGGATTAGTGGACTTCACGTGGAAAATTGCTTGGTAACACTGGAAGAATGTGTGCCAGTTGCGTTTAACACTGATAAATTCTAATTCCAAGGAGGGCTCCTTTCAGGCTACAAACAAACAAAGTAATTAGTCTCTGCAGGTGGTCTGAACCATCCTTTGCTTCCTGCTCTGTGGTGGATTTGTCAGGAAGAGGGGCAGTTACCTGACCTGGTGTTAATCCACTATATGCCTTAAGAACAACTGAAGCTGTGAGATGAGTGAATTAAGTCTGGAGTGTATAACCTCATCCCGAGTAATTATCCGATTGTTTTTCCTGAACGTCTGTTGTTATCTGTGTGGGTAGGGAAATTCAGCCTCTGAATGGAGCTGCACAGTGTGTTTTGCATGCAAGTAGCATTTTCTCTGGCATGACTCTGCTACTACACACGGATGTTGTACAGTCTTGTAGAACTGTGTGACATGAACAAACAGCACAGTTACTTATTGTAAGCTAAGGATTACTCGTAGCACTGAAGAGCTACTCTGTAAGGGGAAAGGTTTGTTACTGCAAGATCCCCTCAATATTTGCATATGTTCTTCTGATATTCAAGTAGGTCCGAAACAGTGAGAATTTCTCTGCATTTTTGACTATGAATTCTATTTCTGTAGGCTCACTAAAACTTTCAAATTATGGGTATGATAACTCAGCAACCCCCTGATTAGCTTGCCCTAACAGTAGAGCCAAGGAAGCCTAAATGTGCTCCTTTCTCTGTGTAGACAGTTGGGAAGTGGTTGGGAACTGTGAACTGGAGCTGCTAAGTTTACAGAGGTTTATTTTGTGAGAATGTTTAAAACGTCGTGTTAGGGCGTGTTGTGTGAAAAAGAAGCTAAATAGTCAATTAGAGCAGCTTTGGTAATTGGGAGATTGGTGCCTCAGTGAAACTAATTTGGTAGCGTTGGGATGGAAACTTGAAGAATATTTTTCATGGTTTTTTTTTTAATGTAAGAAATGTTGAATTGTATCTTCAGGTAAAGAAACAAACAAGTATGGAAGGCATGTACTGATGCCTCATTAAACTGGACACTTCAAATTCAAGAGTATGAGTGGAGCATCTGAATACATGAGAGAGCAGTTATAAAAAGATAACTGTTGAGCAAGGAAACTTTAGTTCTTGGCAACATACTGAGTAAATGACAAAGAATGATTAAAAGTGCTGCCATGTAGGATCAGACTCATATGTTCTTGAATTTAATTTTTAAATAGCTTGGGTCTGTTCCCATTCAAAAGCCAAAACATTGCAGAAAGTGGTGCATCTGAAACTTTAGTTTCAAGAGGTTTTTTGGAGGCCAGTTTCCACCTGCACTGGTAATTTTCTCTGTGTGCCAAAGGTTTTATAAGCCAAAAGGTGCCTGTAGAATTGCAAAGTGCCATTGCAGCTTAGTATTTTTAAGAAATAAATCTCAAAATATTAGTTGCACATATACAGCTATAAATAATAATTTTGCTGCAGAAAACAAGAGAGTGTTGTATTGACAGACATTCTATTTTGTGCCTTTTTTTTTTTCCCAGGTGGTGCACTGTCCAATGTAGAGTCCTTACGGGTTGTGAATAAAGGGGAGGAATTAAGGCTGACGTGCAACGAGGAGGGACCTGTGACTTGGAATTTCCAGAACTCGGACCCATCAGCAAAAGCAAGGAGTTCCAATGAGAAAGAGTGGTACACCAAAAACGCATCGGTCAGAGACATAGGCAGATACACATGCAGAAGCAAAGGGAGTATTGTCTCCTCTTATTATGTTTTTGTTAAAGGTAAATATCAATGAAGGCATTATTTTTGCTTCCCACCTCTCCCCTTCCCCTGCCCCCCATCTCCACTCCCAAAATAATAGGACAGTAAATGTTGGAGAATGGAATGAATTTGAAGTACAGTGGGAGAACACACCCTGGTAGAAGACATCTTCCTCCCTGTCCAGTAGGAAGAAACCTCATTCTCTGCTTTGCTTGCAGTGGCCTTTGTTAGCCATGCGAAGTTCTGGATCAGTTCCTCTTTACATCCCCATTAATTTGTGGTAAAGTTTATCCAAGCTCCGTTTCTAGACACTACCTAAGTGACCCGATTCTGTTGTATGAGTCAGTTACACAGTGAAGAAGCAAGAAATATGTAGAAGTGTCTTTTTAATTCTATGCCATCCATCAGTATGGAGTCATGTAAAGTTTGGTCCCAAGCTTTTTATTTACTGAGGCAGTCAGCCTACAGGATTTGGTCTTTTGAGACTGTGCTCCCAGGCCTAAGCCAGCAAACAGTGATGATTCCTCTGCCTTCGGCTTCTGATCTACCTTGTGACTGATCAGAAATGTCTCAGACAGGAAAAAAGTGCTTCTGCTCTGACACATTTCTCAATCTATTATTACTCTTCTTTGTGCAGTGTTTTCTTCAGATTTCTCCTCTGCTGATGTATGTCTACATCAGCTGCCCCCGAGCTCACAGTTTACCATGCCTGGCACTTTCCCAGGAAAACGGTTGTTTTGCTTCTCCTTCACATACCTCTGGTGGTCTTCCTAACCTGTTGATGGAAAAAAGTCCTACAGCATCCAATTTCTTGAAGACAGCATTCCTTGACCAACAGGAGTTGTCTCAAAGAGCCCCCTCTGAGCCCTGCTAGTTCTTTGAGAATTACTGTTGTTCTCCAAGACACAGAGATACCAGCACAGCAAAGCACAGCACATTGAGGGTTATTTTCTCGAGGGAAGGTATCTGGCCTAGTGGCCACACAATTTAAAGAGTGCTCCTTTAACTGCTCCTGAGTTCTTCAAATAGCCATGCAGCTACCATGGATAAGTTTTCTTGGCTTTCTGTTTTGATCTGAGACTGTGACTAAAGGAAATCTGAAATCTCTATATGTGGTAAACAATCTTCACTTTACCTACCCTGATTTTTTTCCTGAAGGTTATGGTAATTTTCTCAGACAGCTGTGATCATAGAGTTGTTCTTGCCTTCCATTACATGAGTGACTCCTTCACCTTAGGATAGCAGGCAGCTCTCCTGAGCATGCTTACCAAAGCATCAGCCAAGTTGTGTGGCCCTCATGCATAACATTATTTTCTTTTTTCTCAGTTGTGTGAAAAATGTGCCACCTTAACTTAGACAAGTTCCTGGCAGTGAAATAAGTATGTTTGTGAGATTGACCATCACTTTGCACAAAGTGTGGTTTAATGACATCTTATATCGCCTGTAAAATGCTGCCATATGCTCTGCTGCTTATGGGGTTGCCACAAACACCCCATTGTACTTTTCTGCTTGTAAAGGTGGGAGTGAAGCGAGAACAGGACCAAGAACCTTGATCCTGCATAGTGACAACTAAAATGGTGGCATCTGTTGATATCTTATGTTCTTCTGAACATGCTAAATCCAAATTTCTTCTGTTTCTGTGACCAAGAACGATGCAGTGTTCACAGACTGTGGATGTGTACCTGCTTCACCTTTGTGTTTTGGCAGAAAGTACCTGTGTTGTATATATAAAAGCATATCTTTTCCTGATCCAAGCAAGCCCAGACTCCTGTGTAAGAGAGAAAGATCTCTTGATTTTGATCTCAAGTCTTTTTGGATGGAAGCAGTGATAAGCACTGCCATGTCTTGTGTTGGAGACCTGCAGTATGCCCAGAAGGCAAGTGCAACCCGAGATGTCCATGGGGTAGAAGGCCATGAAAGGAAGAACATGACCATGAACAGCCTTGTTTGTGTCTGGATTCTCTATAGGAAGTAGTTTCTTCTCACTGTGCTGTTCCCTTCCAGATGGGGATTGAAGATGCAAGGGGAGCACCTCAGCAATTCTGCTTGCCCCAGTCAGGGCCTTGCTTGCAATGTCAGCTGTTAGTGAAACAGGTCTTTGTTCCTGCTGTTTAAAAAAAAAAAAAATTTTGTAGTTGCCAGGAGCCATACTTTCTGCCTAATGAAAATGTCTTGGTTCTGTCCATACTGGAGAAAGGGGGACTGAGTAGAAAGCAATCAGTTAGGTCTGTTAGCAGGGACATTTAGATGAGCACTTTTAATCCATCCTCTTCCTGCTCAGAAGTGACAGCTAAGTCATAGCATTTCTTTTAAGATCTCTGTGTGCAAAATGTCACATTTTGGTTCTGTTCAGAAATTATTTAGTTTTTTTAAATTTCTTAGTAGTCTCCATCCTCTAATTCTAGACTGATGCTTCAAAACCTGTAGTTTGTGGGGGCTTCTTGGGTGGTAGTATCAAATTCAGCTAAAGCTACACCCTTACTCTAAGCTAGAAACCAGCCAGTAACTTCTCTGTTCGATGATGAATAACCCCTGATGTAGCGAATTGATTACATAAACATCCCAGGCTTCATTTTCAGCCTGGCACTTCTTGTCTTAAACCAAATGCACATTGTCCATCATCTTAAACAAATTCTCTCAGTCTTCCTTGGTAAGCCATGGTTTGTTGATCTCTAATCATTCAAGTTGTAAGCATGTTTGCAAAAAAGAAAGAAAACTTTTCTCTCAGTTTCTGTTTTTCTAAATCATTCTACTCTGTAGAGAGGGCAGATGGAATCTCAAATAAACTTTTACAGAGTGTTTGTCATCACGTATTCCTTCATGTTTGTGTTTGCCAGCTTCTTACCATTTCAAGGTCATGACATATCACAGGCTTCAACTTTGGTTGTAGAAGTGTTTAAAATACTATGTGTTTGTGTGCTGTGGTTGGCTGAGATGAAATGCTGCAAGAAAGTTACCCTGTGAAAGATTACATGATTATTTTTCAATCAGATGTGCTGTTTGTATGCCCAGTTTTTCTTCTAAGGAGGCTAAAAATAATCTCTGCTTTCAGGGAGCAGAGAGAAAGAGAGAAGTTGTTTGCTGCTTCCTCTGGTAGCAATGTGTGTTCATTTAGATTATGTATTTTACAGAAGTGAAAACCATAATTTAGGTGCTTTTCAACTTCCATTTGCTCATAAATTTCTTTCAAATCCTCCCGTGGGCATGAAACCTTACAGCCCTGACACTAGCTAAAAGCAAATTACTTCTAGTGGTCTGTGAAAATCTGTTTACTGTTGTGGGGATATTTTGGACCTAAACAAGGCAAAAAATGCCCTCCATATCCAAATAAAAAAGCAGTAAGATTACTTTTAGTGCACATGATTCTTTAGTGTATCTGGTATTGAGTGCTACTGCACGTCTCCTGCCATGCTGCTCTTTTAGGAGAAAATTTAATATCTCTTGGTAAACATTAATTAGGCAATCCTCCATTTTACTGGCTGAAAGTAAAACTTTCTTTGACGAGTGCCCAGTTGTAGAGTTAGGGTGCTCAGAAGTTCCCATGCCAGCTTGTCTGACAGATCTTTGTGTTTCTTCACAGATCCAAATGTGCTCTTCCTTGTTGATTCTCTGATCTATGGAAAAGAAGACAGTGACATCCTGCTAGTGTGCCCACTAACAGATCCAAATGTTACAAATTTCACACTGAAAAAATGTGATGGCAAACGTCTCCCCAGAAACATGACATTCATTCCCAATCCGCAGAAAGGCATTGTTATAAAGAACGTACAGAGGTCGTTCAAGGGTTGCTACCAGTGCTTGGCCAAGCACAATGGAGTTGAGAAGATATCAGAGAAGATTTTCTTGAATGTGAGACCAGGTAACACAGGATTTTTGCCTTCTTGTAGAGAACCTGATTCCCAGGAGGTGTAGAGAAGGGCTGTGTGTGAAGCCCCACTGCTGTCCAAAGGAAAGTGGTGAGCTTAGAAAGCTTGTTTTGGGCAAGCTGTGTCAGGGCACAGATTGATCTTGAGACATTTAGCTTGTGGCTGTGCTCAGAAGGTTTGACCATGATGAGCTTTATTTTCTGTTCCTAGTGATTTCCAGGCATTTTTAATCATTATAAGAAATGTGAGTTATGCTGTTAAATTCTGAGGGCAAACTGAGGTTTATACAGGTTTGCACAGGCAAAATTATTTCAGTGCCTGGCTCCTGTGTCTGTTGCCCACAAGTGACAGTAGAAGGAAGTGATTGATGGCATTGAAGAAGAGGGATTTGGTGGAGATGCAGAGCTTATGGAAGGAGAAGGTCTTTGTCTTCATAATACTGAGTGAAGATGGTCACAACAGCATCCGTGTGCACAGATGATGATGTGGAATGCATTGTGGCTAAGCTGATACATGCAGCACTGTGCTTGGCAAACCTGTTGGTGATACCCTACACTTGCCCTTCCCACACCCTATGCCCTAGGGTTGGGTGCTTAGGTGGGTTTGGGAAGGAGGAGATGTCTCTCTGCCAGACTTCACAGGCCGGTTTTGTCTGGGCAGTTTGGAGCCTGCACTTACCCCGTGTGTCATGATTGGCCTGGGTAATACCCAGGAAAGTGGAGGGAGCAGCTCAGCAGGCCAGGCTGGCTTGGCATTTCCTCAGGGGCAAGTAAATGGGTTTGCTGTGGCAAGTTTAAGTCTTTTTTTCCTGATGATTTTGAAATTCAACATTGTCAGTCTCAGTATTGTAATTACTGTGCTATAGTGTTTGGTCCTTACTGAGCTCACCAAGTAAAGTTTCCACTTTCTCCTTGGCTCGACATTTAAGTGCATTGGACATGCTTTGGTGGGTAATGCTTTTGTAGTTACAACCATGGCACTCAGACCCTCAGATGTGAGCTCCTGGTACAGAAAGATTGAGGAGGCAGCCGTGAAACACAGAGCTGTGCAGGAGTACCCAGACACACAACAGCTATGATAGCACAGGGAGTGTTTTTGTACAGCCCTTCTCAAAACAATGAAGGGCTTTATGGACTTAGGGCTTTTTTTTGGATGTCCATAGATGTTTCTGGCAGATGAGAGCGCAGAATGCCTTCTGCACTGGCATCCTCCTGTCACTTGGGTACTGCTGAGTGCTGAGGGGGATTTTTGGATTTTTGTGTGAGCCTTTATATCTGAAGAGAGCAAACATGTTTCTTTGTTCTCTTCTGTAGCTTCTTACAGCAACATGAGGAAAACATTATTGTCAAAGTACGAATGGCTGAGAAGCATGGGGTTTTCCGAAGTTTTGTGCCATTTACCTAAGATAACTACAAGAATTGTGTCAGAGGCAGAAAGAGAATCTGGAAGACCTTGTCTGATACATGCTACATTCACAGTTTGTCTTCCTGTGTAAAAGCCCTAGAGCAAAGTTAACTGGAGTATAATAAAAGAGGAAAATTTGAAGAAGGGATGAAGAAAATAGAAAAACAAGCCACGAGGGGAACAGAGGAAGAGCTGAAGAGCTTTGCAGAGTCAGGAGACAC
This sequence comes from Irena cyanogastra, assembly GCA_013397155.1. Lineage (NCBI taxonomy): Eukaryota > Metazoa > Chordata > Aves > Passeriformes > Irenidae > Irena > Irena cyanogastra. Next base: position 642,230 of record VWZV01013180.1, read on the forward strand.
ATAGTCCTCAGAAACACCTGACTGTTGACAAAAGACATCCTGAAGCAGAACAGGGTACAGCTACCCCATGTCTGCATGTCACCACCTGATTCTTGGGTGACAAACTGTGGGCCGGTCACTGTAAGCAGAGGTCGTGGTGCTTTCAGGCACAGGAGTGCAGAAGTCCTTGACCTGTACCTGTCCTTCTTAGGCTGTCCATCAGGAGCTTTTCAGGGACCTGTCAGACAGTACTTTCTGTTGGCTGTAATGTTTTGTAATTAAAATCTGCAGTTACTGCTGGGCTGCTGTTCTTCAGTGGCTGATCCTCACAGTGTTTTCAGTTCCAGCGTGCTGCTTTTGGATCACAAAATGAATCGTCTCATTGATGGTTCAACATCATTCAGGTTTCTTCATGCAAGTTGCTGTGGTCTAACTAGAATTATCTAACTTTTAAGTGTAATTTGAAGCAAGGTTGAAGCAGAAATGTGCTTGTTGTAAAGGAACAACTGTGTAATACGTTAAAAAATTTGAATACATCTCAGAGCCTTGATTTTATTGGAAAGTTAATTAATGACTGTTGATTTTTATCCCCCCGAAAGAGCTCAGACTAATGAAAAGTAATAAACTTCTAAATTGTTTCCAGTTCACAAAACTCTTCCTGTCATCACCTTATCAAAAAACTATGAGCTTCTCAAGGAAGGGGAAGAATTTGAAGTTACCTGCATAATCACAGATGTTGATAGCAGTGTACAAGCTAGCTGGATTTCTCACAAAAGTGGGGTAAGTTCCTTTAATTGTATCATGTGTGCCTCAGCACAGTATGAAGACTCTCTCTAGACATTCACATGCTCATCTTGCGTACCTGATGCTGTGTTGATTTGGATTTGTTGTATTTACAAAGATTCAGTATCCCACAGACTGGTGAGAGGGTATCAACTGTCCTGTGCCCTTGAGGATGGCTGTGAGGAAAAGTATCTGCATGGGCTTCTCTTCCCAAAAAGAAATTAAAGTTAGGCTCTTCAATGTGAAGTTTAGGTGACCTCTGTTGGGTTTCCTAAATACGGAAGCGTGGAGTGCCTACACATCACATTGCAATCAATGGGAGCTGCAAATATCAACACATGGACTGCAAATTACATATTCTAGTTGTTATCATTAACAGTAAAATACCTGCTAATTAGCATGGGGTTGTGCATGACAGGAATAGTAGTGAGCATTCATAGGAATGATTAATTCATTTAAATTACATGGTGTGCCTCACTAACTGGAAAAGCTCTGAAAAATGAACCGGTGAACTGGCTTCTGTCTGCCAGTGATAGATGAAGTTACTGACTGGCATCACCAAATTAAATTATTCAAAGGCTCAGTGCTCCAGGAGTTTGATACTGGCAGCACAACTATTCTGCAGAAAAGGGGCAGAGAGATCCCCTTGCCTGGTAAGCCAGTGTGCTGCCAGATGAAATGAGCAGCAGGCATTGGGTTGTTCTTGAGAATGCTTCTTGATCTTCTGGGTATACCCTGAAATTTAAATTAATTAAAAGCCCTTGTGAAGACCTTTTAGTAACTCCTACCATATACTTTCCCATGCTAATTGACTGATCTTTTACTGCTAATGGTAGTGACCAGAATACATAATTCTCAGCCTATGTGTATGGAAGAAAAGACAGACTCCTGTGATATTTGGATAAATCCCATCTCCTTGGGCACATAACAAACAGGAGTCCTGTTCCCTGGGGCTGGGCATGCCATGCTTAGCTAATCCACCAGCTCTGGCAACACTGTTCTTGCTAAGTGCTTGCTGCTCCAGAAATCCCACCCCACAGCTCTGAACATTGAGAAGGTCTAAGTGACATGGAGGTGGCTTGAGGCATTCAGATCTGCTTTTGTTCCTGTGCAGGACCTTCATCTGAGAATTTTATTTCTTCTCTCATTCTTCTCTCTTTCCCGTGTTACAGATTGATGACATTGAGGCTTTCCCTTCATTTTTTTGTGCTTTATAACTTTTTATTTAATGTGTAAAAGCCACAAGGAAAATATTTTCCCAATAAGTTTGACTTTTCTGTCCTTTCTGGTAAATAGTAGGAGCTGCTGTCTTTGAAATACTGACTATCAAATTAAATTTTGTATTGAAAGAGAACACATAAATTTCATCTTTAAGTAGATTCAGAAATACAATTTGTCCTGAATAGATGAGAGAAAAAAAACCAAAATGCTTTTTCCATGTATGACTGAAGTTATCACCACTTTGAAAAATTAGGAGACTGGCTATTAGCAAGTACATCCGTACTGAATATACTTCTCTTGTAATTAGTATAAGTCAGGAGGAATCAAAATTGCATTGAGAAGCTTTAATTTGTCTAGAAGCTCTTGGAACATCCAAGAATTGCAATAATTCAATTAGAAAATTATAACAAGTCCAGGTCTGCATTTGGTTTAATCAGTGTAAATTTTGTCAGCCTTTCCAACCATACCGAACGTTTTCACTAAAGAGACTAAAGTCAGCATCTCAAAGCATTTATTTTTTCTATGCATATGTATAGAATCATGACATATTTAAGAGAATGAAGTTTCCAGTTTCCTTTAAGATTAATAAATTTCTATTGCTGTGGACCAAGAATCAGAGTGGGTACCAGCGTGTATAGCCTGCTGCCCGCAGGGCTCTATGCAGCGCGCCTGCAATCAGGAGATGCTGTGGCCTTGGAACATAGAGCAACATGATTCAAATGAAGCCCCAGGACCTTACATTCTCTCTTGTCGTTGGCTGGGAAGCATTTGCAACCATTAGAGAGTTGCTGAACTTCAGGCACCATTTGAGGGGTGAACCACACTTCTGAGATCCAGTGACTTCATACAAGAGCTTCAGCTTCTGAGCATTAGGAAAGTCAGGACTCAGTTGTCATTTTGCATCCAGCCCTCTAGTTAGAAGTGCTGTTTGTGCAAATAAAACCTTCAGTTGGTTACTCATCCTCTCACCAATACTCACCTTAGTATTGGAAATCTAGCCAGAATGAGCTGGGTCTGACCTTGGGCACAACAGTCTTGTCATCAGGTAATGGGAACATTTGGAGAAGCTAGAGGTCTAGTTCTTTTTGGCTTGGGCTGGTCTCCTCCATTTGGCTCTCTTGGGGCAGGTGAGCACAGCCCCGAATTCACCCCACCCCCATGCCACGTCCCTCCACATTCTTGCCTTAGAAGGGAGCTTGAGGAGAAAAGGAAAAAAGAAGAAGGGGAAGGGATAGGACTTAGGAGAGGACATTATCTCCCAAAGGCAGCTGATCACACACTTGTTTTGCATGGAGAGATTCTAGTGACAGGTTTGTCGTGCTGGCTTACTATTACGGTTTAAAGTTATGAATATTAATATAGCAAAGTTATAATTACTTCTATTTTTAATTTATCTAGGAAAGATGATGCATACACAGTGTTTTAGATGTTAATTGTTTTTTACCGACAGATTGTTACAAGCAAAAGCAGAAATTTGGGTGATTATGGATACGAAAGGAAATTAACATTGAACATCCGTTCAGTGGGAGTTAATGATTCTGGAGAATTCACGTGCCAAGCAGAAAACCCTTTCGGAAAAACCAATGCCACAGTAACCTTGAAAGCTCTAGGTAAATACTTCTTGTAGAAATCTTTACATTTCTAAGAGCAGGAGATGAAAAGTGAGAACACTGGGGAGTCTTCCCTTCCTTCTCTCCTGTTTCCCAAACCTCAGCGAGTAAAGTTGGTTTTCTGTAAAGGTTATTGCTGACTGGTAGCATATGGGATGGCTCAGGCAGTTGTTGGTGTGTATGACTGCTTTAATTTCTGTAACCTTTGCTTGTTATTGGAAAGTGATACTGGAACAACCACCCAACAGTGTTTCTGACCCTCTACTTTGTCTCATCTTTCCTGGTTTAATCTAGAATTTAAACTGGTTTTAACAGAGCAGCTAATTTACCTGCTCCTGGTACTGTCCCTGTGCCTAAGTAATTTGACAGCACGAGTGCAAAGCACATCTTCAATACCTGCCTTCCAAGCATGGGGAATTTCACTGACAGTGTGTCAATGTTTTTTCATAGAAGCTGTATTTGTACCTCTGTTGAAAGTAATGCTGTGAGCAACATCGTGGTGCACATAGACAGCATGAAATTGTTCCGGAGGTCACCCCCTTTTTAAACCCACGATCCATCACTTATACATGCTTTGGATCATGTCCCTAAACAGTGAGCAAACTCCCTTCCTCCTCTTGTTTAATAACAGATGTGTTTAGAGTCTGCTATACATTAACTTGGGTGACACACAGTGCCTTCTGAATTTTAAAGCTGCTGAAATCTGCTCATTTGATAAATTGAGTACAATTAAGGACATATTGATATAGTTAATAAGATCATTCTGGTCTGTGTAGTTGCTACGACTGTTTCAGTTCCATTCAAGGGTGTAGTAACTGAGGGAAGTGTAGCCTTGGATTCTTTTTTTTCCTTTTCAAATCCGTTTTTCTGTTGCACAGACACACGCTCTGGCCACACTGCTTGTTTTGATTTCCCTGGTAACGTAAAGAAAACAGAAGTGTTTGACCTGTGTGGGTCAGGTCTGCAGCAAACAGGCAGAGGTTTGAGTGCCCTTAACCTTGCTGTGCCGGTCGAGGGGGTAGGGCTCACAATGAAAGGGATGTTTTCTCATTTTTTTACAGGAGAGACTACATTCATATGTAAAAGAGTGAAACAGTGTGAAGTATGAAAGAAAATCTTCTCCCCGAGGGGATCAATGTGAAAGCTTTTATTATAAGAGGAGGGAAGTTCTTCAGCACAGAAATTCTTAGTACTACTACATATGCAAATGTAGCTTTAAAAAGGATTGACTTTGGAAAGTCTGGGGTTTAAAATAAAGCAAGGCATTATAAAAAGTAGGAAGTAAAATTTTTGTTTCGTGAAATACAAAGTTTGTAGTTAATAAAAAATGCCATAGAAAAGGTGGAATCTTTCCTTTCTGAGATAGTTTTCTCTCTCCACCCTCTCAAATTTGACTTAAATAAGCTCCGGCTTTTGGATACCTTTCACCATTTATTGTCAAACTGACTATATTGACCTGAACTGTGCCAGCTCCCAAGGTCCTGGGAAGTGGTGTGTGGTGTGTACATAGAGAGAGATCTGGCATTGCAATAGATACTAAATCACTGTGGCTTTAACATTAGCCAAAAGTTTTACAAGAAATAATGTGTATTTTTTGTAAAATTCCTAATTGCTTTTTCTGTCAGGTAATTTATCTAACTGTAGAAGGTACTAGAACTGCATTGTAGGGACTGGTAGCATGATAACTCTTATTTGAAGGGAGTTAGGTCTGATTTTGAATATAGCTTGCATAGGGAATCCTGTGTTTATACAGAAAACTGAAAAAAGCACTGCAAAGGAACTGCAAACCTTCAGTTTCCAGATTTGAAATATTTTCCTCTTTTCTAATGATGGAGACCATTTTAGAGCATACCTGCCTGCTGTGAATTTACTTCATCCTTTCTTCTTCAAAGCATCTGTCAAGTGCTCTGGCAGATCCATATGCTTTCACCAAGCCCCACTGGCTCTGGTTTTCCCAAGCTCGGGTGCCCAGCTGGCCACAGCAGTTTGATTACTAGAAAGTGGGAAGAAACAGGAATCTGAGATTGACTTTAGGTCTAAATTCAAGCTCTCAGTAAATGTGTTTCCTTGTAATTGCAATCTGTCTGTCAAACTGATGATTCCCTTATGAATTTCTGTAATAGGACTGAAAAACTTGTCTTTTTAAAGTGAATCCTCAATCTGATGAGTTTATTAATGAAATTAAAACCACTACAGCAAGGATGTTGTTAGACATGATATTTTGGAACGGAACTGCGCAGTGATAAATGGTATCTGCCAAATGAAAGATTAAGACCCAGCAGCAGATGTACAGAAATGCCTTAGTTTAAGATGATTGGTATCCAGGCCTCTGGACTTAGCACATTTTTCTCTAATTACAGCTTTTAATAGCTTCATTTGTAATGTTGTTCTTAATTACACTTGACAAAGAAACCTTTAATACTCTAGTATACTGTACTAAATTATTTTAGTTTGCTTTTTTCCTAATGCTTCTTTCATACCAGACACTTAGCAAGTCAAATTTTTGGAAAAATAGAAATACTTGAGTAGAATCAAACACATGCTTGCATTTTTCCAAAAGCATATAGAAGGTGTTTGTTACTAGAAGATGGAATTATTTGTGCTAAGGCACTCAAGGCTGCTTTAAGTCCTGTGCCTCATGCTATATGTAGCTAGTAGCCTTGGTTTTGGCAGGTGAGGGTTTAAGTTCTGCTTTGCAGATGGGGTTTCCTGTTTCACACTTGGATGTTTGATCACTGACCTTGAAGTCACCTATGTGTTGGTTAGAGTACGCACAATCTTCTAAATGGCCCTGAAATTATTTTTCTTCTCCTCTTACAACCATCAGCTAAAGGATTTGTCCGTTTGTTTGCAACAATGAATACCACAATAGATGTAAATGCAGGACAAAATGGAAACTTAACAGTTGAATATGAGGCATATCCAAAACCAAAGGAAGAAGTCTGGATGTACATGAACGAAACATTACAGAATTCCTCGGACCATGATGTCAAGTTCAAGACTGTGGGCAATAACAGGTAATATGCATGGCTGGGGATGTCAATTTCACTCTGGACCAGCAGACTAGAGTCTGCTCTGGAAAGAGGAAAGTGGGGATGGTGAGAAAATTCTGACTATAAAAGATGTAGTACGTGTGGCTTGCCACAGTAACTGGTGCAAAGTCTGCTGACCTACATTTGGAATAGCATCGAGCTAACCACACCATCTGAGCACCAGCACAACTCACCTACATTCCTGTCCAATTAGCAAAAAAGAGAATTAAGGCTGGTTGTGTGCAGAAACTCCCTTCACTTCCACACCAGACCCCAGTGCTCTAGAAAAAGGTTATGCTTTAATTTCTGCTGGGCACTGTTCTCTCCTGATCCCTTGTGTTCCAAAAATCCAGTGAAGCACCTAGAACATGTGGCCTACGTTGTGAATCTGGGTTCCCTCCTCAGTGAGAAGAGGAGCAGGTGGTGATGCATGCACAGTCTGAGCCTGATGCTCAACTGCCACTCAGGCATACGTCTGGGTGTTAGAAGTGGCAAAACTTCGGGATGTTGGAAGCTCAGTGGCAATATAATGTAAGATAAGAGTGTTTGCATGGACAATGTCTGCAGAAAATTCCCTCCTTATTTTCCATGCAGCAGTTGTCTGTTCAGAGTGAGTTGTGTGTCTTAGTAATGCTTAAATTTTTTCTTTGCAGTTACACAAGTGAACTTCACCTTACACGATTAAAAGGAACAGAAGGAGGCATTTACACATTTTTTGTGTCCAACTCTGATGCCAGCTCCTCTGTAACATTTAATGTCTATGTGAAAAGTAAGTAAAGTGAACAGTCTGAAATATTACATTATCATAGTCATTGTATTTTATACAACATCATGTATGCACAAGATGTCACAGTGCGGTTCAGCATATGAGAGGCTTTCTGAAGTGAAGCACATGCTGGAAAACTAAATGTCAAGATATAAAAGTGCAGAGTACTCACACAAATCCACCTACTATCCAGCATGACCTTATATTCTAGCAAATGTATTCCAGAGATTACCGGAGAGCAGTGAGGTTGTTTATACAGAAGAAAACCTGTAGCACCTGGAAACATGATCTCAAAAATAAGTATGTATCATAAACCTTTTATAATTTGAGGTAGAGCAGGATACACAGGGATTATAATTTGCATTTTTGGCAACCAAGTTAAGCTTTTAATTGTCCTTAATTTGTTTCAATTGGAGGCAGAGTTTGAAAGCTTGTCAGGAGAATTACTCAAATTTAGATGGCTTTTGGCATCTAAATACTTATGTATAATAGTATAAATCACCATTGTTTTAGAGAAATCTGCACAGCTTTACAAATGTGTTTGTTGTCATCTTTGGGACATGCTTGTTAAGAAAGAGCACTGGCCTGATTTCCAAATAGCATTCTTCCAGACAAAAGCTAAACTTCAAAATTAATTCAATGAAACCTTCAGAAAACCGTGTCCTTAGCGGAGCCATCCTCTTAGGGCATTTCATGCACTCAGCCGACCAGTATTGGCTGCTGCTAAAGGCCAAGCTTAAGGAGAATTAAACCAAGAGGGACTTTGAGCCCAGCAGGAGGAACTGTATCAAAAGTAAGTGGATGTGCTACAAATGCATTTTTGTGTTGCTGCTACGCTTTAGCAGCAATGTGTCCTTTTTCAGGCATAGTTTTATGCAGAGGATTGTCAAGACTTCCACAAATGCATGAAGTCATTGCTGTTAATTTCTGAATTCTTCTCGTTTATCATTGAAGATGAACATTTGTAGCATCTCTATTAGCAATGACATAGTTTGGATCTAGAAATGCCACTTGAGCTCCTTTCAGAACATGGTGTTTCTTCCTTCATCTATGAATGTTGACACTTGCATTGTGCCTTCTATGTTTCCTAGCTCCGATTTCTGAGATAAGGGCACTGGTGATCTCAGGTGTCCTTTGTCTCAGTGAGTGAGCATGGGTCACAGTCATGAGGGATAATTCTGTTGTTTAAAAGATTAATGGAGCAAAATGTTGAGCCAGAAGTTTAATTTCTCTGAAGGAATGGGAGAAATTGCAGGTTGCCTATAGTCTGGGCACAAGAACTAATAAAATACTATCTCACAGCTTTGGCATCATCAGGGGTCAGTTCTCAATGCAGATCTCCATGCTGCTGCTTTTGAGGCATGTGCTGCTTAATAAAAGCTGAAAATCCCTGTGGGTCATGATTAGGATACCAGACCAGGAAGAAAATAGAGAAGTGGAATGGACAAGGCAATAAGGAGCATGGAAGAACTTTCATTTTTCTGAATGGCTTGTCCATACAACCAGCAACATTCAAGTCTGTTTCCTTCTTTCTTGAGCTACTAGTCTTGTAAGTAGCAAGATCGGTCTTGGGATGCTGTGAGGACACTTGAGCAGTCTCATAGAGCCCATATTATTGTGCACTGTGGCCCTGGGTGAATTGCAGCCATTGCTGAAGCAATTGGATCTGTTGCACTTGACTCAAAAAGTTTATTTTGACATTTTAACCAAGCTCCTGTAAACACTTTTTTCATTTTAAAAAAGAGAAACTAATAGATTGGTCTTTCTAGGAGTTGTTTTTAACAATAACAACCCCTAGAAAAGGGTTTTCACTGGCTTGTAAAATGCTCATCATTTAGCTGTGAAACACAAGCTGCATGACAACGTACCATATTATTCGACATAGCAGAGTAACTGCCAAAGGTGAGTCATGTGTGGATGGGTCAGATCCTGATCTAATGGTGTGTCCTCACCTGACATTGTTGTCAGGGATTTTGCATAAATTGCTCGTGATGTTTATATGTCTAGCTTGGGCATGTAATCAGCACAAAATTACCAAACAGGTAAAACAGGATTCATAATCAGGAGAATGTCTTCATGTAAACAAATATTGATGCTGATGCTGAAAGACATGAAAAACCCAGTGCAGAAGTATTTGCCTTGGATTTAAACTTATTTAGCAATTGCATATGCTAATCTTAAACAATACTAAATTGCTTTTAAAATAGTGTAGTAATTCATAATAAATGTATAGAGGTAAGCAGCTCTAAAATTAGGAGCCAAAAAGAAAATTACAGCTTGACAAGCAGCATACTGTACTCAGTTACAATTAAGAAACTGTAGAAATCTCGAGAGCATCAAGGTATGGTGTATCTAGCAATTAGCAGAGGAATCTTCCAACGAGTAACTGAATTTAGTGCAAAACAGTATCTCAGCTTAATTATAGTCAACAAAACATTATTTATGCAGTTAGGGCTCCTGCAGCAAAGAGAAGAGTGGTCATGGTATTATAGATGCCATGAAACCAAGCTCCGTTGTTTTCCTGTCATTGGATTAACAATTAGGAATCACCATGATATTGTAAAAAGATTTGTTCCAATCCAGAAAATGTAGCTCCAGCAGGAAAATTCTCTTTGTCTGGGATGACTGACAATATCTATTAAGTGTTACTTTTTAAAACATTTACTTCGTTAACAATGAAGAAAGGAAAACTGGCAATCAAAAGCAATTAAATGCAGAATTTCATTATATAGAACATTGAATTAAAATAGGAGTGACCTCTTATAAGTCGTCTTTGATATATTCAGAATCAACATTAATAGAAGTTGAAAAGCAGTTAATAAACTTAGTGAAATTAGAAGTTTAAGACATTTAATGCCTGATTTCAGAAGGCGGTATGTATATATGCTGAGCAATGTAATAAAATGTTAAATATTTAAAGGACTAAAGTCAGAACAGTTAGCAACATCTAGTCATTAGGAGTCAGTCTGATAACAGGAGGGGTAATTAGGCAGTGCAAGTCATAAAATCTTAGCACAGTAAAATCCCATTTAAAAAGAAGATGTGTGGTGACAGCTTGGCATCTGTTTGTGAAAGCCAGTTCACCTTTGCTCCAGCATCCGCTGGGGTACCTACACTGGTGGTTGAGGGGGAAGGTGCTCTGGCTGCCAGAAAAGGGTGAGATGCATGGACTGAGATGGCAAAGGAGCAGCCAGTGAGGATTGCAGTGGCAGCTGTCTCAGTCCCCTTGGGTACTGCTGTGGGGGCTCTTTGCTGCCTCAGGTGAAATCCCTTAGTATCTCTGAGCCAGGGAGGCTTGGGAGCCTCAGTGCTGGTGAGGAGAGGCTGATGGTGCTAATTGTCACATCAAAGTTCTTCACTAGGCACCTGACAGGCAGAGCTGCTCTTAGGTCAGCACTTCTCAGAGGCTGCTGCAGCTCAGCTTCCCGTGGCACCAAGGCTGGACCACTCTGCCTGGGCTGCATAGCCTGTCATCTCCTTCCACTCTTGCAGGATGAGTCCATGTGGGGTCATGGCCATGTAGACAGGCTTTTACTGCACTGGGTTTTTACAGTGGAAAGAGCCTAACTAATATGGGCATGTTCGTTTGCCTCACTCAGCTTCACATGTTACATGCAGACCAACTCTGGCACAGTATTTTTTCCATGCACAGATGCATCTTATATTTGACTTCTCAATTCTCTCATTTCTTGAGTTACATTGTGCTGTAATGTTGCCTAAAACACAGCATATACCTAAACAAATAGCACATGGGTTGTAGTTTATCTAATTACAATTTCACAATCCAGCCATTTTGTTTGGAATTTCAGAAATGTGAATTACATGTAGTCTGTGAGCATTGAGGCTGGGTGAGATGCTGTGTGCTCTCAGAAAGTTCCTCACCACATGAGTAATGCTGGAAATCAGTCTCAACATTTTGCAACAATGTTTGGTTCTTGGTGTTTTGCATAAAACACAACATGCGGATTTAGAAATGAAAGAACATTCGGTTCCTGTAACATGAGTCACGAGGAGGTGTTATGTGACTGAGAATATACGTGTGCTTTGTTGACTCTAATTTAATCTGAGAGTAGAATATTCATTAAAACTAACACTGTGCAATCTTCATACATGGGTTTTATCTGAAATAAATCTATGTTTTCCCACTGCAGTCTATACAGCTTCACTACTTTCTGGAATTAGGAGTTCATCTTACATTTCTGTAAAACTGTATTAACTTATAATGGGCTCTTAACTTGTATCTATCAAATGAGCAGAATCATTGTGATGGAGTTTTTCATAGTTTCTTTTGTTAACTTCTGTTTAGGTGATTTTGCAAGGAAGCTAAGGTTGTTAAGGCAAGTAAGGTCACTAATTCCAGTTTCATCAGGAAAAAAACCTTGCTGTGTTGGTGGTACTCTTGGCTGAAGCCTATAACATTGGACTAATGACTCTGAAGTCCACCTGACTGCCCTGGTTTCCTGCTATACTTGAAACAGGGGCTCCTAAACCAACTGCAGGACTAACTCCTGTGCATGATGTGACAGAAGGCATTGGCTGGATTAATTGCTTTCTAAACTACCAGAGCAGTCACAAATTCTCATTTGGAAAGCTAATACGTTCAGCCTCTACCTGCAGTGTTTCAGAGAATCAGGCAGTTGTGCAGTTCAGTAGCTTAGAGGGATGTATGTCCCCTGTCGGGAGCTCTGCACTAGTTGCCTTGCATTGTAGTTCCTTTCCTGGCTGCAGTGGTAATACTGAATACACAGGGCAGATGTAAGATGGATGTGGTTTGACAGATTTGGGAAGAAACCACCCTTTTTACAGGCAGGTAAAGTCACACTGTGCAGGAATGGGAACTTTACTGTTCTTCCAAGCACACACTTCTTTGGGTTGTTTAAGCTCTTAGCTTTGGTGGTTTAGGATCTTTCATCAAATCAAATACTCACAGGAGATGAGGTATTCTTCTAATGTCCAGCCCAAGCATTCAGTGTAAGAACTAATATTTTTGCAGATGTTAGATTTTTGCAGGACGCCAGTTCAGACCCAGACATCCTTGAACATAAGAAGGTCTTGCTCACCTGACTGATTTCGTGTATTATGAAGCACACAGGTTGCTGGTGTGAAGAGCAAATACCAGTGTACATTCTGTGTTCCTCTAGTGGATGACTATTGCTTTTCTTTATTGCAGCAAAACCCGAGATTCTCACTCTGGATATACTTAGCAATGGTGTTCTCCAGTGTGTAGCAGCTGGATTTCCAGCCCCTACCATATACTGGTATTTTTGCCCAGGAACTGAGCAGAGGTAAGTTAAGTAAACAAGAGTCTCCAAAGGTTATTTTAGGTGCAAGACATCCAAGTGCTAATTACAAATTAGGAACATGAAATGACTTGGTAATAGTTACATTCAGATGTTCAAATGTTGCATCGTGGTTTTCCTCCTTTTTGGCATTGCATTATTTGCAGTATTTTGTGAGAAGCCAGGGATACATTTCATTTTTCTCCTTTGTATTCTGTCCTTGAAAGGGGAATAACCAACACTTTTTACTGTGTAAAAGTAGAAGTTAAAGTTTCTGCTGCAAGCTAGCTATGGCTTTTATCAGCTTGGCCCCAAATGACACACGTTCTATATGCAATTTCACAGAATGGCAATCACAGAATCACTTGCGAATATGGCTGTTACAGTTTGTTTTATTGTGTAATGAAGTAATTTTTCCAGACATAATGTAATTAGATTTCTGTTCACATGAAACATATGACAAGTAAACAAGTCCAGTGTTGTTACGAAGAAAGCTGGGTGTTTTTAAAACCAGGTGTTTATAAGAAGATTGTGGAGTTTCACTGTGAAGTGAGTGAGCGTTTGTGAAGCAAGTTTTAAGGTTTTGCTTGAGTCTCCCCATGGTTATAGATATCATACTAACAAGTGATGGGTCTTCTTCCCACCAGTGTAATTTGTTTTATGTCTAAAATAATTGTTATTTCCTTAATGATTTCAAATAGTACCTTTTTTAAAATTTTAAATGTCTGCTCATGTAGTAAACATGTGACAAATGAAGGAGAAGCAACATCTTGAGAGAAAAGAACTGGCTATTTTCTGACTGCATATAAGCTTAATGGTGTTCATATATATTATGGACCTTTTGTGCTGTAATAAGATAATGCTTGGGGAACATTTTCAGAAGTGGGTAATAGTTTGTAATTGACAATGAAATTAAAAATGTATGTCAAATGGTATAAATACAGGCCTGTAGGTGGGTCTAACCAAAAGCAAATGCGAAGACATCTCCAGCTGGGCCAGGCTGAGTGTATGTATACATTTCTCCCACTGTGTACAAGACCATGAGACACCATGAGTAGGCTGTTTCAGGGTTAAGATCTTCAGCTGAATCCCTTTGTTGTCCAGAGTTACTCAGTTCTCTGTTGGCCTGGCACTTCAGGTAGCAATCCATCGCAGGTAACTGTCAGTACTGTTTCTCCAGGTGTTTTGATTCACCAACAATATCCCCCATGGATGTCAAAATTGGTTACACAAATTCATCAGCGCCGTCATTTGAACGAATCCTGGTTGAAAGCACCATTAACGCCAGCATGTTCAGGAGCACCGGCACCGTGTGCTGTGAGGCTTCCAGCAATGGGGACAGGAGCTCTGCTTTCTTCAACTTTGCTATTAAAGGTAATGTCCACAAAACATGGATGGTGTTTGGCTCTTTCTGGAAAAGGATTTTAAGTGGTTTAGCTGTAAGAAAGTTTCCAGCTCTGTGGCTGAGCACATGATAACATACTACGTTGCATGTTCTGCCTGTCAAAGTCTCGCTTTAATTTTTCCATGACTGTTGTGGTAGTGTCTTTTTATGGCACCTGCTCTGCAAGTGCAGTAGGTAGGTGGGTTTCTTCTGTCTGTGCAGCACAGAGGAAAACCACCTACAGCATTACCCTGGCTTTCCCCCTCTCCCTTTTGTTTTCCTGTCATTGCCTGTTTTGACTGCTTAGGCCATCACTTCTTTTTTCAAAGAAAGACTACATTTTATTTTAGGTTTTTACAATGTCTCAGGAAAAATGCAGTCCCCAACTTGCCTGGAGCCTAAGTGTCCTGCTGCTATAAAAGCAGTAACAACAACATACTGCAAAGGACTTATGAGTTTTGTAGTGGTATTTGTAGGTTTGTGGGGGAGAAGAAAAACCCACTAGAACATAGATGATTTGAAATGTGTTTGTAAAGCTGTGCTCTTCTTTGCAAAACCAAATGTTCTGCTTATTTTTTTTTTCTGTTAAACCCAGATATAACATACAAACAAACGTGCCAGATTTGGGGCAGATGGGTTGTAGTAGAATGGTATTTCTTCACTACTTGGTACAACCTCTCCTTGTAAAGACTGTGCTGTAGTGATCATACTTAGGTGGGGGGCAAAGGGGAAGAGAAGAAATTCGGACTTCAGATAAAAGCTTCTTTCTTTAACCTAACTTGACTGAGATCATGCAAACCCCTTGCATTAACTGATCTTAGTGCCAAACCTCCTGACTTAATGAAGCTGAGACTCCAAAGGCATCGAACTGCATGGTTTCTGTGCCAGCTCCATCTCCCACAGCTCATTCAGGAAAGAAATTCTGATACACCTGAAGCACATCTAGGAAAGTCAAAACCTCAAACTGTATTTCACAAAGAAGAGCCAAGGAAAGGTTTTCAGCTGCATCTTTTTCATTTAGTTTTTCTTGTTCAGTATTTTTAGGAGAATCTTCTGTTTCTTTTCAGAGCAAATCCGTACACATACCCTTTTCACCCCTTTACTAACTGCATTTGGAGTTGCTGCAGGACTGATGTGCATCATAGTCATGATCCTGGTGTACATATATTTGCAGGTAAAATCAGAAGCCTCTTTGCCCAAATTAAAAAAGTGTGTGAGCTACTTGTGGAGTCTTCAGTAGTAACAGCCATTCTCTTTCTTTTCCAGAAACCCAAGTATGAAGTTCAGTGGAAAGTTGTTGAAGAAATAAATGGAAACAACTATGTTTACATAGATCCAACGCAACTTCCTTATGATCACAAATGGGAATTTCCTAGAAACCGTTTGAGTTTTGGTGAGTTTAGATTTATTTAACTTCATCTGCAAGGTGGAACCTTCAGGTCTGGTTTGACTTTGGTCAAACACAGCAGGATTTTGTCACAAAGATGTTGTGCAATAGTGCAGGTAGTGATAATGGCTCATTCTCGCCTTGGGACAAAAGGCAAGCAGGTGTGTCTGCAATAGCTTCCTTAATATAATAAAATAAAATGTTGAGTCCTACAGGAGGAAGTACTCAAAGTCATTACCTAGTATTTTGTTTGCTTTTTTAGGTAAAACCCTTGGCGCTGGAGCTTTTGGGAAAGTTGTTGAAGCCACTGCTTATGGTTTGTTTAAGTCTGATGCTGCTATGACAGTAGCAGTGAAAATGTTGAAAAGTAAGTTGCTGTAGTATACTACACCGTGTTTTCTCTCTTCCATCTGGTTGGTGTGCTGCGTACTGAACGCTGTGCTTTGCCTTGCAGCAAGTGCCCATTTAACAGAGAGAGAAGCCTTGATGTCAGAGCTCAAAGTGCTGAGTTACCTTGGAAACCACATTAACATTGTGAATCTGCTTGGAGCTTGCACCGTTGGAGGTGGGGTTGTCTGCAGATTATTTATTATTTCTGTTCTTTTTTAATTGCCAGGAGGATGAACTTTGTGAGGAAGAATCCAAGGTGCAGCTCTAAGTGTAGAAATGATAAATTTCGTCTTAAAATCTTACATTTCGTGCTTGGACGGGTTGCAGATCATCATGATTATCACCTGTGATTTACTGACTCTAGATCTTAGGCTCATTGCAAAAACAGTAGTAAGAGCAGTGTAGCTGCAGCTAAATGGGAAGGTTGCTTTTATTCTCTTTCGTGTGAACCATTAGGTGCTTTCTTCTTGAGAGATGACAAAATGTATGGTATAAATTTTTACCTCCACCACATTGTTCCTCATCAATGAGAACTGGTTCCTTGTTGGTATCCAAGGTGAAGTCAACAGGCTTGGCTTGTCTAGTCTTCCAGCCTTCTGTTTAAACTGAAAATGTATCTGTTAAGGCAACACTAAAAGTACAAATTCTAAGCAGCAGAAAGCTGAGAAAAGTAATTTTCCAAAAAAACTATTGCACAACCCTAATGTTTCACATTTAGTATTAACTTCATTAGTTTGTTTTCTTACACAATAAAACTACAAAACTTACAGCTACAAAACCTCCTGAACTGTCAATAGAGAGTGATAGAAACCTGTATTTTTAATTTGTATGCATTTTAATATGAAAGACGGTATTTCTTCTTACACATTTTTCAAAGCAAAGGAACTTGTAAAAATTCATAGTTTTAGACAAAGGCAAAACATTTCTCACAATTAATGATTTAAAAATAGGATGAAACAATTCTGTTCAAGCAGCCATCTAAGTCGACTCACTGGCCCAAATGCATGTCTCTCTCAGTGGAAAAAATGTGATGTCTGTAAGAAAATCACACCACAAACACTTCTTTTGCTATTGTGAAAGCTATAATTTTTAACTGCAGAAAAATGGAAATAAACTAGTGAGGTTAGGAAATGATGGTACAGAGTAAACTTAGAGATTAAATAACATGCAGTGTAATTCCATATTCAGGGTCTGTAGCTGGAGTCATTCACTCAAAAGACATATATTTGATCTATAAACATCCATGCTGAAGATGACTTGATTCCCTTTTCTGATTTCATTTTAATATTCCAAGACCTTGTGCGATGTAGTTCTCTGTCGCAGCGGGCTGTTCTGTTTGAATGATTTTTCCTATTATACTGCAGAATATAACACTCTACATCATTTCCAAAACATTACTGAAGGAGTGTGAAGCTCTACTGTAAACAGAAGTGAATCAAAAGGATTAATGTTTGAAGCTTGAGTTACTCTTAATGTTTGGAACAAATAACTTCCTTCAGGAAGTGAGCAAAGTCAAACAGATGTGTCTGGCCAGAAACATTATCACATGAAAAAAAAGAGAAAAAGACTTATTTGTTTAATTTTTATACAATGCAATGCTATTGAGGGGCAGAACATTAATTGGGACACAGCTTTAGCTGGACCATAGTTGTTCATCTGTGAAAGGGAAGATGCTGGGTTACTTTTCTATAACTTTACAAATCTAGACAGTGCTAGACAGTGTGATTTTTTAATAGTCCAGCCTGTGTGCTTCACTGAATGCTAGCTTTATGTAAGATTTTCTGCTTTAAAAACAATACTCACCAGCTTTCTAAACCTTACGTGTATCTACAGGTCCCACTCTGGTCATTACAGAATATTGCTGTTATGGTGATCTCTTAAATTTTCTGAGACGGAAACGAGATTCATTTATTTGTCCAAAACATGAAGAACATGCAGATGCAGCTGTTTATGAGAACCTTCTGCATCAGTCAGAGCCTGCAGCGTAAGTATGACCTGCTGAAATGTACTTGTGTTTTTAGAAGATTGGGAAGGACGAGAAATCAAAGTTTATTAGGTATAAGAGGTGTGGAGAAACATTTAATGCAGCAGGCTTTGAAGATTCTCTGCTGCACAAGAAAACAATTTAATTAAGAGGCTATTTGTTCAGGGGGTGGTTTATTCTAACAGAGTGTCATTATATACAGAGTGGATTGTATGTACTCTTTGTTTTACTTCTTTATCAAATTTTCTGCAGTTATTTCATGCATCTCCTTAGCTCCAATTTTTGTACATATTTGTGTTTGTTGTTATTAAACTTTAGTAGTGTTTATTTAGCAGCTTGAGTGACAATTGCTCTAAGTTCTCCCAAATTCCTGCCTTCAGAAATGACTTTGTACAAAATCAAACCAGTGTCTTCAAATGTCAGCAGCAGGCTGCCATTGACAGCTCACTGCATTTTGTGGTGAAACAACCTGTGTCATGACTCTGAGATTGCTCTTATACTTCTTAATTCATCTGTATATTTTTAACTGCTGTGTTTTAAATACCATCCCAGATTTCTTTCCAGGGGCATTTCCAAGCAGATTTCCTTCCGTTTGCAAAAAGTGAGAGACAGCTTACCAAAACCTAGGGGCTATTAAAATACCTGCCCATTTTAAAATTTAGTCTTTTTATTGCCCCAGTGGGCCCATTACTTTGTGTTGGCAGTCACGAAAGAAGCAGGCAGACCCGAGGAGCTGGAAAAGTTCTTTATCCCAGCAAGGCATAGTACTGGTGAAGCTGTTTGTCTGTTTGTGCCAGGGCAATAAATGGCTAGCTGGGGATGCCCCAGAGAGGCTGGGACCATTGGGGTGATGAACAGAAGGCTGTGATTTGCCATTGGAGGTGTGCCCTCTGTTCACTGAAGGGATCTTGCTGTTTAAGGATGAGTTATTGTAAATTGGGTTATTAACAGCAGAGTATTTCCAAAATTCTTGTGTTAGTATTTACTGCTGCTGAGCGTGTCAGATGTGTTTCTGATGGTAACTAAAGCTAGTGGTGATCTCATTGCTCCTTCCCCTGTTAGCTCTGTGGCTGCACTTATTGTTCTTAAACTAAGCAGATGTTTCAGGCTAAGGAAGTATAGGAATTCTAATGGTAGTGAAGTGAAAAATGCCAAAGTACATCCCTCATTTCTGAAGGTGCCTAACTGTGTATTTATAAACCATATAGTATGAAAATCTGTACATTTGAATTATATATAGCAATAAGAAAATTTAAACTTGAAGAATGTAGCAGATGGCTGTCCCAAGCCTCGGCTGATTTTTTGAAATACATATGAATCCCCTATGGAACTTGGAAATTATTGAATTTAACATTTTTTACCATTTGTCTTCTGCGTTTCAATTGCCAATTGAGCTGCTGAAATATTCTGGTAGAAGTTAGCCTAAGCAGAAAAAGGAAGCGCTAGGAGATTCTGTGAAACATCTGGATGTTAATTTCTAGAGAATAAAGTCTGTATAAACAGTATTCATGTGAATGGTTTTGTTTGCTTGCCTGAGCCAAACTCCAAACTTTGAGGTGTACCATTAACTGTACCAACAAACCTCTCTTTCTGTACAGGCATTTCCTCATTTTTTTCACACACCCGTGAATTTCCAGTCAACCGATCATTTGTAAAGCAATTATTCAGAAGGTTGGCCTGATGTTGGCTTTTTGTTTGGATAGCTTTTGAGACCTTTTTCACTAAACTATGTTTCTTTTGTTCTGCTGCCTCTACAGTGATGTTGCCAATGAGTACATGGACATGAAACCGGGGGTGTCATATGCACTCCCACCAAAGGCTGACAAAAAACGACCTGTGAAGTCTGGTGAGTTCAGTGACAAGGAATTCTGTTTGCTGATGGGAGTGCAAGAAGACGGGCTTCAGGGATTTGTTCAGTTTTAGCAGATTTGTCTTTTGTCAATGGGGACACTTAAAAGTCAGTAATTGATGTGAGAAGGCTTGAAAAAGAACAATATGCTAAATTACAGTGTCTTGTATTTCTTCACACTTAAATGGAGTATCAGGATTGTATTTTACTTTTTGGTGATGGGCTATTTTTGTGATTCTAGACTGGTACTAAAATTACTGGTTTGTTTAATGTCAAAACAACTCTACATGATTTCTACATGATTACACTTACTTAACTCAAAAGCTGTTGTTGTTTATATTGTCTAGGATCCTACACTGATCAGGATGTTACCCTTTCTATGCCGGAAGATGATGAACTTGCTTTAGATGTAGAAGATCTGCTAAGCTTTTCTTACCAAGTGGCAAAGGGCATGAGCTTCCTGGCCTCCAAAAACGTGAGTTAAGAATTTTTCAGAGATGGACAGAATCGGTAGATTTTTTGTCACTTTCGGTGTTTCAATGTGATCTGTGTGTTAAATGCTGAATATTTCTATGTTCTTTTCAACAAGCAATGCAAACTGATGGGCTCTCTCTCATACCTGAAGCTTTACATGATATTGGAGTTCTGTACTGGGCTTATTGGCCGAAAGTGATGTTTTATATCCCATGAAACAGAAGTCAGTGTGAAGCAGTGCTATTGCATATCCACTGCTGAGGGTAGTAGAATCAGTGTGAAGGTATCTATTTGTTTTAAACAACTCTGCACTTGCTACTTCTCTCATGCAAAATACTGCCTTAAATGGAGGAGATAGCACATTGTGTGCTCTGTTTTGTAAGCATGGCTTAATTCACAGGAGATGTCTTGATTTTTAATTTTCTGGAAAGATAAAATCAGCTGAGAGACCCATAAAAAATCTTCATTGGCTACACTGAACATAATAGACATTCTTCTGGGTTTCATAGGAGAGGTATTGCATTACAGAAGGAGATTTATAAAGAAGTCTTAAGCACAGCATAATGAGTATCTTCCTGTGGTTATTCTTACGTTTTATTGCAAAAATGCCATTTAACATGTAAACATTATAACTAATGCAGCTACTACAGGTGCACCTTAAATAAAGTGCAAAACTAAACTTAGGCAAATCAAGGAAAGGAAGACAATCCTGGAGTCCTGTTGGGAAATGTGTCTCTGAGGAAAGTGCACGTTAAAACTTGCTTTGCACTTGTTTTTTTCCTCCCAGCATTCCTTCTTCCAAACCGAAGCATAAGCTTCCCTTTAGTTTATTTTTCATCTGTCAACACATTCAAAACAGGCCTGATATGCAAACATATCATATTACAGATGATACACAGACTCACCACACTCCTGCATCCTTCACTGTTGAGGACATGCAGTGCTTGGCACGCACATTATGTATTTCTTCTGTTTTCCTAAAGAGTAGCCCCCAGATCCACTATGTATTATTCCTGGTGACTTTTTCTTTACAGTCTTTCCATTTTTACAGACATTAAATAGCAAAGGTAGTAAAGAATGTAACATCATCTCACCTTGAGGATGGGAAGTAATGCACAGTATTGCCTTGGCAGTGCCGAGTTAACACCTATACCGCAGGATTAAACTGCAGTGCACTGTAATGTTACTGGTCCTCTTCAGTTGTTGGATACTTACACTCTTTTGGCTCCAGCAGTTAAATTAGTTAATGCAGAGTGCTGTGGGCTGATAGATAAGGTGCCTCAGATTGCCTCACATCCTTGAGGCAGGAGGATCCATGAAGACCAGCACACACAGCGCCCAGCTGCTCCTCCACAGCTTGCTTGTATGTCAGGGCTGTGCAGGAGTCAGGATAGGAGCTTGTTCTGGGAAGGGACTTAACTGCCTTAACCACTCGGTGCCTAAATCGCAAGACAGAGCTTCCTCCCTTGGCCAAAGTCTCTATTCAATGCAAACTGCACTGATTCTGGAGGAGCAAGGCAGAGTCCTGCTGACTCTTGGCCATTCCTTCACCTTACTGCTTCAGTGCTATATGACAGCTTTGCATCTGCAAAGGGCAGAATGGATTGTATACAGAGGTGAACGAGAGTCTACCGAAACAGGGGAACTACTAAAAATCGTTCCTTGTGTAAGCATGCTAAAGGGACAGAGATTAAGTTACTCGTGCAATCTGCAGTTACCTTCTCAGCTTGATTTTCCTAACTTTTGATGTTTTAGGTCACTTTTTGGTTAGAAATTCCAAAAGTTCTACATTTCAAGGAAAAAAGAAAAATTGAACTGTTTTCAGTTATTATTAGACAGCTGTGGCCTGCGTGCTAAATACCGTCAATAAAGCTGAAGCTCAATACTCTCCTTTCCAGATGAAAGAAGAAATCATTTTGTTAGAGAATCACTTCCATTCTGTAACAAACACACATAGGCTCTACAGTTTTATACAGAGAAACACAGCTGCTGGGAAACTCAGGCACCCTTCTGGAACTGCAGTTACCAACACATGCCTACTTCTAAAGTAAAAATTGGAATATAAGGTGATTAGGTCACTGAATGTTTGACCATCTGTTGAAAGATACTGGCATGTGAGAATTTCCACTGTTTAAAAATACTTAAGTCTGCTTAACCTCTCATAGATATGTAGTAATTAATCTTTTCCAGATGAGTATTTCTGTTATAGGGTTCAGTTTCTGTGTTTGTGTGCATTGAAATTGTTACCATAATTTCCCCTATTTTCAGATTTTCAGCACTTTTCAATCAACGACAATAGTTACTTAAGAGAATATTTGGAATATTTTGGAAACAAACCACATTTTCCCTCTCTTTGTCCTGTATTAGGAAACAAGCCAGTGATGATTTTGATAAATCAGAAAAAAAAGTACATTAAATTTTTGCTGAGAATGTGAAACACCTCAAAATACAATGACTGTGACTGGTGTTTTCTAAACTAAAGGCATAGACGACCTCATTACTGTGGATTGATGTAATTTTTGTAAAGATATGACATCAGAATATTTACTCATCTGAGTAAGCTTACTAGCACATGGCTTCATTGTGATTTACAGTTTGCCTTAAGATGCATAATACAGTAAGTTACATAGCTAAGTAAACATGTAACCAAGCCTGTTAGGGATTTTATCAACTGGTTTTGTTTGTTTGTCTATTATATAGTGCATTCATAGGGATCTGGCTGCAAGAAATATTCTTCTAACTCATGGTCGAATTACAAAAATCTGTGACTTTGGCCTGGCAAGAGATATAAGGAATGACTCAAATTACGTGGTCAAAGGAAATGTAAGTATACGTGATACTTTGTACACTTAAGTTAAGCGAGTTCCTATTGTCTTGATGTGCAAATAAAAGTATTTTTTAGTTAGATGGAAATCCAGATTTTCCAGTTCTGGTATATATATATATCCGTGTTGGCTAGCAGGGGAAATTTCTGACATAGATGTGTGTGCTGACAAAATCCTTGGTTTATACTTGTTATACTGGAAAATATGTGGTCATACCTGAATTTATGTTGTAGTGGAAGAAATGTTTTTGCTGCACCAATATAATGTCCAGTCTTCTTATTATACATGAATGTATTCAAAGTTACTGCTCTGTAAGTAATTGCTAGTTTTGACATGGAAATACTCTGGTATCCCAGTCCTAAATTTTGGAATTATTTGGAAACATTTTCCCTGAGCATTGCACTATTTGTCCATTATTGAAATAGTTTATTTTTAAAATATCTAAATAATCAGGGGTTTGCAGCTTATCCTTTTCTGTAACAGATCACTCAGACAATGAAAACTGAAGTTTGAATTTACTGATTAGAGCATCAATGGGAGGCAAAACCATCTTGGTTTTCTCTGATTCCATACAGACATCCTAACCTCGTATGTGTAACAAACATAGCTTTAGCTTGCAAACCCTGTAACAGGGTTGGAACAAGACACTACATTTTGATGAGGAAAGTTTACAACCTCCCATGTAGAAGAGTACCAATATCACAAGTACCTATTAAACCTCTGGAGGGGTACAAAGGCTCTTTGAAGTGGTGCAGATTACCTTGGCAGCACTTGCAGTCCCCTTTAAAGTGCTAGTGCAGTAAAAAGAGCCCTACTACAAAAGAAAATCCAGCTTCTCTGTGGTTAAGCTGGGGAAGTGTTCATGAAGTATTGGTATTTTGCATCTCAAACTGATTTATGCTGCCTGGCTTAGTGTTTTAAGTCTGTGTCAGATTGATGCAGCCAGCTGCTGTCTTCAGAGTACATATGCTTTCACTTGCACTGTTTTTCAAAGGAGAAGATCCCTGTTCAGCAAGGCAGCCCTTGTCCCCAGTTCAGCTGAGGGCTCCATGATCTTAATGGTGAGGAGCTGGTCATTACTTAGGGGCTTGAAAACACATGAACTGAAGCTTACCTGTGCTGACTTTGCCAAGCTGATAAAGAGAGAAAATCCCACATCTGAACATCTCTCACCAGAGGGGTTTGCCACTCAATTAACTTCAGTCAATCCATGGTACCTTAGGTATGACATAACTCTGCTGCTGTGCTGTCACCCAGCAGGCCTTGATGCCTCAGGTACCTACAGCATCCTTATTTTAGGCTGTGGGACAGACAGGTTTATTGGTTTTCTTCAAAACAATGTTAGTACCAGCCACTGGTTTCCTAGAAGTTAAGGTTAGGGAGCAGTAGAAGCTGAAATAATCAATGAATGCCTGCTGCTCAAAATATTGAGCAGCATTTAGTGTAACCAAGCTACTTTCAGGCTCAGGGTCAGGTCAAGAACTGCCTGATCATAAAGGGTCCTGGGAGTAGGAAGTTTAGACCAGCAGCTTAGGAGGGAAGTGTGCAATTGAGTTTTATTTGTCTAGGCTATGCTTTAAGTTTCCTGAGTTCATAGAATCAGAAAATCACAGAATGGTTTGGGATGGGAGAAGCTTCTAAGATCATCTAGTCCAACCCCTCTGCTATGGGCAAAGACATCTTTCACTAGATCAGGTTGCTTAGAGCACCATCCAGCCTGACCTTGAACATCTCCAGTGTTGGAAATGTTGCCCAGATGAAGCATCCACAACCTCTCTGGACTACCTGTTCCAGTGTCTAACCATCCTCATCATAATTTCTTTTCCTTCTCTCCAATCTGAATCTATACTCTTTCAGTTTAAAACCACTTCTCCAGTCATCACAGCCCTAGTAAAAAGTGTCTCTCCATCTTTGTTGTAAGTCCTCTTTATATATTGAAAGGCTGCAATGAGGTCTTCCTTCTCTTCTCCAGACTGAGTAACTCCAGCTCTCTCAAACTTTATTCACATGAGATGTGTTCAAGCCCTCTGATCGCTGGAAGAAAGAGATCTGGTTTCTTCCAAAGCAGGACAAACATTTAGGACAGAGGCCTGACTGGCTCCTACAATCAGACAAGGAAAGGGCAAACCAGGGAGAGGAAGGTGGAAACAAATGCAAAGGCTTCCTGTGTCCTTTCTTCTGCTCCAGTTAGCATTCATAAGGGATGTTTCTATTCCCACACAAACTTACGAAAAATCACAGAATTGTAGAATTTTTCAGGTGGTAAAAGACCTTTGAGATAATTCACTCCAACTGCTAACCCAGCACTACCAAGTCCTCTAAGCCATTTCTCTAAGGCCCACGTCTAACATGTCTTTTAAATATGTCCAGGGATGGTGACTCCGTCACTTCCCCAGGCAGCCTGTTCCAATGCTTGACAGCAATTTTGGTGAAGAATTTTTCCTGATATCCAATCCAAACGTCCCTTGGCACAGTTCAAGGCCATTTTCTGTGATCCTGTCACTTGTGTAGAAGAGACAGATCCCCACCTTGCTACGGCCTCCTTTTGGGTAGCTGCAGACAACACTAAGGTCTCCCCCAGCCTCCTTTTCTTTGAGATAAACAACCCCAGGTCCCTTAGCTGCTCCCTGTAGGGCTTTATGTTCCAGACTCTTTATTCCCTCCATTACCTTTCTTTGGAAACACTCCAGCACCTGAATGTCAGTGTTGTAGTGAGGGGCCAGAAGTGGACACAGGATTTGAGGTGCAGCTTCACCAGTGCTGAACACAGGGGGACAATCACTGCCCTGGTCCTGCTGGCCACACTGTTGCTGATACAGGCCAGGCTGCCATTGGCCTTCTTGGCCACGTGGGCACTCATGGCTCATGTTCAGCTGCTGCTGACCAGCACCCCCAGGTGTTTTTCTGCTGAGCAGCTTTCCAGACACTCTTACCCCAGCCTGTAGCACTGCACAGGGTTTTTGGGACCCAAGGGCAGGATCCACCACATGGCCTTATTGAACCTCATACAACTGGCTTGGCTTATCAATCCAGTTTGTCCAGATACCTCTGTAGAGCCTTCCTGCCCTCCAGCAGATCAATACTTCTTCCCAAAAAATATATATTAATATGTATTACTTCTGTTTGAATTTAAATTTTTCCACTGATAGACTGAGGAGCTAATGTATTGACAAAAGCCTTGAAGCATCTCAATTATGTGAATCTGATTTGGCTGCCTGTGCCAGCCAGTCCACCAAAGCAGACTTGCTTACCTGCTTAATGGACCATGCCATGATCACTTGCATTATTTTTCTCTGGCTTCCTGATACCCTTTATTAACTAGATAGAAGGAGTCAAACAGTGCAAGGAACTGTGTTAGCTTGGTAGACCTGCAGAAAGATGGATCACTAGCAATGCAGCATGTGGAGACTCTAAAATGCTTAAAGTTTCATTTTTGGTTGGATACTTCTTGATTTTAAAAGTATTTAATGCACATAGAAACCAGAACAAGCTGATTTTGCCTTGTCAATTCTTTATTCCTTATGTCCATTGTCTTAATTTATTCCCTCTTCCCTGGAAAGGCTCGTCTTCCTGTGAAGTGGATGGCACCTGAAAGTATTTTCAATTGCGTCTACACCTTTGAGAGTGATGTCTGGTCTTATGGGATATTACTTTGGGAGCTCTTTTCTTTAGGTAAGCTCCTTCAAGATGTGTACTTCATACCTGTTTCATTTTGGGGTTTACTATAGATGCAGAAATCATGTTGTTCACCTGCTCTCTCAACAGGAAGCAGCCCCTATCCAGGGATACCTGTGGACTCCAAGTTCTATAAAATGATCAAAGAGGGATACAGGATGTTCAGCCCTGAGTGTGCACCACCTGAAATGTAAGTGAGCAACCAGCACCTCCAATCATGCAAACATCAGTTAAAATGTGAAGAAAGGGAAGCTTCTGTTCTTGCACTAAAGCTCATTGCACCGGCCCATTGTAATTTTTTAAAGTTCTTCTAATGTTTTAAATAATTCATGTACTCTAACTGTCAGAATACACGCCTGTGTTGTTACAAGCAATGAAATACGCTCATGCCTTTTACCATCTGATCACTTTGTCATGGCACCTGCTCTCTGTCAATAAATTATTGACAGATCACAGAACATAATTACACATTTTTACTTAAGATAAAGTCAGTGAGATGTATCACCAGACTGTACAGCATCTGCATTTGTGCTGTACTTCCTGACAGCAAGAGGCCTGGCTACTGATCTCTTTATGAGACATTCCTAATTCACTATTTTGTAGATGGATTGGCATTTAACAAGCTGTCAAAGAACACTGTGTCCAGAGCCTCCCATTAGTAGCGAGTTCTCTGTTGTCACAAACACAGGTGTTAGCAGCACCATTCCTGTTCTTAAAGTCGTTTAAAGAAGATGCTACACTTTTGTTTCAAATAATAATGCGGGAGAGATAAGAACTCTTAAGAACTTCTTCATGAGCAGTACTTAATTTTGGTATCTTTACAGGTATGACATAATGAAGAGTTGCTGGGATGCTGATCCTTTACAGAGACCCACATTTAAACAAATTGTACAAATGATAGAGCAGCAGCTTTCAGACAATGCCCCCCGGGTAAGTTATGGATTAAGCAGTTTCAAGCAAGGTGTTATGCTAGAGCTGTGAGAAGCAAAGAGCCCAGGCACTGCATTTCTAGTATTATTTATGTAGCGTTGCAGCATCAGTCTGGGTAGTAGGAATGATGTTTGGGCTATTCCGTTAGACAGTATCTATCTGAGCCCACACACAAAATTTACTAGCAGAACATTTTTTGCATTACTGATGTTTCTCACTCGCACTAGACCTGTCACAACAATTTTGATGTTACAAAATGCAATGGTACTGCATAAATTCATCTTATCCTAAATTATGAAAAATTCTGTTAATCTGGGAAACATCTCAGAAATAAAGTATAATTTGTTTTTATTAGGAAAGCTATTGGATGAAGGGGTGGAGTCTTTGGTGCTCTTCTGTATCTTCTCACTTGCCTCTCCTAACACCATTTGCATAACCTTGGAGGTACATTGTGATAAATTGTATGTGCTGCTCTTTCAACCATTTCATAGTGAAAGCTTATTCTGAGAAGGCAACTGGAAAAAACAGTCCAAAGTAAAACTGGAGGCACATTCTAAACTTAGATTTTCTCTCTCCATAACTTTGTGTGTTACTAGGGTTTACAAAAGTACGTTTAAACCTGATTTAAAAATAAAGCTTCCTTTTACCTTCTGGATGCCTCGTTTGAGCAGAGAGTACATGGCTTCCTGACAATTTGAGAAAAGAGGAAACTGAAAGCTGCTGGTGTTCGATTGCATCCTGTAGTGTATTTTTGGCAGGTGCAGGCATTACTAAAACAAAAGCAAGAATCTGAAGGAATTATTAGTGAGGTTTCTGGGGGAGCTTAGTAATAACCTGAGGTGGTTTTTTTTTTTTGAGCTTAGCTGAAATTTGGCATGCAGTTGGAAGCTACAGTGTTTTTAACAACTGAGACTGAGCTTCATTATTCTTTAAAATATCAGTTAAGCCCAAGACCTTTTGACACTGTTTTGATTTGCAAAGAAGCTCCTCAGCTGGAGCCCTTCCACTGCAGTGTGTAGTACACAGTGGGAAAAGGCTAAGAAAGGAATGCTCTCCAAGAATGTGTGAAGGGAGCAGTCTGCAGAGTATTGACACCAGTCTTTGGCTTCTGCAGGTTTATGCCAACTTCTCAACCCCACCTTCCAGTCAAGGAAATGCTCCAGATCACTCAGTGAGGATTAACTCTGTGGGCAGCAGTGCTTCATCTACTCAGCCTCTCCTGGTACGCGAAGATGCTTGAGTGGCACGTGAAGAGGAGGAGATCAGATGTGTTAGCTGTTTGCGTTGTGCAGGGGCTGAGAGAGGGACGACTTCAGTAATTGCTCTTTCTTTTACTCACTACTACCACTGTGTAGCTGAAATGTTGTTGTAATACTGTCCTTTACCATGCACTGTTATACATAAACTTAGTCTGCTGAGCACGGTTACAGGCATCATTGCAGTGTTAATTGAAGCTGTATATATTTTGCTATATTGTGTGTATTTGCAGTAGAGAGCCAGATGTGAAGGAAAAAAAAACGACAAAAGAAATCCTAAGCCAGGGTGTGGAGTTAGATGACTGTAGATCAAACCAAATCTGCAGTGATTTGTCTCTGGATCTGTGCCTGGAATGCATGCAGTCATTTTCTAGTTAATCTTGTTTTTCTGAATTTACAAAATAAACAAGTATTAAGTTAATAGTTTTGTAAACCCCTTTCCACATCTAGCCAAGCCTGAAAGGCTTTCGCAGGCAGGTATCATAGGTTGGAGGCCAGTGAGGGTGCTGTATTTACCTGGGAAAAAGAGGTGAAGGAACCAAGACCCTTCCAAAGTTGGTTTGCAAAGCTGGAAACCCTCCTGGGAGCTCTGGGGTTTAAACCAGAGGAGAAGGGAGGAAGAGCATGGATTTTCATTTTTATTTCCCACCTGTGCTGTCACCCTTGCAGACCAGTTGCATGGTTTCCATGGATACATGCACTCCTTCCCACCGGTGCATTCCCTGCCAGGATGAAGCTGCCCGTTGCTGGGTCTCACTCCACCATGGAGCCTGAACTGCTTCTGTGCCCCTCTGCCTGGGGTGCCCAAAGACTTTAACATTTGTTTTGTTAATAGTTGCATCTAAAGGTGTTCACCAAAGATAGGTGGGCCCTGCCAAACTGGTCAAAAAAGAGGAGGAAGGCTGCTTCCAGTAAACTGTGTGTCTGGAGAAGAGGCCGTTTAACGAGTCATCTTATCTAAGGGAGAGCAGAGAAAAATAATGCTCTCCTGGGGGCCCTTTCTTTATCTTGTTTTACCCAGGTGAATCTTTCCCACAGGCAGTGTTGGATAGTGCTAACTGGAAAGGGCTATTTTTCTCCACCCCAAGTTCTTTCTCTGGTAGTCTGGAGATGATAATGAAGAAGAGTCTAACTGAGAAGTGCCAAATTTATAAATGGCATAAAAGAAAGAATCCTTTCATTCTTCTTTGACAGACATGAAGCTTTGGGGTCAGCATCTGTTGTGCCCAGGGTTGTGCTTAAAAATGTTTTCTAACCCCTTTTCCTCCCACCAGGAACACTGCTGGATTTTTTCTTCCTTTGTTTCTGACCCCTAAAAATAAGTAAAGGCATTGAGAGAAGCATTTCTCAGAGACAGAGTACTACTTGAGTACCTATTTATTTACAATGCACTTAAGCACTCTGTAACTTTTACCTTACGAGGATTTTGGTTGAGTTTACATGCAATTCGAATGTGCAACTAACTGCCCAAATACAAGGTAATTTTAAATACACACACTGGTAGTATTTTTTGGGTTACATTGAATACCGCGCTCCTTCTATGACTGTGCATTTGGTTTATTGTTACAGGAATCTGTCTTTCAGAATTAAATAAAAAATTAGCCATTTGCACTGAACTTACTTAGGCTGTTGCACCTTTCCAAAGTTAGCCATTTGTTTGGATGCACTCTTATGCATACTTGTTGTTGAGCATTTTCAGTTTAATGCTATAAAAGCTCTTTTGTAACGTGTTGGCTTTTGGAGCAACTGTAGACAAACTAGTTGTTATAGATGTCTCGGTACTTTACAGACACTTAGCTGAAAGAGGTTTGGGTTTTTTCGTTCTTGAAATTTATATTTTTATAATTTAGGGGGGGTTGAAACTTATTTTGCAATGGCTTGGTGTTTTGAATGGGTTTATGCATTGTTTTCGTAAATATGGAAATGTAGCAATAATGTCCTTTTGACTATTCTCAGTCCTTGAGTCTCAAAAATATTTTTATATATATATATATGCAAAAACTATATGTATAAATATGTAAGTGTTTGAAAGTTTATGAAACACTTATGGATATGTTGCTCAGTTGTAGAATTGCAGTTAAGAAAAGTTCAAATAAATCTGTAAATATGTATTCAAATGCTAACAATGTGTATTATGTTAAGATGGACTATTTTCATGTAAGTCTTAATAAATTCCTGGGTTGAAGCAAAATCTCAGTGTCTGGCCACACAGAGGTCAAGTCTGGCATTCTGAAACACTTTTGCAAAAATTTTTGTTTGCTATGTAAGTTCTTTACCTGTAAATATGTGGGACAAATACTTGAAAATTCCAATGCAGCTTTATTCTGGAAGAAAATTGCAGTTACAAGATTGATCCTGTAGACTGTTGGTACAGTCTATGTGTCATGTAGTATTCAAAATTAAGATCTCTCGGTATCGCTAAGGAAATGGTTGCAGCGGCAGTTGGAGCCACTCAAAGGTTGCAGTGATGCTGAATATTCCTCCTTGCTTAAAAAAATGTACATGCTCTTGGCCCATCTTTCAGGCTGGTGCAAGAGCTCATGCCGGACTGGCCGAGTGCAGCACTGCTGGGAGGCAGCAGGAGATAACCTGGGGCTGCTGTGGTGGGAGGGGGTCATAAAGGGAAAGCTTCCCTTGCTTGAGCAGGTACTCAGTCTTAGTGGGAGACCTTCTGATGTAGTTACTCCAGGTCTGAAATCCGTGATTCCCCCGCTCACACTTGTTCCTGTGCTGCCTAGGGGTTTGCCTGGTTGGTGTGTGATGTAATAGTAGTTGTAGAGCCTATAAGTCTCTAGAATTACCCTACTAAAACCCCTACTAACTTATATGAGAGACAGACCTCAACCGTTTTAGTCCTTAATCATTCCTATTCTGTCAGCAGACCACCTTGAAAAGTTCCCCTTCTTCAGTTTCCTTGGTAAAACAGCTTCCTTTTTTTTTTTTTCTTCCACACAGGTCTTCACTTTGCTTTTTAAAATTAATTAAGGAAATTATAACCTAGTTTTGTGAGGAGCCATGAGGTACAAGCTTTGTTACAATTGGCATTGGCATTGTTTTTAATAATGCTTCAGAACATACCAAGATGGTGTCTGATATGGAACCATTTTTTTCCTATCTTGTCCACCCCCACATTCAAGCAGAGTAGAGTTCATACTGAGGGATTCCTGCAGCTGAATTGTACAAATAATTTGTGAATTCTCATTTAGCATAGCCAAAGGATCTATTTTATGTATTTATTTGGTTAGCACATCATTAATTTTATTTTCCTGAAATGTTTCTCGTTCCGAAACACCCTAGGATATTGAATCTCTGTTTTCTGAAAAAAATCTTGCTCCTATTTTCTTGTTACAAGACTTGCAGTGATTACCACTTCCATTCCTGCTCATGGTCAAGCATCCCATTTCCTTCTGAATTATTTTATTGTGCCAGTTCTAAGCAGTAGCTTTCATGGAAAAGCCCATATTGACATTTAATATGTATTTTATATGCCCTTTCAAAGCATTATATTACCCAGCTATAAAGAGCAACCAACCCCATGTTATCAGCATGGACCATCAGGGCCATGAACTGTTGTGGACCAAGTGTCTGAAGGGATACTGCAGAAGACTGATTCAGGCTCTTCCCAGTGGTGCCCAGTGACAGGAACAGAGGCACTGGGCACAAATGGAAATGTGTAAGTGTCCCTCAACATCAGTAAACACCTATTTTTTACTGTAAGGGTGACTAAGCACCGGCACGGATTGTCCCAGAGCTTATGAGGTTTTTGTGCTTGGAGATAATCAAAAACCACACGGACATGGTCCCAGGCAAGGAGCTCTAGGTGTCCCTCCTTAAGCAGGGGAGTTGGGCCAGGTGACCTGTCTTACAACCTCAACCATTCTGTGATTCTTCAATCGGCCAAGGGCATTTTGGAGAATCTCAGCTGTAACATGCACTTGGCCAGAAGTAGAAAAGAAAATTCCCCCCTTACGCTGAACATTAAAGGGTGACTTGTCCTCTGTTTCCTTTACTAGCTAGAAAAGAAAATACTTGCAGGCTCTGCGGGAGAGAAGAGGAAAGATCGTGGAAACACTGGGGTGTACATGGAGATAGTGATCAATATCATATGCAGCACCACCACTTTTTTTATTTGTTGTTTCTGGTTCTTCTTTACATCTCTACATATGTCTTTGGGAAGGCAAATGGAGACATGTTCCTGGGCTGAGTCACCAGGGAATGACCATTCACACCCTGGACCAAAATGTTCACACTGATCACTGGAGAAGTTGGACAACAGCACCCTTAAGCCTAGTGTGTTGTAGGCTGAAACCCAGAGAGTGAAATGTTTCCCTCTTCCTGTATATGGATTAGGGAACTTCCTACTTGTCCTGTAGGGAGGTCTGAGTCTCAATAGAGGAGAAGGAACAGTTGCACAGACTTTTTAGCTTCTGGCTTAGAACCTAAATTGTAACAAAAACATGATAATCTGCTCTTGGAGTTCAGCTGTGGCTTACAGAAACTTCTGTAAGTATGAGTAATGGTTAAAGATGACCTTCAATTGCCATGTTTCCTGTGCACTAATTTCTTAGAAGATTATGCTGTAACTAGTAATTTTCTGTCCAGAAATTGCTCTGAAGCTATGTTTCCTGAAAGATTGTCCGTATTTCTTAAGTTGATTATCATTCACTCTTCTTGGTGAGGATCATTATCTGTCAGTTGCCAGCCAGGCAGCAGAGATTATTTACTAGCAGCAGTAGCTCCAGTCACTTGATTTTTCTGTCTGTGCCCTAGAAATCATTTTAGCTAGGTTGTGACAGGCAGCAGAAACCAGTATACCCCAAAGGGCCCACTGGGCTTTGAGTGCACTCAAAGTGCTCCCCCCTAAGCGCTGTCAGCAGCATCAGATAAGGGCTTGCCATGGCACATTTAGTGTTATCCAACCATCAGGTCCCACACGGGAAGGCACAGCATGTAGCTTCCCCTGTGGACCAGCAAACATCAGTGTGTAGCACAAGCTACCCTCAGGCCTTTCTCTTGCTGTAGAAAGGGCCAAATTTGTACATTTTGAGAGGTAGGCGTGCCAGTGGATGGCTGCTCTTCTGCGAATTATACTGCGCATATTTTTAACTGGTTCAAGTAGCATTACTGGGCAGGGCGCCTTGCTCTTAATGTGTGGTTGTGGGTGGAGCTGGTGTGGCCATCAGAGCCCTTCTCTAGGGCCTAAAGGGTGCCTGCTTAGAGAAAGAGCTCCTCTCCTCCCCTCCAGGGGGTTACCCAGCAACAGAGCCTTTCTGTGCATGTGCTGCGTGTGCTGTTACTGCCAAGGCGTGTGTCCTTCTGGTACTTTTCCATTCGATAATCAAATAGCAGATTCATAACCCACAGTTCAAGAAATGAAACTAAACAATGTTGAAGCATTAATATTTTAAAATTAAATCAGTTCCTCACAGTGCAATAAAAAAGGGCAATTGCAACCTCACAGATGCTGGTTTTGGCATTTTCTCTTTTGAGTTAAAATAGCAAAGCTGATTCAAACTTATTTATGAGATGAAAGCATATTTGTATTTTCCCCTTCAGCCATTTTTCATTCAAAAGCTGTTTGCATTTGTCTTCTTTTGCTGGGAAGAAACACTTTTGCTAAACACTATCTAGTTACTTCCAGAAATTAGCACTATTTGAAATTTCCCATATTCTTGTGTAACATATTTTGGGTTTTAAGTCACTCTGGTCAATAGGATGTCTCTGAGCCAAAGGACCTGGGGAAGGATTGGACTAGAAACAACAGGTCAAAATTGGCAAATGCTGCACCAAAAGCAGTAAGTAGTTGCACAGCCCCTGCTATCTGAGGACAGCCTGGAGTTGCTGCATTGCTAAGAGAAGCGGGAGCCTGTCAAGCCTCTTGGTCTGGACACCAGCACACGGGCAAGCCTGGCTACAGCAGAGGGAGAGATATTGGCTTTATCCCTTCAGAAGTCAGGCCTGTAAAGGTTTCCTCTCTAATCCTGGTGTTTGCAAAGCTTCTCTTTGGAGGGAAGAGGGAGAAATTGTCATGGTTTCAGAGACAGTCAAGTGACAAGGCACCGCGAGATCATGCAGCAACAGCCGACGTTTATTGAAGGGCACCCTCTGTTACAGGGGCTTCGAATTTCCCACTCTTACTTCTTACTCTGTGAGGAGCTAGGCTGGTCCAGTGAGTGTCTGTCATGGCCAAATTATCTGTGCAGCTATAGACCAGCTATATACAGCTGTCACAAGAAATGACTGGTGTAATACATTTTAGCTGTTCAATCTGAGAACACTGACACTGAAAAGGGTAGTGGTGGGGAATTAAGTGTGTTTTACAGTACCTTCTCTTTTAATAGTGAATATAAATGTTTGTAGAGGATGTTTATCAGCATCCTTTGAACTATATTGATGAAATAAATTAAGTAGGATAAAATCTGATAGCTTAACTACAAGCGGTTATCTAAATTTTGAAGTTCTATTTTTTCCTTTTAGAGCTTCTAGCATTTTGGGGCATGGAGAAAACAGAAAAATATGAGCAGTACTGATAACCCCTCCCTCCCCAGGAAATTAATAGAACACAAGAACTATAACTACCTTTCAGAAATTTATTGTTAAACTACTGGAGACTTCAGAGGCCTGGGACCATACCAGGGAATACCTGAGCATGGTAATGGGAGGTCACCATTCAGAAGTAGAGCACTGGGTACAGGGAGGTAGCTCCCACAGGAGCCAGAGGATGTGGCTGACCAGTGCCTTGCTGCATCCCATCTGGCCATCGACTGTCAGCTCCTGAGAGATTTCCTAGCATTTCTCAGACCCCTCTGAATGGCCGCAGCTGTTTTGGATTTCACACATAACGTTGCAGGAAAAGGAACCAAGCTGATTTGATTTTGGTCACTTGAGTGGAAGAAAAAACCAAAACCATTGTTTTTTAATTAAAAAAAAATTCTTTCAAGATTCCTCCCCTGACTGCAAGTAACGTTGCACTGCCTGCACTCTGCTGTGTGGCTCCTTCTGGGAGGCACCAGCAGGACCAAGGCAGCAAGGGCAGTGGGATTCCACCACGGGGATGAACATTCCCCACCAGTGCTAACCAGACAGCTTCTCTCTGGAGCCACATGTGGCACTTCTAGGGTCAAGAAGAACATCTGCACTGTATCTCATTGGCCCCTTGCAAAGATGCCACCAGCACTTGATAGGATGCAGGAATTTCTCTAGCACTGAGAGGAGTTAACCCAGATGATTTGCTTCCCAGGTAGTCTCTGTTACTCTGTCAATTAATCCCAGCATGAAGCATATGGTCTGCTTCTTTACAGCCTCTGTCCCAAAGAGCATGAAAAAAAAAAATTTTAGTATCTTTTCTCCTTCTTTGTTTTTGGTGGTTTTCTTTGTTTGTTGTTTGTTTGTTTGTGGGTTTTTGTTGTTTTTTTTTTTTTTTTGGTTGGTTTTTTGGTTTGGTTTGATTTTTTTTATTGCTTCTTTATAAAGTTGCCTTGCCACCCTCAGCTCTTGCTGGGTTCCATATTTTTGATTTTTCTGTGAAGGAGTACAATGCTGGAGAAGATCCTGGTTTTAGGCAAACTGCTCAGGGCCTCTCTCTAGAGGAGGAGGGCCAGCTCTCTCTTTGGGATGTGTGTGTTGTGTAGGGCTGTAGCTGCAGCAAGCGCTGTCCCGCAGGCAAACGCACTGCCAGGGCAGACAGTGCTGTTTGACCCGAGCCCCTCTGGCCTCTCCTTTGAGTGGCTTTAAGAACAAATCTCCTTTTAATCATCTTTGTAAGCTATTGTTGCAATTGCGTAGATCCTGAGGCCGTGTGATAGTCATGTGTCCTGATCACCACCCTGGCGCTTTTCCAATCACAAGTAATAGATTGATCCACCTCCTCGGGATCAGAGTGGCACTGTCAGCTCTGCCCTGAGCAGTGCCTGTGCAAACAACCATGTGACAGTGTTTTGGGCCTGCTCTTGTCATTTCTTCAAAGCAAAGAGCATTCCCCCCTGAATGGAAGGAGGGGAGGGAAGGGAAGGGGGGGCTGAAGAGCCATGTTTTGTCATGTTTTTCATGTCAGTAAAATAATTCAGACTGAAGACATGCTTGCTTCATTACACTTTGTCCCTAGTTCAGAGTTAGAGAGAGAAAAATGAGGGTCTTGATAGACAGTCAAAGTATTTTGCATTATATATTACAGGATCATTAGTAATGTAGTTACAAATGATGAAGAAAATATCTGTTAACTAGTTGGAAAGTAAGAACTTCAATGCTTTCATTTACCATCTAGTAACTGGACAGTCCAAGGAACCACTTAGATGACAAGAGAAATATTTTCAGAAATAAAATCGCCAAGGATGTTTTCTGGCCTGATGCCCACACGTCCTGTCAAGCAACACATGCCAGCCCAGAGAAAGCGTGCAGATTCATCATCTTTTCAAGATTTTTTTCTTCTGATATCAAAAGCTTCTCAGAAGCAGAGCCTGATTTATGCCCAAGCCCATGGATATGCACAAATTAAAACAGTGGACAAGTATCTGCACACCTTGCCTGCCTACCCAAGCCTTCTCCTTCCAGTCAAGAACAGATAGGAAGAAGCCGTAGTTTTAACCTTGTGTGCAGCCAGTTCTAGAGCAAAGATGGCACAGAGAGCCACAAACCCCACTTGTGCTGTGCTATGAGATCGTTACAGTCAACAGATGAGCTATCTAGATAGTTTGGCACCCGAATTGTAATCTGTGGTTGCGTACAAGCCTAACCACAGCAATACCTGCAAATATGGCTAAAGCTGATCTACAGCATATCAGCTGGAGAAGAAAATGTATCTGCTCCTTTGCACAAGGAACTTGAACAAAAACTGTTTTGTTTCCCCTCCATGACAGGAAAACAGCCTCTGGGGCTCAGTGGAAGTTTTAGAAAACATGCTAAAACCAGCTTTCCTACACTGAAGCGTTATTATCCTCTGGGATAGCTTTTCCTCCAGTAAAAACTGAAGACCAAGTAAATGCTTATTTTAAGTTATAAAGAGTTTTTTTTTCTGGTGGCCGATTAAACATGAATTGCACACTAGCACACATTTTTCTAGGTTCAAATTCATGTCAAAATATGAAATTGCTCAATGCATCAAAAACTGGGAAGGAGAGGAGGCAGGAAAGCCAAGCTTTGTGATGTTGGAGCTGACTGCCTGGGCTGGGCTGAGCCTTTCAGAGGGCAGTTGTACCTGCTGTGTAATCCAGTGTAGCTGGAGGTCTCTCCTTTAGTGGGAAGGCCAGGACAGACTTTTTTGCAAGTTGGCATAAAAGAGGAAGGCAAGACAGCAGCATTTTGCAGGCGTGAAGGAGTCCTGCAATAAGGCTGAGTTGTAAGAGCCAAACTGAGAATGTGGTGTCAGACACCCAACAAAGACCCCAAACACGGGGAGATCCAGCCTCAAAGCTGATCATCTATAGAGACTTCCTCTGTTTCCCTGGAAAATGGTTTCTGGTATTTGGCACTGGAGTCTTGGACAACAGCCCCATCAGCTGCTTCAGGGGAAGTTGGAAACAAGTGGTCCATCACCTGCACCTTGGGAATAGCTGCCTTATGGCAGGGGTCTATCTTCTTAACCCAAAGCAGTGACCAATATTTGGTACTCTGCACCACAATGCTGGATATTTCTTCTAATTTTCCATCCTGCCCAGTGTAATGGTGAATATTTGTGATGGATCTCTTCCATTAAATTTCTTTTTTAAGAGTCTGAAAGTAAGAAAATCCTTCTTCAAAATAAAACTAGTCAAATATTTTCCTGCTTCCCTGAGCAGTGTTGTGCAGACTTGATGCAGTTAGTAATGAGGTTCCAGGTCATTTCTTATTTTGGGTACCATCTGCTGCAATGGGAAATAACAACCAAGTGTGTTTTATAAACACCATATGAATACGGTTCATTTTGTCTAATAATGTCCAAAACCTCTCTCCTAAGTATATGCTGAACTTGAAAAGACCATTCCTGAACATCCGTAAAGCTTCAGAAAGTCTATCACTTCCAAGCAGACAGACTCAATGTAATTCTTTTGAAATAGACATTAGCATTTTACCCCAAGTGTAGAAAGCTCTACAGGGCTCTACAGGACTGCTATGACAGCCAGCTCTACATCTTTGCATCATGACTTATGCATATTATGCATATTATGACATGACTATGCATGGCAGACTAACCATGGAGTCTTTACGAGAAGAAGAAATACTTTGGAATTTGCATTATTCTTTCACCTATCCTTTGTGCAGGATTTTTAGTCTTGCTGTCAAGAGGCCTTTGTAATGAAAAAAAATCTGATTATTTTTGGCAAATCTGTCAAGAAAACTATTTTACCAAGTGCCTGCAGATGCGACTTGCTAAACTGTTTGCTTCTGAGGATACTCATTGTTACTAGGATAGCTCCTGCCAAGCCATCTTCTTCATTACATCCTTACCAGGGCTTTCCAGCACCCACCTGTAGTCCTTGCACAGCTGCTCTTTTCCTCTGTGCCTACCACAGAAGTATGTGGGAAGAAATGTACAGAAAGGATGAAAGTAGATAGGCTAAATGTGTGAAAGGCATGGATTCTGTGCTATTTTGTCCACGGAATCTGAACAAGCTCCTGAAACAGCCTGGCACAGGCACCACTGTCAGACATACAGCTCCCTTGGGAGCCACTCCACAGAGTTGATGGCACCCAGCTCTACTGCCTGGAGGAGTTGCTCCCAGGACAGGGAGAGAGAGCAATTTGGGGTAATTGCACAGCTAATTTTGGCTGGAAGGAAAAAAATCTTCCTGCCAAAGAAATAGTTTAACTACTGGCAGCAACATATTATGTACCTTCCAGTTTTGTTTGTTCTTCAGCTGTAATTAATTTACTACTTTGTAAAATTCTACATTATGAATTATGAAATATATTAAATAAGCCCAGGTCTAATGCTGATGCTTGTGCCATTCCATTAGGGGCTTTATTGAAACAGAGCTAGCTCCCACTGTGTTTTGTTTAAAGAATGTTTCAGTTCATGCTTAGGCACCATACAAACCATCATCTGGTGCTTGAGCAGGTAGGATTTTGTGCTGCATGGTATGAAGAACCAGCTGAATGAAGAATATCATAGCTCTTGCCTCCCAGTTTGTCCCCTAATCTGCGTTTGCCTGTTGTTCAGGGAACAGCGACCTGTGGCTGTGATTGGAGGCAGATCACTCAAGGAATATATTTTAACCATATTAATAGTATTCTAAGATTCAAAATCAGATAGATAATGACTGCAAAATTACCCCTTAAATGAGGTGATTAATAACCATGTAGATGCCTCTACTTTTTCTTTTATTTAAGTTTATCTGCCAAGATTTAGCGTTTTTATTGCAATCTTTCCCATGTTCTTGGTGGACAAGGCAGAGGCAGCACAAGGAGGAAGCAATGCCACCAGGCTGGGACAGATGCCCACAGGGGAAGGGGGGAGAGTGTCTCCCCATTGCTTCCCACAAGAAACGTCTGAAGCCATTTCTGAGCACTGACCTCTTCCATGCTGAGCACAGATTCTCTTTTTGATGCTCTTATCTTTAGTCTGCATGCCATGACCAGCTGTACCTTATGGGATGTTTTCTTCTGCTTTTCCAGACCAAGTTCCTGTTTAGAATCAGATCTTAAGTAGTCTATCACTAACCAGATTGGCCACTTCTTTCTTCTATTTTCCTCTTCAGTGTGACATTGCCTTGCTTTTATTTCAATATCTTATTTGCAAAACTAACCATAGAAAAGATCATTCTCCCTCTTTTAGTCTCAGACATTACTTCATCTAATTGCAGCACCCTGAATGAGGATCTGATGTGTGGGACTGAGTAGCAGGGAGCCCATTTACACCACTGGCTACATCTGGTCACAGCTTGCTTCCTGATTGCCTCCCACCTCAGGCCTGGCCATAGTGAAAATGTGAACAAGGGAGAAGACAATGTACCCACATCTGTGTGAGAAATCACAGAATCACCAGATTGGAAGAGACCTTCAAGATCATCGAGTCCAGCCCATGCCCTAACACTTCAACTAAACCATGGCACCAAGTGCCACATCCAGTCTTTTTTTAAACACATCCAGGGATGGTGACTCTACCACCTCCCCAGGCAGACCATTCCAGTACTTTATCACTCTTTCCATAAAAACCTTTTTCCTAATATCCAACCTATATTTCCCTTGGCGCAGCTTAAGACTGTGTCCTCTTGTTCTGTCAGCTGCTGCCTGGAGAAAGATGTCCAATCCCCACCTGACTACAGCCATCCTTCAGGAAGTTGTAGAGAGTGAAATAAAGCAGTTTGTTGTTTAATAAAAAGTAGCCGGCAAAACCAAGAACAGGAGTTTTCAGAATTCAATAAAAAAATCAGCAGTCCGTGGTGAGATCTAACTTCCAAAAAGCCTCCTCCTTGGGGCAGCAATGCCTGTAGGTGGGAGGCTGAGCTTCACCAGGTGACACACTAGCCATGCTGTCCCTTGGCATGAGAGTGCATGCCCTCTCTGTCCAGGCTCTGGACAGAGCATGCTCTCCTTGATACTCTTGCTGCATGGCACCGCACCACAAGTGGGAAAGCTCCTTCTGCAGAGAGCTTTGCTCTTGAATTTGAAGAGTAAAAAGATGCCTGTGCACTTAGTAAGGAAGCTGGTCTGCACAGACCTGTAAGTTGGGACCTTCACAAAGCTCTTGGTACTGGCAAAGGGCAACAAATCAAGATGGAAAAGCTAATAGGTTGAGATAAATGATGATGACGATCACGTACTAATTACCATCATGGCGAAGAAGACTCGATGTGGAGGCGTGGTTTAGTGGTGATCTTGGCAGTGCTGGCTTAATGGTTGGACTAGATAGTCTTGAAGAACATTTTCAGTCTAAATGACTCTGAGTCTATGAAGTTGGTGGAAACAGCCAAAGTTTCATTTTCTTTGTAAGTTTTGCTCTTTTAGAATTTTTTTTTTTACTATTTTTTAATCCCTAGATGTATGTTGGATTGGTTCCATTTTGGAGGCCAGGTTTTGCATGGTCTCTTACTTTCCAAAGCATTACCCACCCAAACAGGTTTTCAAATGCATTTGAGCCTAGCCAAGATCACAGCTTTTATTTATTAACTTTTATTTAGTTATTTATTTACTTAGATGCATTTATTTTCCTTTATATATGTACCTGTTTATTTATTTACCATTATTTATTTAATGAGATAGGCACATACTTAAAAACAATTACATAAAATACTGTTATGTTGGGGCATAGAAGCAGAATCAAATTTTAAAAGCAAGGTTTGAAAGACAGCACATTTTTAAATGTGTGCATGTGTGAATGAGTGTTCTCTGGGCACGTATTTTGTCTGGTTTACAAGGGTGTGATGCTAATTGCAGTGTGCTGAGTTCTTTTGAACATGGGCTTTGTGTGTGGATTTCCCCCTCCTGAGTATAAGACTACTTAGGCTGCATGTATTTTTAAAGTAAAATTAGATATCTGTGGAAGGTTTACAGTAATTCACTTTCAATTTGGGGCTGTTTTTTGAACCAGAACAAATAGCTGAGCATCTGTTACCCTGAAAATGTTACAAAATGCAGTCACCAGGCAAAAATCAAGCATCTCTGAAAATGATTATTTTGGCTACATAATCAAGCAAGCAATTACTGCATTATCTACAAAGTACGATCATACATTATTAATACATTTTCAGAGAAAAAGGTTTCAGTAAATGCAGTTTTTCTGGCTTTTATGATACTCAAGACCCAGACGTAATTCTAGCTGATTGAAAATACTTCATGGCTATTTCCCAGTTTAAGGCGCAGTTTTGTTGGACACGAGAGACAGTAAGGAGGGAGCAGGAAGAACAGAAGGATATGGACATTTGTATAAGTGATTACAGACATCCTTCCTATGTGTCATGCATATCCAAAGCCAGAGAGCCAATTTTCCAGTGGAAAAGGATTTAATAAATGCAAACAGTATAGTGTGCTGTGCTATATACAGGACTTTGTATTTAC
This sequence comes from Irena cyanogastra, assembly GCA_013397155.1. NCBI lineage: Eukaryota > Metazoa > Chordata > Aves > Passeriformes > Irenidae > Irena > Irena cyanogastra. Next base: position 685,025 of record VWZV01013180.1, read on the forward strand.
ATGTTCAGATATACAACCGGTAAGGCATTTTTATACTGAGCACCAGAGTTTCATGTGATGCAGAGAGAATATTTTCAGAGCTGAGAGAAGAGCCCAAGAGAAGTGCTCACTGACCTTTGATGTTCTAGGCCGCCAGGACTTTACAAACTAATTCTCATCTTCAAAAGCATCTTAAAGCGGGATTAATTTCAGTTAATTTTGGCTGTCTGAATGTTAGGCATCCTAGCCAAGCTGCTGCCCCAGTTTATTTCTGCAGTCAGCAGAGAGACTGTTTCACCTGTCTTGGACACTTACTCTGCGACAGGATGAATCACTCAAGCTTACAAAGAAGGCATTTATACTGCTGAGGCTGTGGGAGGTGAATCCGTTAAACATTAACAGTTTCAGTCAGTTTGTAAATGACTTTTAGAAATGGAAATTAGTTTTCCAATTGACTTGGGGAACCGAGTGTTACCTCAGCCCTGACATGACAGAGCAGTACATTATTATTGAGCTGCATGCCATAACCTAATGTCACCAGCTAGAACAGAAAGATTCACAATCTGGTTTTGGACAGGTTCTCTCTGGATCCTGCTCTAATTCCTTTTCTAAAAGATGGCTGAAAGTGTATCCTGAAATGTCACCAAGAAATACTTTTGCCTTTTGGAAAAATATCCCAGGTTGCTTGGGAACTCATCTGTCAAGACTGTTTTAAAGATAAAGAAAACAGAAGTGAGACCTAGCTGGGAAAGATCTGCTCACAACTTGTGCTAGTGCCAAGAAGTCTTCTAGAAGGAAGTTGATATAGAGGGGTGTGGGTGTGTGGGAGTGTGTGTGTGTGTGAAAACATTGGCAGGCAGGCAGGCAGGCATCACAATAATTAGTTATACAAATTACCACTAATGGGTGGCAGCACCAAGCGCCATGGGATAAATTTATCCTTGGCATGAAGAGGAGTAATTAATCCTAAATGCACCCTTGTGATATAGGTAAGTATTACTATTACCCCAGTTTGACAGATGCAGAGAGGGGATGTTTTGCCCTTGGCAATTCAGCTTTCCAGAAGTCTGACTAAGATAATTTATGGTGGAGGGTTACGTTATGCTCTTTAGATGACGTTTCTTATAACATTGCAACACTATCCCATAAAGAAATGCATGGGGTAGTCAGAGATTTTGGGAGCTGATTTACGGCCAGAAAATTCAGCAAGCAGGTTCATGTTGGGGTGATCTGTAAAACCTCTAAATACACAACACAGCAGTGTTTATGCTGGCACACATGCGTCAGTAAGGAAAACTTGCTTTTCAGCAATGGAAACTTTCTGAGTGTCTTTTTTCCTTTGAAAATTCACACTTTCAGTACGTAAACAACAGCACTGCTCAGCTTTTGAGGTTTTCTGTAAAATGATCCCCTGATTGCTGCTTTTCCCTGCAGCATGTAAATCATCCTAATGCAGTGCTTGAGCCTGTTCCCCTCCCCAGTTTATTTGCTGGTGAAGACTCGATGACCATCAGCTCAAAGAGTTCTGCTGCACACTGGTAAATCTCCCGAGCAAAGGAACATTTTAAAGTCACGCCTTCAAAGATGTGCTACCCGTAGCATGAGGAGACTTAAACCATATACCATATGTTTAGCATATAAAGGTTTCAACACATAGCAAGTTACAGCTGGACAGACAGATTGCAAGTTGAATTTCCTCCATACTGCTCTGTAAAGCCCACAGGCTATTTGCATTTCCTGTATGTTTTCATTCAGTGCAAATACTTTTGATAATAAAAATCAAAATCTACTAGAACACAGAAATCTAGCTTTCTTGACTGAGGATGAAGCTTTGGAACAAACAACAACAAGCCATCTAGATTGGCTGGAATTTAAGCAGTATTTTTGCTACATGTTTCTAATGCTAGGGTGTTGGGGAAAAGAAAAACATCTTATTACAAGACAAAAGCACAATCAGACTGAATTATGGCTGCACGATGTTTAGTCCATTACACAGGAAAAAAATTTGAAAACATCTATATTTCTTATGCCTAGTTCAGCTTTTAATGGTTGAGTCAATGAGTTTATCCCTTGAATTTTGCACTTCCTTAAATTATAAAAATAAAAAAATGTTAAAAATACAAATTTCTGGTTTCTTCTTTCAGAGAACTGTTGCTTGGGACCATTCTGAAACTCTAAGAGGAAAATAGTATTTGAACACTTTCTTAATTTTGAAACTCCAGGTACAGGGCACCAGTTTTTTGAACTAATATGCATTAATAGAAAATTGATTACCAATTACCAGATTACCAATAATTACCAAAAATTATTTGAGACACCCCGAGAGACAGCTCATCTTAAAGTTCTCGTGAGTGCGCTCCTGTCTGTGAAGTATATGACCACCTTCATGTACAATGCAAAAAAGCTTTAAGTTAGTCTTTGGAGAAATCTTAGGTGCTGCAAGCATTTAGGTAAGTATTAAAATATATTAAAATAAAATGCCCCTTAAAACATATGGGTATCCTAACAACTTAAACCCTGGCATTAAACATTTGGACAAATGCCTGTCTGAAAACATCCCCTTGCCCACTAGGCTTTCCTCTCTTCTCAGAAGGGCAGGGGCTGAGAGGCTGAAGTTCAGGCTGGGGCACATTAGCGTGATGAATGAGTGCCAGGGATCACTGAAGATGCCACCTGCTGGCCCCGTGAAACCCGTGGGTGCCAGCAGGAGTGCCTGGGCTGGCCACGGTCTCCCGAGAGGAGCGAGGCAGGAACTGGTGTCTCGAGACCACATCAGGCTTCACGGATAAAGCTGTCCCTTAAACATCTCCTCAAATAAGCTGGAAATGAGGCTTTATGTGCCAGGAATGAGCACCTGACTGAAAGCAGTCAGGTTTCCCCATCTCCAGCTGGGATGTCACTGCCAGCTGCTTTCCAGGGAAAGGTCAAAGCCCTGTGTTGAGAGCCTGAGCACCAAAAGGTAGCCCAGCTTTGGCTTCTGTGATCCCCTCTCTGAGCTCCCTTAAATCACAGGGAACGGAGCCACTAGAGTGCCATTTCTGTCCCTTTCTGAGTCTCTGTGGTCCATACGCAGGACATTTTGCAGCCTGCAATATCAAAGACGCCAAAAATGTTGGCTTTCCATCCATGCTCGGAAAAAGCCAGGATGCAAATCACTCAAATGTCTTCAGAAAGCCTTGGGAGCAAAATAATGTAGAGTTATTGCTTCTCTCGTGGAGGCAGTGGTTGCCACTCTGTTGAAGTTTGAGCCGTGTTGTGCAGTGAGGAAAGAATAAAGGTCTAAAATGTCTGGTAAAGAGAATTACAAAAGATTTCAAACAGAGAAAAACGGTGTAGAAATTGGACCGTCTCTTCTCAAAATTGTGTCCCACCACTGAGACAATCAAAGTTATGTCTCAGCACTGCGACAATCACCACTATGCTGCTCTCTTTTGAATGTATTTGTGTGCACACACACATGTGTACACAAGGAGAGAGGAAGAAGAGAAACCCCTCGAACCAGGCGGTTTCAGTTTAGCCCCATTGCAAAACGTAGGTGGTTTATTGTATTTTTGTCTGGGTGGAAAGGAAGCAAACGGCCCTCGCTGGGAAAGCGGTGAGGGCTGCCTGTCCCGTGAGCCGCAGATGCTCAGGAAGCCGAAGCCCTGGCGCAGCTCCTGCATAGGAAGCGCTGCCCTCGCCGAGCCCCCGAGCCCAGGCAGCGCCGCTGCCCGCCGGGCCCGCTCCCGCTTATCTAAGGTACGGCGGCTTCCTCGCACCCCGCCGGCTGTGTGGCAACCTGCTGCTGTTTATTGCATAACAAGGCGGTTGCATAAGAGGATCTTAAGAAAGGATCGAATAGTTAACAGTGAATAACTGCCGCCGCGTGCTTTGACAGTCTGAGCGCGGACAATAGTTAGGGGCAAAATAAAGCGGCACGGGAGAATCTGTTTCCTGAAACGGCGCAGGCTGATTTAAACCCAATGTTGCTTTTTCCAGCTAAAGACTCAGCCTTGATTAGTCCAGGCCAAACCAGCTGGGGCTTAATCATGAGCCTATTTATCTAACGTTGGTTATCTTTCACAAGCCCAGGGAAAGACACAGATCCTTGCTCTTGTGACCTCTTGCACATCTTTTGGGTTCTAGCCCAGCACAGCCTGATGTGCCCTGGTGTCATCCCTTGCCACAGGACCAAAGTGATGCTTAATTGGTCCACTGTGAATTATTGCACTAAAGGTGCACCCAACCATGATTTGGTCAAGTACAACTTTCTGCTAAGAAAAAGGTACAGAAACTTGCCCAGAGACGGGATAAATGGCATCAGGAGGGTCTTCTCCCACTGCAGCAGCTGCAGACAAGAGCTGCCCTGTAGCTGGTAAGAGCACATATGAACACAGGGGACATTGTGCAGAAAACCTCTCTTTGCGGGTAAAATAGCATGGGGGAATCAGCAAGTAAAGTTTCTCTGTGAGTCCTCACCCAGATGACAGAACTGGAGACAAGTTTATTTTTTTTTTTGTTCACTGTTGTATCACCATATCCTAACTTCTGTAAGAGAGAGAAAATAATGTCCCAAACTTTGTGAAATTAGGCAAGTGAGTTTGCAGGCAGTCACAGAGCTGTTAGAAACCCTAGAACAGGTAACAAATTGGAAATAAGATACCTCATACATGGGCATTCATAAAGACTTGTCCACTACCACATTACAGCAATTTTTATTTGCCAACTAAAAAAAGATTTCTCGTTGAAGAAAGCGGTCTAAGTCCTTGGACAAGGAGCTTTAGCTCACAGTTCTTGACAAGCACTGCCAATTTATAGCACAAAGGAGAAACACTCTTTTCTGCTGATGAATTCCAAGTCTTTGGGTGGGATGGTTAATGAGGTCTATTGGTAGGAGCCCGAAATGGCACTACCTGGCAACTCATGTATCAGTCAAGAGCCTCCTGACCTTGTAATTGTGTCACCCATACCATTTAGCACCTGAAGCTCTGGCAGAGGATAAACACAGATTTGGGAGCCTTCTTCAGCCTTTTGGCAAGGGTAGTGAGAACTCTATCAAAAACGCATGCAGGATACTGCCCTTGCCTCAGTGCCAGCTGGCAGATGTGTGCCAGGGTGCTGGGCAGGATGAGTATTCCTTCCTTGGTATCCTAAGGCAGTGCTCAGGCATACAAAGAAAATTATCTGTTATTATTTGTCATCCATAATAAAATGGTATTAAGTCAGAATCTGCCATTAACTCTTTAGTTAGACTTAGATTCTTCCAGCATGAGTTACACACTAATGCAAAATGCATTATGCTTTTATGGCAAAATTCCACTAACTGCACCAAGAGGTTAATTAAATGGGAGAGAGAAAAAAAAAAGAGGCTTTTAGAATGAATTATGCAGAAGGTCGTTAAGAATCAGGCACACATGAGAAGCCTGATACTTAGAAATCCTAAATGTAAACACGCATGCCTGGATTAATGTGAGATTAAGAAGATAAAGAGAAGTTGTGTTGCTATTAGCTATTGTTAAACAGCAGAGTTAGCCTGCATGCCTTTAAGAACCACTTAATTGAGAACATTTCTGGTACAGAGAACTACGGAGGGTGAAATGGAGGCTCCAAGGGGAGCTGTATCAAACCTCAGAAGGCTCCCTCAATCTGTGCTGGCCATTTGGGTCTCCTTTTGTCATGCACCTCTTTGTCCCTGCTTCAGGTAGCACAGGTTGGCTGCAGTGACTGCAAATACATCCTAACTCTACTGACACCAAGTCACCAAGTGCCATGATCCCTGGCACCACCTGGCAGAGCCTCTGTGGGGTGTAAGTGGTCACTGCCTGCTGACCTCTGATCCCCTGGATGTGCAGACTCAGAGGTTCACCCAGCCCAATGGCACTGACTGCTCCTCAGTGGAGGAAGCCAAAATATGGAGCCCAGGTTTTCTTGAGAGAGGCAAAAAAAGTGTCAGTGGCCTTCCTGCTGCCTTAGCCCCAGCATGGGCATGACTCTAACAATGGGGCCATTCTTCTTTCTTCCCACTCATGTGTCTGCTCTCAGAGCTGATTTTGACCAAAGCTGGCCAGCTTAACTCTACATCAGCACCCCCATCCCACGGTGTGTGAGTGCCCTCCTGAGCTGCCAGATGTATGAGAAGTCTCAAACACAGATGCTTTTTCTCTGAGAAGACTTTGCTTGATGAATGCTGTGGTGGTCAGCAGATTCACCAAGACAGGCCCTTGCGATATTTTCTGACCACTGAATGCTTTCTTTGTCTCCTGCTATAAAGCTACAGTGCAGCCACTGGTATTTTCAGCTACACAACTGCCATTTTACACTTTGAAGAAACAACAAATGGATGAATTAATGTGAGCTTTCTGGGCCTGAGTCTCATAGTTAGCAAGTCTCCACTGGGACAAAGAAAAGTGAGGCTATAGTATATATAAATTATACTTATGCTGCATTTGTGGTCCCTTTTATACAGTCAGAAAGATATCAAAAGGTAGATGAACATTAGGCTCCCAGTCTAGATTACATCTATTTAAATCAAGGGGACCAAAGGAGTTTGCAGTGATAAAAACGTGGTGCTTATCTCTGGCTCTGTGAGACCCTTTGTCTTAAGCTCTCTTGAGGTGCAGTCTGCAGACCATTTTAAGAGGGGGAATAGGAGTAATGCTATATTACCATCCCAGCCTGGAGCTGTGCTCTGTTACTCTTCCCTCTCTATGCTTATAGAAGGATTTGATAGTGCAAACTCTTGAATGTACTTTCTTTTCATTATTGACCAGCTGAAAACAATCTATTACTTTACCTTAAAAGTTACTCTCTTGTATTTCCATTGAGAAATGGCTACTGTGGTGATTAAAACGTCCTGCTTTCCTCGATCCAGCTGAAATAGTTGAAAATAAACACTGCAAAGCATTCGCTTGAATTCTTCTGAGCAGACTGGATTTCAGGTTGAAGAGCAAACAGAGAACAAGACTTGGGGATGCCATGTCCCAGTGCAGTCCTTCAAAACAATGAATGTTTTGCAAGTTCAAGGATGTATGTCAAGTCTCTGCCACAGCGAAGGGGCATTCTTGTAAGGTCAGCTGCTGTCATGAGATGTTTGCTGTGACCTTTCCTCTTAAATGGATTGACAAGGGCACTTCTTCAGCCTGGATTTGGCCTGGATAAAGAGCCAGAGGTATAAATCTTAGGGGAAGCTTGAACCCAGTGTTTCATGATGTTTCGCAAAATATGTATTCCACGGAAGAATAATTTCCTACAACCAGAGAAACACCCGCTTCTCCATCAGGACAGAGACATGACCTTTAAGTTTTGAGGAGTCTTTCTTTCTTTCATTTTTAACTTGCAAGATGAACACTGTGTTTGAAGCTAATTCACAGTATCTGATACCATAACCAACGTTGTCACTTGAGAGGCAAACCACTAGGTGCCCAATAACAACCTTGAAAAACAGGCTCTTTGCTCCTGAGTTCAGTCTACTTTGCTAAGGGTGGCCACGCTGGCTGGGCAGCTGCTGCTGTGGAGCTGACAGGCTCCAGTGACTGAGCATCCTGCTCAGGGTCCAGCCACCACAGGAGCCAGCTGGGCAGGCTGAGCTGCGCTGGGGCTGTGCCTGGGCACACAGAGTGATAGGGAGAGTTTAGGGGAGGCACTTCAGTGCCTGCTCACTGGGCTTCTCCCAGGTGAGTTGGAGGAGGGGCAACAAGGCACTGCCAAGCACTTTCTAGATTTGCAAGAGAAAATGGTGGAGGAGGCAAAAGGGGACTGAGGTCTGGGCGAGCTCCCCTAAAGCTACCACCCTCCCTATAGCCCTCACTTTGTGTGAACAAAGTGGTTGATTTGCCCCACCAAGACCTGAACCTCAGAGCTATTTCTAAAAAGGAGCCTGTCTCCTCTGCCAGCTTCCCTGTGTGCTGCCCAACCATTCCTCCATCAGTTCTTGCTGCCTCCCACCTTGCCCCACACATTGCCAAATGCATCCCACTTTTGCAGAGTTCCCCCCTCAAATTCTCTGACAGGAAGAACTGCTGATTCACACACACCACCCTGGTCTTCAAAAGCATTTCCTCCATGCCACGAACAGCCAGGAAACTCACATAGCCAATTTTAGGAGCATTCTGACACCTCAGGTACCACTGGTTTTACTCATCTTAATTTAGAAATCTTTGCCTAGTGTTGTGGATACCTTCAGTCTGTGCAATGCTTCTGCCCCATAGTCTTAAGACTTCATGGTCTAGCAAGGGCAGGGCACAAAGCACTCCGTGAAAATATGCCCCAGGATTTTTTTTTTTGAAGGGCAGAGTCATCTACATACCCTGCTATTGTGGCTTTAAGTGCAGATGTCTCACAAATGTGTAGAATTTTTTCACTCTTCCTCCAAAAGGAAAAAAGAAAGTGACACGACATGTGCTGTGTGCCAGGGTTTGTTTTACAGGAGAGGATAGGATATGTGCCAGGACAAGGTGTCACCACTTAACTTACTTTCCTGAATATTCAGATGAAGCTGGTGGCACATCAGCTCCCTGCTTGCTCTTGGCATCGAGCTGTCCTGCTCGGTAGCTCCCCATCTTCTGCTCCTTGGCTGCCGAGTTGTCTAAGCTCATTTGTCCCCTCAAGACGGTGTGAGCCACACTCTCACTGTTTTTTCTCTTGCGATGTGAAATCTTAAAATGAGATCTTAATAGAGTTAAAAAATCTGTTAGCTATTCTTTTTCACTTGTGTCTTCTGCTAGCATGGCAGAAGTAGCTACTTTAATGCTACTTTAATGCTTCTATGCCTCCTTACACTACCAGCTATCTCAGTGGTTATGGGGATGATGGAGAGTGATGAAATTCAGTTCCTGAAAGAGAATTTTGGTTGTTCTTGAGGGAAGACAACCAGTCCAGTTTGCAGGCAAAGTGAGATGGATTTAACTCACTCTTCCAAAGTGTCTTTCCAGTGATGGGTCAGTCATGTCATGCAGAGCAGTGGATGCCAAATGCCCTTGAGCACAACTGAGTGTGGTGTAATTGTCTCTAAACTGTTTGGGTGTGCCACATGACAGCCACAGTTGCACAGGCGACAAAGCAGGAAGTCAATCAGGGAGAGGTGGAAGTGTTGGGTGAGAGTGTTGAATGGGGGAGGAATGATTTGCAGAGGGATCTGGGCAGCCTGGATTGAGGGACTGAGGCTAATGGTATGAGGTGCAGCAAGGCCAAGTATTGGCTCAGTCTTGGCCCAGAGTGGCTGGAAAGCTGCCCATCAGAAAAGTGCCTGGGGTGCTGGTCCACAGTGGCTGAACATGAGCCAGCATTGCCCAGGTGGTCAGGAAGGCTCTTCTACCCTCATGTGGGATCTGCAATTCCTAACCTGTTTCTGGGAGATGTTTTCTAAACTGCCCTTAAAATGGTCCAGGATGAAATTTCCACAGACTCCCACATTAATACTACAGGTACTTGACTGTATGGGCAGAAAGTGAAGAAAAAAGTTTCCTGTTTCTTTTGCTACTGCTTCTTGTTCTAATCACAAGACATCTGGAAAATAGTAGGGTTTTGGTACCTTTTGAAATTATCATTTATTTGTCTTTTGTTTGCCATTTAACTAAGATCAGCAAAGAGTCCTCTGTGAAGGAGTGCAGTTAAAACCAGTGTGCACATGCAGCTCTACACTCCTCACAACCTGGGGCCTTGCTGCTCTTCAAAATCTGAGCTCTGTCTCAGAGTGAAGTTCCTGCCATTTCTGCATTAACTTGTCTGCTTTGGGTTTGCTATTCTGACTGGTGATCAGTGTCAGACAGCTTTTGGAGAAAAAACCAGGCATGTGACCACTGAACCCCTCCTGTGCTGCAGCAATTCTTGCTCAGCTGATAGGTTGGTGGTGTATTGGGAGTGCAGACAAAGGGGGAAAATTTTTGGCCACTGGTTGCAGTGCCTGCTCCTTGTCTAAAGAAGAAAATTGTGGAGAGCACACAAGCCAAAGGACTCTGAAGCTGTGGGCTTTCAGGACGCCTTGAAGGAGCCTGTAGCCAAGGCTTGACCCCAGACTATCATCAATATCAATCTAGAATAACTTTGAAAGAAATTTTACTTACTTTGCTATGATCTGGGTCTCACAATACTGAATGTCCTTATTGTTAAACGGACATTTGTGATTTCACAGTAAATGGAGACACATGAAGGTCTAATACTACTGGATATTCACAAGAACAATGAAAAGGGATATCCAGTGCATTGCAGAAGAAAAGATAGAAGCTTCTCTTCCTCTATTTCGATATTTATCACTAAATCAGATGTGTTTGAGTCATGTGAAAGCAACTTGTTGGGCAAGATGTAGCATCTACAAAGAAATAGCACATGATCCTATACATAGGGTCAACATCATAACAAGCAGAGAACACCCCCGCCTCCCCGAATATATGTTGATATAATTCTGGCATTTCTGACCTTTCACATGAGTGGCATGAGGCATGAGATTGTCATCTTTATAATGCCATTTAAACATGGCAGGGTTACGTGTGTGAAAGTAAGCAGTCATTTCAAAGCATGAAGGCAATAGGTTTTATTGAAGGACATCATCTTTTTGCAGTAGGGAAAGCAAACAATTCCTCTCTTCCTCCAGACTGTTGAGGGAAAGTGACTCCCACATTGGAAAATAGCATTCTCAAACTCACTGAAATTCAACAGTCTTTAAAGCTACTGAAAACAGATATTAAAAATACAGTTCTTGAATAGCCCCAGTAAAAAATTATGCTACGGGCTAAATGAATTAGAGACTAAAATCAAGACTTCAAATTTTGGAAGAGTGGAAAAAAATCACCTTAAAACATAAGTATCATGTTAATTGGTATTTATGGCATGAAGGCAATGCAGGTGGAACACGAAAACGTAAAAATGCAGTAGTAAGCGAATTCACTAATGAGTTCCTTTTTCCCAGGAACTACAACTCCAAGGAAAAAAAAAGGTAATTCATGTACTAGGAGATTCACAATAAAGTTGGTGGGGTTTTTTACATTAATTATGACAGTGGATATCTGCACTTTAGACTCCACTACACACTGGAGTAAATTGATTTTTAATAACCATCTCCTGTTTACCCCCCATTCCTTATATACCCATGTGACAGGAGCATTAAAACAGCAATACCTTGTTATATTCCAACCTCACACTCTGCTTGCTGAAGCAGAGCTTGCAGTTGTAGCTGTTTGGGAAGTGCTGCACAAAATTAAGCCTCTGGGCTGTTTGTTGTACACAAGCCTCCCAAAGCTGATATAATAGTTCCAAGCTTGAGAGAGGGAGCCAAGAGGGATATGCAGTGTCTTCATAAATATTTCAGTTCATGTTTACATAGTATACAACTTTGAAAATAACACATAAAACATTTTTGAAAAATCTTTGAAATAGAAACCTTCAGGTAGTATGCATTGATGTTTTCTTCATGACAATCTCCTCCTCCTCCTATTCCTTCTCCTCCCCTCTGCTGAGATCACAGATGTCAAATACAAGATCTTAATGCACTATTTACATTCCTGTGCTTTAGCACAGAGACACAGGCTTTTCCAGGCACTGAGTTTCTTAGCTTCCTGAGTCTCAGACAACATGCCCATCCAAGGACCCTGTTCATGTACCTTTCCAGAGGACATCCTTCTCACCAGGGGCTGCAGGGCAGGATCTTCCAGAGGAGTTTTTGCTGGAGACTTGGGAATGCTGAATGAGCTATCAGGCACAGGTGCCTGCGTTGGGGTTTTGCTAGGACAATTTAACTCCTTTGGGTCTTTTTTGAATTTCTGAAAGAAAGGAAAGGGAAAAAGTGAGGAGTAGCTGTCTTGGCCCATCGTCTGAAGAACTACCTTCAAGTAGTTCTGCCACAAGACAGGGTGAAGATCTATTAATGACACCATGAGGTAGAAACACAGAAAGATCTGCTCTCAATCCTTCTGACCATGAGTAAGAAATCTGAATCAAATCCACACAGAAGTCCTAAGCCCTGTCCTGCGTATTTCCACAGATTTTTTTTTTATGTGCCTGTGCTATTAGCTAAAAGAGGAGAAGGCACATTAATAGGTGTTAGAAAGGCTCTGTTCTGCTTGAGTCTGGGCCTGTAGCAGAGATGGTGAATACACTGTCTTCTACAGGAAAGCTACTGAGCATTTTTAATTCCTGCCTTTCCTCTTCAGAGCATGCCTTGCATTTGGCTATTTTTATAAAAGCCTGTTTTAAAAATAGCTGGTTTCCTTCCTGACCAGGACACATAAATGCCATTTATTGGCAATCCTGTATGTTTTACATTTTGTTTCTCTAGTCACACTATCATCAAGTAGATGTGTATGTATAGAGTGGCAGGGCAGTCACTTCCAGAGAGAGCATGCTTGTGTTTCTGAGAACCCATTTGTTCAGGTGTCAATACATTCACTTCTCTGTTAACAATACGTATCCATAAATAAAAGACTGTTCACAAATATCTTTACAAATAATTGCATTAAGGTAGATGAAAAGAATGTAAGCATGGTTGATTGAATTGTGAATCCCTGAGAAAATAGTTTTCCATCAATCACCCAATTCTATCCTCTCAATACTTTGAGAAGCATGTATCAGTGGCCATGGTAGTGCTGCACAACTTGCCCTCTTGTCACACACTGCACTATCAGCACTCTCTGACCACCATTCTCTCGCCTGATTTAGCAGTATCTGTGCAGCAGGCTATGAGCAAGCTCCAGTACAATCCCACACCAGGTATTAGCAGCAACTGACCTCTGTCCAGGACCATCCAGGCTCATTTGTTTCATGGTCACAGGAGGATGCACTCACTACGTCATTTAGAGTGTGGTTCCCAGCTTTACAGGGCTAGTTTGAAAGAGGGCCTTCTCTCTGGAGTGCCAGACTCCCTGTGGTACAACTCCATTTAGCTGCTCAGGGTCACCAAAGCGTTCAAGGTTTGATGCCTCTGAGCAGAACTGGAGCCATCCATTCAGCGTGGCTCCAGCACCACCAGCTGTGGACCCAATGGGAACTCCTACAGGCAGGTCCTGACTGTCCTGTTAGGAAGCTCTATGTTTTCTCTAGACTGGAAGACTTGTTCAGTCTGAGCACATATAAACTCTGTGATTTTAAATTCCCATACACTGGTCTCAGCCAGAAGTGTTTATTAAAACCACTCATCTTGATTCTTTGTCACTGTGGTTACTTTGCACTTTTTGACCCTCAAATGAAGCATGCAGAGTATGCTTGTGTTCATACCCAGCTGTTAGTTGTTGTATTACTTCTGGGATGGTAAGATAGTTGAGGAGGAGGTTGAGCTGAACGATGGCATCAAGGTCAGTAGTGAGGTGTCGCTTTGGTTTTGATTAGCTTGCAGAGTGACACGAGCTTGGTGCCTCGACCCAGAGAGCTTGTAACCAACTCAAGTACAGCCCAGACACAAACCACGCTTAAAATTTGAGAGAAGGGGAAACAGGTGTAGCTGTTCCTTAAACTTGTCTATGCACCTTTGACAGTTTCTAAAGTAAAATTTCTGTTGCAGGATAGACTCTCTATAACTTAAGATGTGTGAAAAGGCAGCATCTACCCTTGGCAGAGCAGTGCAAATCTGTATTATTCCAACATCAGATTTCTCATTAAAAATCTGACACATACCAAGAAATTTAAGCATCCACAATGGACGTTGTTTACTTGTTTGTAGCATTTTAGGAGCAACAGGGAATTGTGATGGATTCAGTACAATTTGAATTAAAAAGCTAGATGAAGCCTCACAGGCCTTTCAGTCTGATAGCTAATCCCTGTGAAAAGTGCTATGAAGTGAAATGATAGTTTCAGGGCTAGTTCTATTTGCTTACTTAACCCAAAAACCTCGTTAATGCCTATTAAAATGAAATCCAGGGAACAACAGCCTCTCATGTTTATGGGCTGTCAAGTTAATTTCCATAGAGCTGCGCTGTCTTCGTTGTCATTGTTGACCAAGGGTTAATTCACTGCAGGAAAAAGTGCGACAAAATACATCACTTTAATCCCTTTCTTCTTCAAAGATGAAGCAGTAGGAAAGGAAAAGTAACAACTGGGAAAATGTTAAGATCCGGAATTTTTTATATAAACTTGTCAGCCATTCCTGACGTCTTCTGTAATAAACACTCGACAATAAACAGTGAGGACTTTTCTTAAATCTCCATAACATAACAACTTTCAGAGGAAAAAGAAGACCTGTTCAAAGACTTTTTCTGAATGCATTTGCATTTCCAGGCTTTGTTGTGTTATCTACGCAAAATGAAGCAGTTGGTCTTTCACCATTAACTCTTTACAGAATACTCCTCAGCACCAAAGCAGAGTCCTGTGCTGAGCATATCCGAATTTGGAAACTGTGGTATGTACACTGGTAAAATCCTGACTTTTTGGAAGCTTTGTACCACAAACTTTGATAGTTGGCATTTTATTAGTTTCTTTCACCCCTGCAGTCTTTTTCTCCAACATTGCTGTACTTTTTACTGGACTGTGGCTCTCCATAAACCAGTATTTGCAAAACTCCTGGCATTCCTTATCCATTCCATAGTCCTAGCATTACACACCCAGCCATCCTGCCCCCTACCAAATCTCATCATACACATGTAGCCTCAGTCACTGAGAAGTTTCTGTTTTCCAAGTCCATTTCCTAGCAAATAAAAGGCAAAGGACCTCTACACCAACATTTGCTTTTTCTGTATTATCCACAACAGGCTGCTAATGCTGCCCAGTTTTTGCACCAAATAAACCAAATGAATGAATGAAACGCTCAGAGGCGCAGATGTTTTCAGAATAAGATGGGGCACTTGGTTCACACAATTGTTCTGCCTTTTTTTTTTTGTTTTCCTGCATGGTTGTTTCCTGTGGAGTGTAGGATATATTAACTTGCAGCCGCAGAGTACTTGAAACGCATCTACTGGATCAGCCTAGTGCATCAGTGAAAGATGGCTAACAGTCTTCCTTTTCCTGTGCAGCTGTTGTTTGCAGAAAGGGATAATTTTTAAGTTGATTTATTTACCTTAGCCTTTTTTCCCCCCTTCTTTTCTTAATCAGTGATCATCAGCACGCTAATTGTTACTAGTAGCTTTGAAACAATGAGTAAACCTCATTGATACAATTAAGAATTTAATAGAAAAACATCCTTGACATGCAGGTGGAAAGCTAAGGACTTTGTCTTCAGAAATGTTGATATCACAGAGTTCCCAGTAAAAAACAAAACAAAACAAAACAAAACAAAAAAACACAAAAAGAAACAAAGGTCCACATATTCAGTTAGAAATCCTTGGAAGTCCTCATCTTGGTCTTTAAATATAAGGGACAAAATTAATGTATGGTTTTTGTGTTTTTAGTAAATCCCTATTTGCTGCAAATTATTGCTGCTCCGATTTGACAGTCCACTGTGCTAGGACAGCGTGGTCTCCTCCAGCAAGGTCCCTTGGTTGCAGAAGGTGGGCTCAGGAATCCCCCGAGCCCTTCAGAGAGGGCAAAGAAACCACCAGGATAGGTGTCACTGCTGCCCCGGTCCTGAGAACGAGCAGCTGCAGAGGCAACGCTGTCATTTCACACCAGATAAAACTTTTTGCCTTCACAGATCAGAAGGCTTAACCTTGTTACTGTATGTGGAACACCTCTCTCAAGCGCTGCCTCCACGCGCAGTACAAAGCGCAGGGCTGCCTCAGGGAGGTCAGGCACAGCCCCACATCCCGCCTATAGAGTCCCTATTTTCCATTTACTGATGCTTCCTGCAAAGCTCCTCTTTCATATTCACCACCTTCAGTTTTTAGGGTTTGCTTTTCTCTTTCTGTCTTACTGGCGGAGGCTGCCTCTCTGTGGCAAGAGCTTGCATGGGAGGTGGCTCTGCAAAATCCCCCTGGCTGTAGCTTGTGAAACGTGCAGGGGCATCAGTGCACTCCTGGGACAGTTTTCATGCGCTCCCAACAAAACACTGAAAAGCACCTAGGAAACTCCTCGTTGTGCTTTGAGGAGCTGAGGGCTTGCGTGTTTCCTGGTTATTAACAGGACTGCCCTGCAATGTCATAGAAATCAGAGAAATCAGAGAAAGTATTGGCTCGGAAGGGACCTTGAAGATCACTTAGTTCCAACCTCCATATCACAGGGAATATAAAACTGGTAAAAAGGTTTTTTGGCAGCCTGAGATCACAAAACACATTTATGCTCTGGGGAGGGACGGGACCTCGTTTCTTCACCCACAACTGCTCATTTCACTAGCAGAAAATTTCAGAAGAAGTAGATCATCCAAGGCTCAACATTTTGTAATTGTAATAAAACTCCTCTCCTCCAACCAAAGCATTTTTGACTTTTAGCGTATGTCTGCCTTACAGGATTGAATTTGGCTGTAAACAGATATTAATCAACTTTCCACTGAAGTGTCTTGCATGGGAAAGTGCCCAGACATCAAGATGAAAGGGCTTCTGAGGAAAGGCACGTGTTCTGACATCTTACTCTGTCAGTGCCGCACCGCTCCTTGACCACTGGCCTCAGGGGCTTCTGAGGAGAGCAGGGTACTGTGACCCATGGCTCCAGGCCAGGCCATGCACATTGTCTCTAGAACACTGATTATCCAACTACAGACACTGATAGTTATTGGGCTGGGGCTGGGGGAGAGGTGAGAGAGAAGGCTGAGACAAGAAGATTGTATTCCTGCTGCTGTTTTTTAATGCTGCTGGTTGACCATTACTGGCACGATACAGCAACCCAAAGTGCTAGCTTCTCCCACAAGCCCGTTTTTGTAATTTCAAAAGGAAAAAATAAATTGGAATGAAGTTGATTCTCTTCTAATAATGAGTGGCCATTGCTCTGTGGCCCATAAAAGGTAGGGCTATCTGCAGCACAGCAGGCACAAGGACTTGGCAGGAGCCACCAGGGCCCTTTATCTGTTTTCCCCTTTCAGAAGAAGGAAAGCTGCTGTTTTTCCTTTTCCTGTTTCTTTGCTTGGGGAAATATGCTACTTCCCTCAAGATTTACATCCTGACCTATGTAAATCTTTGAACTGCTCTCTTTAGCATTTCCCTTAGGGAGGCTCCTTGCTGAGAAACAAGGCCTCAGGAGCACGGGATAGCATTATTTATACATCTGACATTAGTAACCTGTGAGGCAGTATTCATCAAAGAATTGCTTAGGTTTGTCCATGTTACAGTCACGCAATGTTGCTCACAATATGGGGTGATTTTCCTTAACTAAATCTCTTGCTACTCTTTAGGACAACAGCCAAAATACACAACTAATGTTGTCTGTCTGATTCCACTTGTTTTTTAAAACAGGATTAATCCAGAACTGAATATTGGTTTAGGTATACTTCTCATTGTATGATTTTTTTGGTATGTTTGTTTGTTTGTTTTAAAGCAGGGCACAAATTCCTATATCTAAGAAAAAAAAAAAACCGCAAAAAAGAAGCTTTATTATTATCCTGTGACAATGGACTATTTCTACTTCAGGTCCTGCACAGGTCCTGCAATCAACAGCAGCAGAAAGAAAAAGAAGGTGCAGCAAGGATTCCTGCTTACATCTGAAAGCCCTGTGAAAGGAAGGTGCAAGGAAGGGTGAGCTTCAATTAGGAAGGAACTAAGAAAGATTCCTAATCCTGTCAGAGGGCAGACGAGAAATAATCACTTTCTGAAAATCTTTTGCTTTGGCGCTGTTTTGGTTATTTCTAATAGCATCTCCTTAATTACTCTTGTAGCAGCTGTACCTGGTCATCTCGAGGAAGCATTAGATATCTGGACCACATTCATCTTGCCCAGCATTAGCCATCCACCACAGCAGCAGCTGCCTGCATCTGCACTTAATGTCGAGGTGCCCATCCTGCCAGAGATTTTGTCAGCTGAGATGCCGTAATCCATCTGGGCAAATCTAGTCAGCTACTTTAGGCAGGAGTAATTGCTTTCTACATTTCATTAACTCTGATGACTCTAAAGGGTGTTTAGCTGCCAAGCTGGAATGTAGATGTGCCTCAGAGGCACCTAAAGTCAGGATAAGAGTCATGTCTTTCTTATTACGCCGTTGTATACAGCAACCACCTGACTTCTGACCCAAGCATTTTAAAATCTGAGCCTCTAGTCTGCTGTATTTACTGAAGTTCATTTAAATGCTTGAAGATTGTTTGTTTGCTTAAAAAATGCTGGAGGACAGCACAAAATTCACCAAACAGCTCAAGCTGGCAATGTGGGAGAGGCAGTGGTGTGCAGAGTGGAGGCAGAATGCCTCACTGCCAGTTTCAACAGTTTAGATCTACAAAATATGCTACAGAGTGGAGGAGGGTTGTGAGAGTCTCCTAGGGCTTGTGTTTATCACCTTGCTGCAGAGTGGCAGCTGAAAAGCTCCAGAAGAATGGCAGAAAAACACACTTCCAATAATTCTTTATTAGTTCAGAGAGACTCAGGCTCTGGTTACCCATGCTTATTCAGAAACAATCAATTCAGTGTCTAGGTAGAAAGGAACTCCACTGTTTGGGGCTTTTGGCATTGCCTGAAAGACAAAAGGTGGTGTTTCCCATGTGCTGGGCTTTTTATTAAAAATGAGCAATGATCTGCCACTATGTCCTCTCTCTTGCTATCAACCCCAAACCCCACAGAGAACAAGGGGGCACAAGATTATAGTCCATTGTTTCCTTTTCATGGGAAACAGGACTTTTCCATCAGCGAAACAGCATCTGAACATCTCACATGACTTAATCAGACTTACATCATGTGGCTGTGACCCAGCTTTCAGGCTCAGAGAAAAGAGAGCAGTCTGCACTTCGGGAGCACATCCAGAGGAGCAAATTGCCATCCTGGTTACACCAGCTCAGGTCTCTTTGCAGAGATGAATGACTCTGGAACGAAAATATGCCTCAGTGAGAAGAGATGAAGAGGGATCACTCACTGCCACTTGTGGTTCCCTAAGGACATCAAATGGATCCGTTTTTTGCTTGCAAACCAAATGTGATTCCCAGGAAACTCTGGTGCCCACCGTGGTGAGACCAGGCTCTTAGTGCCTGGTAGAAACAGCAGACAGATCAAACACAGCCTGACCTTTTGCAGAGGTAGGAACTTGGCCCCAGATAGAGTGAATAGTGGTTATATTACCACTATAATCTCAGTGTCTTCTTCCAGATACTGCTTATGTTTTGACAGGTATCATCGCTATTAATTCCTGAATAAATTTCATTAATCTCTTCGTCCAGCCACTGTTCCTGAAAAGGAGAATGTTACACATGCCTCTTTGCTGCACATGGGATGAGTTAGTCTAGCCAGCAATGGCAGTAAGACTCCTTAGTGCTACTTACCTCTATTTTATAGACAAATCCTGTCCTCATGTCAGGCTATGATACTGGTGGATTTTTTTGTGGTTAATCATTTCCTGTTTATGACCAAAGGGGCTATTAATTACAGAGGAATATCTCTGTGAAAAATCCTATTGTTTCTGAGAAGGCTGATGACTGGTACTGGCCTGAGTACAGGCATTTGACCCTCCTAAGATCTGCCACTTGGTAGGAGGAAGCTGTTGTTCAAGACACAAAGGTAAACTACTAACAGAGAAAAGGCAGTGTAGGTTCATTGAAATGCAGATAGTGCCACACAAATCCCAGCAGATTTGCTCTGTTATGGTTTCAATAAAGCATCTACCATGGTGCCATACAAGAAGCATCAATTAAGAGAGGAGCTATATCAGAGCTGTGACCTGCCAAAGCTAAAGGGGAATGAGACACAGGTTACTGGGAGGGGGGAAGCACAGGACCACATGGCAGTCTCTAGAATGTCTCGTCAAGGATTGGTCTTTAATTAGTGGTTGCACATTCCAGCAGTTTGGGAAAGCCACTGCCAGTGCCATCAAGAACTCCAGACTGAGTTTTGTTAAGATGGGAGGTAGACAAGGATTTGGAACTGACCAACAATGTGTCCACAAAGGTATCTGCTGTGCCACCAGCTCCTGCGCCGCCCATGCTGGGCAGAGCATTCAGTGAACATAACCCACACTGTCAGACCACTGCAGACATTCTGTGTGTTGATCCAAACACCTTTTCCACTTTGGATACCACAAAAGCTTCCAGCTTCATCAGCATGGGAGGATACCAGCGAGCCAAGAGCTGACAGTGCTGCTGGCTGCAGAGATCTCCCAGCCCCTGGCTTGCCCAGCAGGTGTGCCTTGGAAGATGGAGAAGGACCCACTGTCTTCTTGTTTGAAAGCTGGGAATGCTCAGGTGATCACATAGGGCATTACATCAGAAATACAGAGAACCAAAGAAGGCCCAAGTGATTTAAATCTGTGTGTGTTATACACAATGTGCAAAAATAGAGGTTTTACATTGATAAATTGCATTTCCCCTCATGTATGTCACAGCACTAATGATATGAAAGAGTAAGAAGGAAAAAAACCACATTGGTTGTGAGGCAAATGAGTGGTTTTCTTTTTATTAAAGTAATCTCTAGTTAATATAATTGTTGACTGCTGGATAGCTAACACAAACAAAAGCTAGACAAATATTTTATTTAAACAAATAATGTCTTTTTGTAGAATAGCAGAGGAAGAAACAGATGTTTTAGATACTGCAGAGGATCTGGCATCTTCCACTCACCAGCAATCCTAAGCTCTATGAGTAAGAGCTCCCCTTTCCAGTGTCACTATCTGTTTCATATTTCCACTTCTCCCCTGGGACACCCTGTTTTCTCCTAGCAGCTGGACACAATAGAGCCCCAAAAGAGAGCAGGCAGTGCTCTGCTGTGCCTGGGTCTGCAGTGTGTGTGCATATATTTACTTACAGTCTGCTCAGCGTCTCCTTACTGGTAGACCAAATGGTACCAAGAACAGCTGGCTTCATTAGGTGACTTGTCTCTCTACAGAGGTATTCATTTGTGTCTGTCTCTATCTCCCAATGACTGATTTTCATGGAACATACAGAAGTTTCATATCCTTGAGGCTGCTAGTCTTCCATCCAGCCTGCCTAGCAGGTTGAGAAATTACTTGTGGGAGACAGACAGTGTGATCACACAAACTTCCTCAGCAAACCAGCCTAAAAATAAACCATCTCAATGGAAATCCAAGTTGCCCACCTCCTATCGAGTGCTTTTGAAATTCTGTTGGGCATGTTATTTTCAGATCCTAAACAGAAGCATGGGTGATAAATGCCTTTCTTTATCTAACATGGATATTCACATGTTTAGGTAGCAATATCCCTCCTATCATCAGTGCCTTTTAGGTCGTCATTTACATTTGCCTCTGTTCTTGGATGGCAGCTTGTCTGTCATTTATTTCTTCATCACTTCCAAAGTAGATCACTTAAATCTGCTCTAGCTGGAGTGGAGGATCCTCAAAGGGCATCCTGTCTTGTGTGGGATAGAGCAGCCTGTCTATTTTGGGTCATATTGTATAACACATACCACAAATACAAATGAAACGCAGAATCAGTAGCCAAGTCCTATACAGTCAAATCTAGTTTTGAAATAAGGAAACTTTCTGGCTGCAAAGTTCTATTTCTTTTTTTAATTGTTGATTAATGGACCCAGAACAGACATCTACATAAACACTTTGTGTTGACTTAAAGAAGTATTTTGGTCACAAAGTAAAATTGCACCTACATTTAGCTGACCTGTTATTCAGCTGATCTGGGAAATGACACAGTTTTATTCCACCTCTAAAATAGTTGTTATCTTGTATCCAGTGATCTGAAACTTTTAGTAGAAAATGTGCACGTCTATACACAATTTACATATACTACTCCTCCTAACCCAGAGGGCCAGCAGTGTTCATAGGCCAGCTGGAACTGAAGATAATATTTCCCATTAGGTCCTCTACTCCTCTTTTTCTGAGCAAGCTGCACTCAGACGTTCCTTTTCTGGCTGTGCTCTGGGCTGTCTGCAGCCCTTCAGACTGTTTCTGCCCTACCCGAGGTGGTCACCCAAGCTCAGCACCAGGTTCAGCACCAGGTAAGGCACAGGCATCCCTGGTGCTGCCCCAGTGCTGCACTAACAAAGCCTTGGCTGAGGCAGTATCCAATGCTGCCACATCTCCGGGAATAAGAGACAAGACACGGAGACAGGTCAGGAGGAAGCAAGAAAGCACGGCAGAGAGGTCCCACAAACACCCCCAGACAGGAAGGTCTGTGAGAAAGACACTTGCTTTTCACAGAGAAAAAGCAGAAGAGGAAGCACATCCACCAACAGGCAAATGATACAACAGAGACAGCACTGGTCAAGTGCCTCCTTTTTTTTTTTTTTTTTTTTCCAACAAAGGACAAAAAGAAGCCTCCTAAACTTGCAAGAAGCAGCCTGAACCTAGAGTTGAGAGCAAACTTCCCTAGTGAAAATGAGCAACTACAGGGGAAAGGGTGGTCAGAGAGAATTATGGATCCTGACCTTTGGAATAGGGATGTCTGGATGTTTTTAGGGATGGGACAGACAAACATCTCCTAGGGCTAGCTAAGGTATAATTGACCCTTAGATATTGCAGAGGATTCAATAAAAGAACCTTTGATGGGATCCATCCCAACATTCCCTCGGTTTGTGTTCCTTCCTCTTTTCTATCCTAGGGAAGAAACAAATACAGGAAGTTGGATTTACCATAATTTGTGTACAGGTACAGCGTACACATGCCCAATTTCTAAAGACTGAAAATAAAAGGAAAAGAGAAGAAGGTAGTGCAGAGAACAATAAGAGGCCTGAGAAACAGTGATAAAATCTTTAAGACATGGAATGACAACACGTTCGAGGAATTAAAGAGTAAATTGAAAGAAATTATGTGCGTGAGAACCTTGTTCACCCGACACTAGATGGCTCTGCAGCCCCAAGGAAAGTTTGCCTTGCTGGCTATCCTTCGTTTTGCTTGGGAAAATAAAGGCAGCAAAGGGTGGTGAGAATGCTTCCAGTCTGTCTTTATTATAAGGAGGAGCAACACGGCAACTGCAGATCTTCTAGATTAAGGAGTTCAATTATGCCAATCTGTTTTGTATATGCTTGGTGCTTCGTAACAGCCATTAAAATACTTTCTTTAAGGTTCTTGGAAGCAGTGTGTAAAAGTGTCCATTGCATTGCTACATAGCAATATAAAGCTGGATTACTTAAAGTACGTGAGAAAACAGGGTTTAACTACTTGGGCTCCTAATATAGAGCTATGGACCTGCTGGAGCAATCCCAGAGGAGCCCACAAAGACGAACAGAGAACTGGAGCACCTCTCTGTAAAGGCAGGCTGAGAGAGTTGGGGTTATTCATGCTGGAGACGAGAAGATTCCAAAGAGACCTCGTAGCAACCTTCCAGTACTTAAAGGGAGCCCACAAGAAAAATGGAGAGGGACATTTGACAAGAACATGTAGGAATAAGACAAGGGGTAATGGCTTCAAATAGAAAGAAGGTAAGCTTAGATTAGATATTAGGGAGAAATTCACTGTGAGGGTGGTGATTCACTGGCAAAAGTTGCCCCATCCATGGAAGTGTTCAATGGCAGGGCAGCCTGATCTAGTGGAAAATGTCCCTCCCCACAGCAAGGGGGTTGGAACCAGATGGTTTTTCAAGTCCCTTCTAATCCAAACCATTCTGTGATTCTATGATTTTATGACCATGTGGATCTTATAGCATGGTTCATTATAGTACTGGCACATTGAAACATTTTAGTAAGAATCAGTAATTTAATATCAGGTATGATCAATTTTACAGGACAGTGAGCAAGCAGTGACTAGTACAAGAACACCAGGAGATCTGAAAGCAGTTTGAGTTTAGGGAACTTAAAAACCTGTCTTTGATACAAAATTTTTAAACAACAAACAATGAAAAAGAAACATGCTAATTACAAAATAAGCATATTAATTACAGAATATTTATATGCTTTATCTTAGTAATCTTTTTACTTATATCAGAACTGCAGAAGAATATCTGCTGAAGTCAGAGTTTTCTATAATATGTTATAAAACATCAGTACTCAGAAAAAGCATTAGCAGGAAGATAATTTAGTTTATAAGGATTTGGTTTCACTTGGCACAGAGTCTGTCCTTCTTATTTTAGCATGCTATATTAAGCTACTAAAAAAATTCCTTAGATTTTTGTCACTTTGCACTTATCTTTCTGTATTTTTGTTGGTCTCCTAGTAGGGAACTAGAGCTTTATCAATTCATCCAAACCACTGTTTCTGGGGAAGGTCACCTTCCTTTTCTCCTATCCTTCCTTCACTCTGAAAGCTGTCACTGGCTTCCTGTCAATTGGTGCATCATATAAATTCTTAATTTTCTAATTTTTAGGGGCTTATCTACTGTTTTCTCTATGCATCCAAGTTACAAAGAGAAATTACACAACCTTACATAAATGGTTTATTTTTTA
This sequence comes from Irena cyanogastra, assembly GCA_013397155.1. Taxonomy (NCBI): domain Eukaryota; kingdom Metazoa; phylum Chordata; class Aves; order Passeriformes; family Irenidae; genus Irena; species Irena cyanogastra. The sequence goes on from VWZV01013180.1 coordinate 709,242, forward strand.
GGAGCTTATTAAAGCTCATAATGCAAATATTTGATAATAACATGAATTACATGAATGAGTGGCACCTGAATATTTCTTTTTTATATTGTGATTTATAAAGTTGTTTCATTGTACTCCTTAGACATCTGGTTGAGAGATAAACATTTCCTCAGACTGTGAGGTTTGAAATCTCTATGATACCATATCCAAATGGAGTTTATTTTAGTTTTATTCCTATTACCTGTTGCATTCTGAAATACCTATTAGTGATGACTTAATTAAAAAATACTTTTGATGCTGTGTATCAGAGTGAAGAAATGTGAAATAGAAGTCCAGGAGGAATCTCTGTGGCGAAGGTGTTTTTGAGAGGGTAGAAGGCACTGGAGGCAAGGCAGGAGATGAGTGTTTGTGATGGTATGAGGCTGTTATGACTTCTCCAGAGTCTCCTTCACACATCTGAATATGTGCATTTGAGTATACAAAGATTGAAGCCAGTGCCTTTTTTCCATGGGCTGAACACAACCTGACAGACAAGTTGAAGGAAAGGCCCCAGCTTTGCTGCCTTGAGCTCAGATGGTTCAGTGTCCTGGAATACCATAGTAATTCTTGTGCATGAAAAAGAATCCTGATCTGTAGCAGCCCCAGAGGTTTAGTGCAAAGTCTGAAGGCATATGCCAGGGAGAAGCAGCAGAGATCATTTTTTCCTGTGCAAGGCAGAGATAAGGGTAATGTGCAGGTCTGTGTTCACATTTTATCAGAGACACTGCGGTTCATGAGAAAAGTGCAGAAGAGGGAAGCTGTGAAAGAGGGAGAATAGAAAAATGAAAGGTGGTCTGATTAAGCTGAATGTACCTTGACAAGGAAAAAAAATTAAGGTCCAGAGACAGAGCAAGAGCTGGCAGCTGGAAGCCAAAGCCATACATGTCTGATCTCAGTGACTGATCAAGGGCAATTCTCAGGTGAATTCTCCACCTCTTGTTGACTTTGTATGAGTGCTGGACTTCTTCCAGAAACTGCTGAGGGCAGGAGCACTCTCGGGAGAAGGAATGGCTGTGCAGAAAGAATGGAGGTGAACATGCTTCATGACAGATCCTTGCTTGTCTGGGCTGTGCCAAGGGATGCTGTGGGGGAGAGGGAGAGCCCCAGCAGTCCCCAGAGGCAGATGGCACGTCATATCCCACCTGCATGGGTGCATAAGTCCTCACATAGGTCATCCCCTGACTCCATCCAAACAGCACTCAGTGAAACCTGAGGTTCTCATGCATGTATCAAATCATTATAGTGAAATCATGACCCTCTCTGGATGGGTAGTAAAGCCAGGCTGCTTACAAAAGAGTTGTGGAAGGTCCTTGAGGCTCCATAGCCCCTGCCTCCCACACAGCAGGCAGGAGAGCCAGCTGGATAGAGGTTGCATGTCTGACAAGAACCTGAGCTGGTGTGTGTGGTGGTGGGCTGGCCCTCTCCTTGCTGCTGGCACAGCGCACAGCGCTCCTCACTCCGTGTGCTGAAGGCGCCTGCAGCCTAACAGGAAAGGGAGCCTCTCCCATAGGCTGGACTGGCTAGTTTAAAATTTTCTTTTGAGTATGTAGCAGCTGTTACTAACTGAGTTTTTTCTCCTCTCGGGCTTTTTTTGAATAAAAACTCTCCAGCAATTCTGTATTTGAGAGCTGAGCCAGCTGCAGGTCCAGCTGAAGGCCAAATAGCCGGGACAAACCTCATTCTGTGCTGAGAGTTGAGGGAAAAGAAACACAGCAGGTTTGTTCCAAGTCAGTCTGTTCAAATAAAGCTGCATGAGCTTTCACACTTTATACTATTTGTTATGATGTTTTTCAAAATGAACCACAGATGTTTGTTGGGTTTTTTATCCCTGGTTGAGTCATCTATTATCCAGGCCACATCTGGGCAGCTCAAGCAGGAGTCTCAATGAAGCCTCAGAAAGAAAGTCAATATTTTATTTCATTTTAAATAATCCTCTGCACATACCTAAAAACATAATGAAATAAACATAATTTCTACTAATGACATGGTGTAAAGTGTTGGGAAGCAATGGATCCTATTCAAACTGCTGGTGCTTCCCATCACTTAAATTGAATCAACAAGGATGGGTTAGGATTAAATTTTGTCTATAGCTTGCAGCTTTTCTTTAACTATTCTCCTCTGATTATAACATAGGAGTATAGGAGATTGAAAAGTTTCTGAGAAACCTTAGATCTTAACTGTGTATCTTCAGACCTCTTGAGCAAATGGGATCCAATGAAACAAATGAAATGGGAAATATTATGTAAAATGGTAATATGTTAGCAAATGGCCAAGGGCATCTTCTAAAAAATGCCAAATGTCACATCAGGGCATAGAAGAAGCCCCTACTTCTCCTTTTGAAAAAAAATCATATAGTCCCTAACAAAATATGTCCACAGATTATGGCAATATCCTTTGGGGTTGATACTGATGTGCAGGAAAAAAAGACAAATTATCTGGCAAGAATTAATGTAATGCAGTCAGTAGTCTCCTGAGTCCTTCCTAGAGAGGAGAACAGAGACCTGGCTATAGAGAACAGTTTGAAAGTAGTAGATGTCAGTCCATTTGAAACAAATGTTCCCATCCAAACACATCCCCACGACTTTTTACTGAGTGCTTCATTTGGTTTATTGTTTTCAAAGAGTTGCGTAATAATACATTCATATCCTCAGAATACATGTTATAGTTTTAACAGAGCATTGTCCTTGGAAAGTTTTCAAAGTGATTCTGTATATTTGCAATATCTGTAGTTAGCACACTCAAGTCAGAGTGATTCATTTCCTGCCCAATGGCCACTTGTCGTTTTATGCTTCTTTTTTTTTTTTTTTGGCTGTATCTTTACAAATATAATGGAAAAATCACTACTTGCAGATAATGAAAGTGAAGGAATTAAGAATTAAGACATACAGCAGAGAAAGTCAGCCACAGAAACTCGTTTGCAAATGTCAGTGCAGACCAGTATTTTGTATTGAATAGCTGTGGTAAGTGCCTACATGCTTGCAGTTAGAGAGTCAGTAGTTTGGAATCTGCTAGAGCCTTGGGTTACTTCTACAGTGCAAGCCCCTGAGTGGTGAAAAGAAAAGAAAAAAAAAGTCCATTTTAGTATCTCTAGTCGTCAGTAATTTTTCTTTGAAGGTGCAGTTTCTCTAGAGATTGTCAGGTATTATTCCAATAGGTGAGGTCTGAGGAACAGAGCTTTACTTGTGCCATCTCTTGGATCACCAAGCCCAGAGTCTGCCAAAACCAGGTCCACGATGATGGAGTAAACCTTATTATATGTTGGATTACCTCCCTAAATTTGGCCTATTTTTACTGAAGAAAAACATAAAGAAGCCATTGAACTCCTCTTGTCAGTCAGGTCAAAGCAGCTGCTGGCAAAACAGGAGCCCACAGAAAGCTTTAACCAAAGCATTCATGTATTTCTATGGCTCACATCCTATGTTTGTCCTAGGAAGTGACCTAGCAATGCCAAGGGCCATTGGGAGAAAAGGAGCAGCAAGGCAAAAGATACTAATTAATACAGATACACTACACTCTTAATTAGGTACTAATTAATAAAGATACACTAGCATTAGACAGTGAAGTGTCACTGCCCTCAGAAGGAGTTGACTGGAAGAGTCCATATACTTATGGAAGGATTTTGGGTACAAAATCTGATCTCTTTTCTATTTGAATTCAGGAAAATCCAGGGAAAAGAGGCAGTGTATCTCTGAGAGAATCCAAGATTATATCTGATCCCTGATTCCATCCCCTGATTTTATCTTCTTGGGAAGATCTGATCTTCAAAGAGCATGAGCTAGTGTCAAGAACTGTGACTGGTTTAATGTGGAAAGAGAGCTCTGTGGTCTTCCTGAAACACAAAAGAAGAGATAGTAGAGGCTCTCACATACCTTAAAGTTGGTCCATGATGTATGAATTTAAAAAATTTGTTTAGCACAGTTTCAAACAGAATTTTAAAGCTTCACAAAAATAGCATATGAAAGGTATTTTGCCTGGGATGCATTTTTTTAAGCATTAATAGATTCAACCGACTCCTAGAGAAATGGGAAGTCCATCTTGCAACACTCACAGCTTGGAAAAACAAGGACAGCAGCCTGCCTGACATGGAATAGAAATTTAGAGGCACGAGGAAGCCTCTGCCCAATTTGGGTCTTGCTAGCAGAAAAGAGTTCCTGCAAGAACTCAAGAAACAAACACAGATATTTCCCAAAAGAAACCAGGCACTTCGCAGGATATTGCAGAAGCCATCCACAACAATAAAGTTGTTAAAACAAAATCAGTATTTTTATCATTATGACTGGTTTTCACTCTACCCATGGAAAGGGGAGACACTGAATGATCCAGCTTCAGTTACTGCAAAGATCAGAGAAGCACAGGATGGGCAAGGCTGGCAGGAGCCTCGGGAGGTCATTCAGTCTAACTCTTCTGCTCAGGCTATTTTGTTCACAGCCATGCCCAGTCAGGTTTTTAATATCACAAAAGATGGAGAGTCCACAGCTTCTGTGAGCAACCTGTGCAAGCGCGCAGTCACCCTCACAATAAAAAAGTGTTTGCAGTGTTTTGGTTTGTGCTCTCTCCCCACTGAGTATCACTGAGAAATGCCTGACTCCCTCTTCTTTACTCCTTCCCCTCAGGTATACACACCCAGCTAAGATTCCCCCAGGACTTCTCTGGGCTGAATGAAGGGTCTCAGCTCTCTCAGCCTTTCCTCATTTGAGTGATGTTCCAGTTCCTTAATTGTCTTTGTAGCCCTTTGGCAGACTCACTCCAGTATGTCCATGTGCTTTTTGAACTGGTGAGCCCAGAACTCTACCTAGCACTCCAGATCTGTCTCAGCAATGATGAGTAGAGGGTGAGATTCCCTCTTCAACCTGCTGGAGATAGTCTTCCTAGTACACTTCAGGAGGTTGTTGAACTTCTAGACTGCAAGAGCTCGTGCTTATCTCATGTTCAACTTAGTGTCCACCAGGACCCTCAAGGCCACCTCTGCCTGATTTCCAGACCTTAAGTCCCCAGCCTGTACTGGTGTCTGGGGTTACTCTTCACAAAGTGAAGGACTCTGCATTTCCCCTTGTTGAACTTTATGAGGATCCTGCCCATCCATTCTTCTGGCCTGTCCAGGTCCCGCGGCATGTCAGCACAATGATCTGGTACATCAACCACTCCTCCTGATTAGTGCTGCCTTCAAACTCACTGAGCATGGGCTCTGTCCCATGATCTAGGTCATTTCTGAAGTTGTTAAACCTGCTGCTCCCTATTCATTGTTGGTTTTGGAAGATGAACAGAGGCAGAAGTGCCTGTCAATGCCCTTGCATGAATGAATGGTACTTCCCTCATTGTGTCGCAGAACAGTCCGAGCCACCTGGATTGTGGACAGACCATCAGTGAGTGGCTTGGAGACAGCCAGCAGTATGGACAGCCCAGGGAAACAGCTGAGTGTGGAGACAAAGGCATGGGGGCCTAGGGCTGGGAGGGAAATGGATGACTCCACCTGAGCTGCTGGAGGACCACCAAAGTCACGTATGCAAAGCGGATAAGAAAGCTACCAAGGATTTCCAGGATAAACTGGCAATGAACCAACTCACAGGTCTTTCAGCTGGTCTTCAGTTTGTGGACCAAGGTCAGTGGAGGCATGCCAGATGACTGTGAATGGCTCTGGAATTTGCCATATTACTTACATTTTTTGTTGTAGTAGCGCATCAGAAAAGGAAGCAGGTGCTAGCAAGGAAGATGGCTGCAGATCATTATGAGCCTAATGACTCCAGCTCTGCGTCTTGCTGAAAGTCAGCAGTTCTGGTGTGACTCATGACAAAGCATGAAGGACCAGAAAACAATTTAACTCGGTCTGCAATGGCAACCATTCTGTTTCAAAACTAATGAAATGGTCAGACAGAAGAGGATGGAGCAACACAAATACAGATCACTCTGAAGTGAACACTGAGGAAGCATCTGAGTGTATGAAAATCAGTTTTACGGTTAAGTCTGGGTGGATAAATAACAATTGTAGGCTTTTCAATATTGAGTACACATTGCATAAGATTAGCAAACAGTGTAGTCACAAGAAAAACTTCAACGATTTTCTGGAGACTGAGGGATTCCGACTGGAGCTGAAAACCAGATGTCTCATTCCTCAGTGAAGAGGTAAACTCAAACATCCATTTGGACATCATTACAGCTTCTGAATTTGCAGTAAAGAACTGGACTAGTGTAACACATGGACAAATCCAAACATGCTTGTTTTTAAAAGTATTTTGTGCAAAGTTTGGGCATTTTTCAGCCAAAGCAGTTAACAGCTTCCAGGAAGTTACAGGATCCTCTCACTGAGAAAGGTACCTTGCAAAGCAAGATCAGGGAACTATCAAGCTGCATCCTGACACCAGCGTCTTGACTGGCTTTACTGACTGAAGTTCTTGTCAAACTAAAATGAGAAATGTGATTTTCTCATAGATATTCACTATCCAGCAAAGGCAATCAGCTCCATCACTGGATTTTCCTTCTAATTTGCAGGACCCCACACACTGTCTGACCATCCACATGAGTACCTGCTGTACACGCAGCTGTGTGTACATACACTTCTCTTTGCTGCCCTGGCATGTCCAGACTGTCCTGTAGGTGCCACAGAGATTGTGTAAAGCCTGCAGAAGTCTCTCTAACACATCTCTCCCTCTGCCTGTTGCAGCAGTCTGGACAAGAATTTGAAAAGGATGTTCTTGCTGTTTCAATTTTCACCACCACAGCAAACCTGAGCTGTGTTTACTCTGCTTTTTGCTGTGTGAAAAAAACATTGTTTATCACTGATCTCAGTTGGAGCCATTTGATGGTTTCTTTTTGAGCTCACTTTTCTTCCAATTCAATAAGAACTAAAAATAATAACATGGATAATCTAATTGCAGATCAGTAGATATCCTGGCTGCTCTCAGTCTCAGAACATGTATCCCACGTACACTGGGTGCACACACAGTGCACAAGCTTTCTAGCAGCAGTAGCTTTTCACCTAGGACAAGGATGACATTTGTGAACCTTAAAGCCTATCAATGTTACCCTGCCCAGTTGATATAGTGCAGAGGCTTTCTTAAAATAAATAACAAACATTGATATCTCTCTATGATTGCATACCACAGCCAAAGGGGAAAAAAAAAGTTTAAACCCTTGAATTTCATATGCTCTGAAGAAATCTCGGATAAAGGAAAACAGGAAATCATTTGTAATATTAAAAATAGATTGCTTCCTGGAAGTAACAACCATGATGTTCTTGTTGACTTTTTTTTCATGTTAAATGCCACATACAGAAGCAGAGCCAGTCAGCTCCTACTTTTATTTCAAATTTGCCTGAAATACAAAATTTGTATGGTAAATTTTAAACTTTGTTTTGATTTTTTAATATTTATTTTTATGCTATAATTTTAGTGCTGTATTTTTAAAATATTTCTTTTTATGCTATACTTTTTAATTTAAAATATATTATTGTAGGCTGTGATGTGAAAGACTGACTTCAGAGCCCCCAGAGAAGCATCTTAAATGTCATAAATAAGTAGGATAAATATTCTGGACTGTTACCTCCATTTTGGTAGGTGTTGTGGGTAAAAACGAAATATCAGAGCAAAAAAAAATGTTACAAAGATAAATATTCTGAATAACATTAAAAACTTTACTGAAACCCTTGTCACAGGCATTCTAAGTTTCAGTGGCGACTTGAAGCACTTTGTACCTTGCTGCCCTGTTGATCCCAAATACAGACTAATTCCCCATGAAATTAAGTGTTTATACACACTTAAGCTGTGTCCCTGTGTTTTGCCTTGGATAAACAATGGCCAAAGTGGTTTATATGCTACGGTTGTTTTCCTTCTGAAAGATGATTCCTAAAACAACTTCAATCAAAAGACGTGCAAAGATGAATGATGATTTTCGTCTTCCAAGGCTCTTTAAACTCTTGTTTAGAGTGCCTTTCTTCAGTCAGGCTCAGGTTTATTATGAGTGAATCCCTGCTTTCTTAGCATTAATTGCAGTTTTTTTATTCGTCGAGGATCCTTACTTTTACTGTGTAAATATTACACCTCAAGATTAGGTCATTGCCAGTCATCTTGTTTACCAGATAAACACAGTGCCTTATTTAAAAGCATGCAGCCTAATTCCAGGACAGGTGGATGTTGATAACATGCAAACAATGATAGCAAAATTAGCTTGTCCATGTGCGACCCTTATCCTATAAGTGCTTGGGCATGGCTTGGTGTTAAAACCTTGTTCCTCCAAGCACATCTCACCTCACCTCTGCTGGCCCCTGGGGCCTGTCCCTGCTGGCTAGGATGTACAGCCCTGACCAGCCAGAGTGAGCTCCATCCTGGTCACACCTCTCAAGGTAATTTGCTACAAGTGCTGTGTGGAAATAGATAATACAGGCAAAAGAAATCAAGGCTTCCAACTACCCAAACTGGCTGGACAACAGAGAGTGAGAAGACACTCTTTTATAATTTTTATCTCCTCCCAAGAGCTGACTAAAACATGTAGCTTGGCCAACTCAGAAAAGTCCTCCTTCACACTACTTATTTTTCATTCCTTTTTACTGCACTCCTCCGGTGTCTCTGGGTAGCAGGGCCAGTTGGGCAGAAACATATCTGCTACCCTGCCTAGCCATCTTTACCTGTTCTCACTTCATTCAGGAGGTGAAGGGCATCATTTTCCCAGGCCAGTTGTCTTCGTCCCTGAGCCCACGACTGATGATTTCTCACCTTACTCACCAGGGAGAGAAAAGGGAATGTTCAAGCATGAATTCAAACTCCATTATCTCCCTGCAAATGTGAGTTGGATTATTGCAAAACTTCTCTCCTCTTATGCTCCCTTGTAAAATCTTGAAGTCTTAACCAAAATAAATCAAAATTACCACTAAGAGTAAAACCACCACAGGAACTTGACCTAGATGATCAGATAAATGCAAGCTAATAGAAGCAGAAGGAGAAGAAATTGTGTTTTACCTAGTGAGGAATGCAGTGTTTGGAAATATCTTAAACTGCTTACAAAACACATCATTCCTTTTAAGAATGGATTCATGGAAGGATTCATTCATCATCATCAACACCTGATGCAAAAATAAGACCCTATTTCTTTGGAGAAACTCACCACATGCTTTGAAAAGGGGTTGTAGCATAGTCTCTAAACCATGAAGCAGAAAAAGACGCAGGACACCTTGGTTCTTTGTAGGTCTTTGTGGAAGGGTCCTGCTAGCCCATACTAGCTCTTTCCTCAATCATCTCAGGATCTTGCTTGGGATGGCCTGGAATGGCATGACTTTCCCCAGCACTTCTGTCCAACATATCCCTCTATTATATCTCAAACTCCCTGTGACACAACTACATTTGAACGTACTTGTGAAGTATGTGCCCTGTGATTATTTTCAGGCATGGATGTCTTCCCAAAGTTAAAGAAAATAAAAGTGCTTATCATTAGAACTGAGGCCATCATTATTCAAGGTGATGGTGCTGACAGGTGCCCTCCTCTTTCTTATTCCTTTTTCGAATGGTAGCTTTAAAGTTTTAGGACTGATTTAAGTGCATGATCCTAACTTTTCCTTTCTTTCTTTTTTTTTTTTTTTAAGAAGGGAAATGCTATAATATGTCTTTCAGCACAATTAGCTTGATATGATGTTGGTGAAATGGCAACACTTCCATTAATTTCAAGGAGCAGAAGCTGACTTTCTTACTATCCTCATTTGCTATTCATTATGGTGGAAAGAAACCTGCTTAACTGATATACTACCGAATGGATGATCAGGAGGTTAGAAAAGTTAGCAGTAGGAATAAGGGTTGTAATGGTAGCAATCAGAAGCCAATAAAACACATCTGATGCTGACCTCAATTAACATCAACATGCTCTCTCATTTTAGCAGTAATATCAAGTGACTGCTACAACATAGTTAAAACCCAGAGCTCTGTTTTCAAGGGATGCTGGTGACAGTTCTGTTTTCAAAACAAACAATTAGAGGCCACAAATCAGGATACCAAGTTGAAACGTGGTCTCCTGAGGATCTCATGATCCTGAGCTTGAGCTGTCAGATAAACACAGTACTGCTACAGAGAGAGTCACATTGCCTTTCTCATTCCAGATGATAAACAGGTGTAACCTGCAATTTTAAAATCCTGCCAGAAGTGGAGCAAACATCTACAGATGGGATGCACAGGCATTCTTCCAGTTTATAAAGGCAGATAATATGAGATACTCACTGAGCAGCAGGCTTAACCTTTGAGGTTAGAAAGTTCAAACCAATTTGTTGAGAAAAGCTAAAGGCTTATATTAACAAGTCGTGGAAAAGGTCTGGACAAGCAGAGGAACCTGGACTAACAGTGATATGGAAACTCCTACAATCCAGACCAGTATTTAGGGTGTACTGACCTTAGCATTTTGTTCTTTTTTGAAGGAACATTTCAGAAGCAAATCTTCCACTCCTGCTCATGGCTGAATTCTTTGATACCATTATAGCATGTGTAAACCAGGATCCCTTCAGATGATGCCTGACCGAAGGGTGAGGTTGAGAAACACAATGGACATGCCCCAGCCACTTAGGAGCATTCAGCCTCCGAGTCAGATTAGAAACAGTTCAAAGCAACCTCCTCTCCCCACGTACAGTTTGGTCACTGAGTCCTTGGTACCAGCTCATGAATCATGCTACAGTATTGCATTGGTGCCAATGCTGACAGAGTTTCATAGACAATTCCTGTTGGCCGACAAATCCAGGAGTACTTATTTACAAGAAATTACCCAGGTGCAAGGGCAAAAAACCAACAGATATTCTCCAGGGTGACAAAAGGCTTGCCCACCTTCAAATAGATTTGAGCCTGCACCTTTTTTTGTGCCTCACCAGCATTTGCAAGGGAGGATATTTCCCACACAGCAGAATTTTTCCCAGTATGCCTGTCTTTCCTAGGATAATATCTCACATGACTGGAAAAAAGCTCTCAGAAAAATCTTGAGCCAAATAAAACCAGGCATGCCTTTTCTATGGATCATAACTCCATGTGGAAGCTCTAGCACTTCTGAGGATCCAGGCACTTTTTCTGAGCTTTCCAAGGAGCTACATATGAAATTACCTGTACTGGTCTCCTCCCAGTACCTGAAAAGCAGTAGGATCTGTGTAATGGGATAACATATGTGAGGGTGTAACTGTGGCTCTGGCTGGGCTGGCTGCTGCTTTCTACACTGACTGCAGCAGAAAGCTCACAAAGGTCAGTGCAGAGTCCAAACTTTCCAGACAGAAAATCCAAGAACGAAGCATTGTTAGTTAGTACAAGTGAGTGATGAAGAATCCAGCATTAATTGCTAAAATGTTACAGTCATCTGTGGATGGAAAGAAGACTTTGCCCTCAGGCACAAGGTGTGACTCTTTGGGATGGTCCTGCACATGACCAGAATTTGGACTCAATGATCCTTGTGGGTCCCTTCCAGCTCAGCATATTCTATGATTCTGTGAGAGAGACATTTTACACTTGGGTTATGAACAGCTATGCACCTCCTTCCATAGGACATCCCACTTGTTTCCCAGTTATTCCTGCTGTAGATATTTAGGCATATGTAAGCATATTTCCTATTGTGTGGATGAGGCATCTAGCTCTTTTTTAGGTTTTAGTATTGAATCCTCTCTAAATGAAAGGATCATCTTTGAGTCAACATATCACCTGGACAAGAGCAACAGAAATTTAAGAGTCAGGTGTCATCCATAGTTTGATCCTTTAAGCTTGCTGTTGGCATCTATTAATCATCATGGCTAGAGCCTTTATTTCTCATCTAGCATCATATACATATTGAATAGAAAATGTAAGAGATTAGACCCCTGTGGTAGCCCCCAGAAGATCTCACAGGGCTGAGGACCAACCACCTCAAAATATTTTCTTGGCTTTCTGAGGTTAAAGGATTGAAGTGATCTGGTCCCTCCGGAAGCTGTAGCTACAGTCCACTGAGATGCAAGGTTCCCTCTGTTTGATCTTTGAAAAGTCAGTGAAAATGGGAGAGGCCTCTCTCTAGAGACCAGAGAAAAAACACACAGGTCAAAAAAGACCAAAAAGGACAATCCAGTGCAGTGCAGTCAGTCTCACTTTGACCCCTGGGAAAATTTTGAAACAAGTACTCTTGGAAGTACTCTTTTTGGCATATAAGGGAATGAAGGTGATTGTTATCAGTTAGCATGGACTTAAGAGTGGTAAGTCATGCCTGATCAACCTGGTTGTCTCCTGTGATAAAATAATTGGCTTTGCAGGTGCCTTTGGTGAGGCTTTTGAGGCTGCCACTCGCAATGATCTTGTATCCCATGTCAGAGCTCTACAGTCTGCATGAGTGGATAACTAGAGGGCTGAAAAGTTAGTTGAATAATCAGGCTTTGAGGTTAATGGGTCATCCTCCACCTAGAAGCTGGTAACAGGTGGGGTACCACAGGTGTCCTTCTTGTAAACTCTTGTTGCATTTGACACCTTTATCAATGTCTCAAAAAGGGTGGTGAAGTCCACTTTCATCTGATCTCAGAGCTGGCCAGGCTTCAGCAGGAGGCTAGAGGAGAGACCTTCTGAAGTCCCTTCAAACCTCAGTTATCCCAAGATCCTGTGAGAAGACATTAAATGCAATTCATGCTGCTCTTTCAGCGAGTATTAACCTTTGAAATGCAGCATGCATCAGCATTCTTTCACTTCATCACAGTGCCTGCTGCAGAAATTTCCTTTTCTGTTTTTCCTTGTTGTGGGTATGTCCATCACAGAAGACCATGATGGGTCAAATGGCTTTGTTGCTCTACAGTTCACATTCTGAAGCTGTAGTTTGGTTTTCTCTCTGATTTTACTCATGCAATGAATTTCAGCATTTGGCTCTCACTTCATATATTCTAGCTGTCACTATGATTTCAAATGAGTACAAGAATTTCCACTTAAAGAGTTAAAAAGAGAAGCAATATTCCAGCACTAATGAGTCAAATACTATAGCTGAAAAAGGGCTGCGTGTCCTGAAATAGATTGGAGAGGATCAGTGCTGTAACCAAGTTTCCGTGTGAACCTCTGACTTTTATAAATACCAGAGACTCTTTCCTTTCAGATCCCAAGTTTACCTTCCTCATCTGGCTTGTTGCTTCCTTTAGCTGCACTGGGAGGGGACTGCTGTTTTGCAGGGAGAAGCCTGGGTTATTGTTGTCTAATTGGCCTTGTTTTTTTCCACAGATACTGTCCCATGGGCTTCAGAAACTGGGAGGCCAGTGAAAGGTGATTTTTCTATGCACAGTTCTTGCCAAGACAGCAACACTTAAAATATTGGCTGGTTTAAAATCCAAGGTGAAACACTCTTGGGTTTCAATGAGGGCAGTTTCACACAGTTCTTTCTGCAGGATGATGTTCCTCACAGGGAGGAGGTTTATATGAGGGCAAAACATCCTGTGAACTTCAGAGAAAACTGGTTCTCTGGACTCTCTAAAAAATGTTTTTGGGCGTTGTGGTTTAATATGTATGGCATTTAACTTTTTGCATAACATCACTCTGATGGTTCTTGCATACCCTGGTGAGGAAATCACTTTAATATGATCACACTGTCTGCCTGTCCTCCCTTCTTGCCCCCTGCAGTAACCTTTTACTCAACTAACTAGAATCTATTCATTTTCCATTTCATTATTTTATATATAGTCCAGTGCTGGGGAAAGATTTCAGATGGAGTTTGTGACTTAATAGGGACTATGAAATCTGACAGCAAGAGCAGGAGCCACAGGTAGTTCAGCTTCACTGATTCTAGGCTTAGAGGGCAGACCTGTCTGCTTTCCCCTCTTATTTCAGTCTCAGGTAATATTAGCATATTCTTCTTCTAATGAGTTTTATTTTAACATGTTCTTGTCTGCAGAGAGCAGAGTTGAGAGAAGATCAAATGTAACTTGAGTTTTCCCTACTGCTTTCCTAGAAGAACAGCAAATGTTTGTTCCCAGGGGTTGATTAGTTCCTGCTCTGACAGTGCCAATCACAGCCTTGCTTGCATCTCCATCCATTCCCAGCAATAAGTAAGTAAAGCTATACCATGTTTCTAGAGTCTTGCTCTAAATAGCTGGGAGGATGACTGAAATGGTGTCAGAGTGTATGTGAAACAAGGGAATAAGGAAGAAAAAACCTATTTGAATAGTTAACACCTGGGGTCTAATCTTAAAGTTTTGAGGTAGAGTATTTTTAAGGGAGAGTAAAGTAAGTTATGTCTGAAACTTCCTGTGGCCCCACACCAGATTTACAGTGATATTTGCAGAAGAAACTTGTCTACAAGCTCACATCATACCTCTCACATGGGAGAAGACTTAAAGTGAGCCAGTCACTTGCTGGAAAAGGACACAGATAGTAGTGAGGTGTCAGCTAAAACAGGGAGCTGGGTTTCCCAGAGGGCAGCTTTATCAGGCTGTCTGTTCTGTTTCTTCCCTTCCCTTTCTTCCCTTCTTCAGCCTTGTAGGAAAGGCTTGGAAGAAGTCAGACAGGTTAACTGCTGTGTTCCAGCCTTGTGAAGGCATCCTTCCTGTACTGCATGACATGCTTTGTACAACCCCTGGATCCAGACCTCTCCCAAAACTGCTGTGCATGGGCTGACAGAGCTGTAGCAGCACTGCCAGGTATTTGGTGCTTGTCTGCACTAAATACCAAGCTGCAAATCTGACAGGTTCTTCCTGCTCAGGCTCATATTCAGGGCAGTTACTCATTTGTTTGCAGAGGGGCTGTGGATGCACGAGTCCCACCAGCTGTAGGACTGAGCTCAGTGTATCTAGCTAAGCTTTGTCACTGGGGATTTTCCCAAGGCCAGAGTATTGACTGTCTCTTAAAGGTTGATGCCACAGGGCAACAACCAAAGACATCAAAGTAAACAGCCTTTACATGCCATGGACTTTCAGCAGTTTAGAATTTCCATGCTTTAGCCTTGGGAAAATTTTTCCTTGTAAAATTACTAACTATACAGGCATTGCAATGGCGTCAATGAGCATTCCCTCTCTGTGCATTGCTGAGCATGGTCTCGTGTTGTGTTCAGTGAACTTTGAGCTAGAAGCATGGAGTGATAAGAAAAATGTGATTTAGTTTTTCCTTTATGAATTACCAATTTACATTCACCTCTTGTTTTTTCCCATCTTAAAAAAAATGGTAAACAGGTTGACTTCTTCACCAAGATTGTGTGGAAATACAGGATATATATATTTAGCACCAGTCAATCTGTTCAGAATGAGAAGGAAACCCATCAGTTCCTGAGGCTGTAATAGATTTCCTCTGCACAACATGTCAGCAGCCCGATGGAGCTGAGGATATTCTGCCTGTGTACTTGAAATGTCAGGAATGCAGTGTTTATTTGCAGCAAAAAGGCTGAAAATCAGAGCCTAAAGTCTCTCACCCAGAGGTTACATGACTCTTCAAGCAGCTGCTGAGAGAGATACAAGCTGTGCAGCTGGTACTTGGTAGTGATGAAGCATCACTGAAATCAAGCTGCAGGCTGCAGTTTGTGAGGTGTCTGTGACAGTGTCTGGTCCATTGCCCTTCACTCTCTCTTTGGAGACACACTCATTTTCCAAGGGCTTGGAACCACCTAGAGCAATTTTAGCAGAATTTGCTTTACCCATGTATACAGTGCTCTTTGCAGAGCATTTTAAGCGTGTGTTGGAAAACACACATTTATCATCTTTTACATGCAGCCCAAAAACCGTGACTCTTGCAGAGAGTGTCAAGAATTAGTGTCAAGACAGTGTTTTAGTTAACAATAAGAGCTTACAAGTTCACTTAAAAAAGCTTCAGGGGGTCATATTGCAGTACACCAAAGCACCCTTCTTTGAGCTTTAGCAGTCGATAGTGGAAGCTGAAGGAACAGTAAATCAGCAGGATAAGCACATAGAAAACTTCTTCCAAACACCCTGTCTCAGTTTCCCATGATTTGCAGCTCAGAGATTTCCTGAACTTGTGATGTGTTTTATATATTTAGTACCTCTGAATGCTTTCTTCTTCCATTAATTTGCTCAACAATTTGCTCAACTGATGTAGATTTTTACAACTTGTGGAAAAGAATTTCACAAGTTTACTGAGCACAGATGAAAGCTATATTAATGTATTTGCAGCTGATGCTCACTAGTTCTCATGCTGGAAGAGACAGGAAAACAGTTTTTCCCTACAACTCTATTTCTGTAAGACACAATCTATGTGAGGCATGAGCAAAGTATTATCTATTCTCTGTGTTATCTTATTCTCTGTAACACAAGCAAAAGGAATGCAGAGAACTCTTTTGACGAAGACTTTTACACATTGAAAGGAACATCTTCAAGTTTACTTGAAGTTCCTTCAGCTACTGAAGAAAAAACAAGAACATAGTGGACAGAGGAAAATGTCTTTCTTACCATTTCAGAAAATGCCCCAGATGGGAGCAGTGGGTGACTCTCCCCCATTTGCAGCTCACATAGACACGCTGTGCTACATCTGAAAAAGGTTGCAGTGGTTTTAGTTTCACATGCAGTGTTAGCTGGAGGAAGGACTGAAGCTGTGCCTCTCCACTACTGCCAGCATCCACAGCTTTCCCTCCTGCAGCTGCCACATCCCTTTTCATAGCTGTGATGCTCAGTAAACCATGTCCTGGGAGCTGAGTTCAAAATAACCTGAGAAAACCAATCAATCAACCAAATAACCCCACCCCAATTTATTTTTCAGTCAGCTCTATCCTTTTCTGGCACAAAAACCCCCACAGAACATGGGGTAAGGGTTAAGCCCAAGAGTCTTAAGCCAAAGTTAGGGAGTTTGTTCTTCTTCTTCATGTCAGAGTAAGCGTCAGAGAAATGCTGGGTTGAGCTATACTGAAAGTACATATTCTGCAAGTACACCTTGTGAAACAAGAGCTGCCTGAGATGTAACTTGAATTTTTTTACTATGATATTTAAGCTCTGATGAACTCTAATATCCCCTAGGAATATGCTCTTAAAAAAGAAAAAGCATCATATAATCAAAAATAAAAAGCACTTCATCGATTCAGATGAGAAATCTGTCACAGACACTTCTGTGGCAAAGTGTTCTTCATTAGGCTAGTGAATTTTTGGAGTAATTGACAAATATGCTTATGGCATGGTGGTTTAAATAGACATATTTACATGAATATATTGATTTGTTTGAAAGCTATGTAGTGGTCAGGAATTTTAATGATGTTTAGGAGTCAGAAGAGGGGAAATTTTTTAAACATACAGCAACGTTTTTCTACAGTCTACTTGTAAAACTGTTAATTGAATGCAAAGATTTAAGACTGTGGACAGATTTTGCAACCTTTTCTTCAATGTCTAAGACGTATCTCATCATGCAAAGCCCAGTTTCAGCAGAATTATAAAGATTCCTCCTTATTTGATTTCAAAGCTGGCCCCATAACACACTCAACAAACTATAGCTATTAAGGGACTCTACATGATACAATATTGATTTCTCTAATAGCTCTATAATTATACTGAGAAGCAAATTGCTAATAAAACTCAATAATCCTCCTGAAAAATTAGCAACATTAGCCCGGGAGCAGGCTTGAAATTACTAAAGCCATTGTTTTGATAGCATTAGCAAACATGCATTAATAATTGTATTGCCTCAGCTGCACACTCCCTGCTGTTTTAGTACTTAACTACACTGAAATGCTAAATAGTTGTTGCCAGTTTAAGAAGTTTATCAGACAGCATAAAGATGTCTTTGTGATTGTAATACAAAACTACACATAAGTGCACCAAAAAAGTTCTGCTGGTGAAGTTATCTCCTAAGAGCTCCGTTTATGGGTATTACCCAGAGTTTAAAGAGAGCTTTTATACCCCTGAGTCTTAACTCAGTAAGTAACTGATAAGATAGGCCTGGCTTTCCCTCGGTTTGGCTGGTTCCTGGCGGTAAATGGTGCTGCTGTTTGTGCTGCATTTCAGTTATCCAGCCCCTGTCTTCTGCCTCTTATCCCTCCCCACAGCCAGCCAGGAGCCAGCGCAAGCAGCCTGGGAACAGGGCAACGCTGCGCACGGGAGACAAGTCCAGCCCAGCGCCGGGAAACCTTTCACCGGCCAAAAATAGCAGCGCCGAGAAGATGCCGGCAAAGTCGGCTCTTGACATTGACTGATGCTGGGCAATGCCGCGGGACATCCGTCACGCGAGTGGCTCGGCAGAACACGGCCCTGGGCTGGCTGTCCCACACCCTCCTTCCGCCCGACGGAAGCCGGGTATCTCGTGGAGACCTGCTCGGGAATCGTGCCAGACAGATGTCACCTTCCCGCCAAGGGGCCCTATTTACAGGTTTGGGGAGATGCAAACAGATTTTACAGGAATACTCTGACTTCAAAGGGAAAGACTGGGGGATAGCTGTCCGTAAAATCCTGAATAACCTGATGAAAGTGAGTAGGGAAATCTTGATCAATGTACTGGGAAATAGCTTGGGCCATCAAGTGAAAATCTGCATGCAAACAGCTCTTGCTGTGGGATGTTGCAGATGTTAAGGGTTACACACGAGTTCAAAAAGGGGAAAATCCATCAAAGGATATTAAACACAAGGGTCCATTGCTGGCTCAGATGGCTTGCCCAGCTGATCAGCTCTTAAACCATAGCCTGAATATGGTGAACAGAGAAATAAATGGAGCAAGTCTACAAGTGAAAACCTGGAAAACTTCAGGAATTATCCTTCCTAGGAGTAAAGGGGCATATTTCTGCATGAAATATGCACTATAAAGCAGCCTCTTCATAACTAGCAGAAAGCAGTGCTGGTCTTCCAATCCAACAGTGCAACCTGAAGGTCTCTAACAGGCAAAACCCCTTTGTTCTTCCTTGGCTCCTGGTGCTAAAGCACAACTCTCCAGGACCTGTGCATATTTGAAAAGGATATATACAACTATTAAAACTTTCTTTCAGTTGTTGGCTCCTCTCCCCTGTTCCGTGCAATGCAGCACTGCCAAGCCCAGACAGAGTGTCAGTCCCAAAACCAAGGCCACTGCTGCCTGCTGGCCCCCATCAGCAGCAGAGTTAACCAGGCTCTGCTACACTAGGAACAAATGGTGGAAAACAACCTGCCATCTTCAGCCTCAAATGAGTCTGATAGAGGTGCAACACAACAGGTAACCTTTGCTGCTGCAGTACATGACGCAACAGGGGAGTGGAATACACCAAAAAGTGCACAAAACTCCAGCAACCAGACATGACTTGCATTCCTCTGGTTATTCCCAAGGAGGGGAGATGCTGCAGCTGAAGGTGTGACTTCAGCACTTACAGAGGTTACCCTGTGGCTGACATCCTGCTAGTGAGCTTGGTGCCAGCAGCACAGACTGCTGCATGCCCCACTGTCATGGGGCCATCACTATAATGGGCCAAGTAGAAGACTGAACAGAACATTTCTCCGTTCACAATGCTGGGCCAAGTAGAAGTCTAGGCTGCCAAACCCTCACTGGTACTGCTGCTCAGCTGGGCAGCATGAAAACTACCTTATGTCTCTTTACAGTGAGTGACAATCATACTTCTGACTAGTGTGAAAACAGACCAAGAGAAATAAAACTAAACTCTCTTTGTGAAAACATTGCTAATCACACCAATTATCACGACTATACTGAAAGAGAGAGAAGCATGGACCCCAGAGAAACAGCTTTGCAGGATGGTGAACAGATTCAGCTCTCCTTGAAAAAGATAACTGAGCTTCATTTCATATGTTCCACCTTTTGAGAAAGTCTTTTTTATTTTTGACCAGGACTTAGGAAACCACATGGCACTGCCATTTTACGTGGCACCAGAGGCTGTGTCTGGCATTACAGCTGGGTCTGGAAATTGAATTAATTTCCCTCCCACTCCACCCCAAAACTTACAGAGCAGTCATCATTCACCATAACATGTCATCCTAACAAGCTGCAGGGCAGAGATATTTCACGTTTGAACCAACTGGTGGCAGCCAGTGAACAATGTCTAGGTAACCAGAACACCCTTCATCATGAATCTGATATGTTTAACAGCTAATTAAACCTGTGTAGGGATTAGGCTTTACATTGTACAGTTTTATGGCAACAAAACCTGAGCTTCCTAAGATTACACTGAGCAGCTCCTTATCTCTGATGCCGAGATGTTTATCAGCACCATATGTTACAAGCTCCTGCTATGTTTCCCAATGACCTTCTGGGACTTAATCAGCCTGAATGTCAGGGGTTGAGGAGCTGAGGACATATATTACAACACAGAATGCAACACTGAGCCAGGCAGAATAAAAATACAGGGCTGAAGTCCAAAGAAAAGGTCTTTGTTGCTTAACTTCTGTCCCTAATAAATTTGTCAATTAGAAAGAACAAACGTTAACTTTGTTTTCCTTGCCCTTGCTGTTGCTCTGTGAGGTCCCATACTGCGAGGTAACACAGGGTGTGTACTCATGTATCAGTGATGAGGGGAAACCTCAGATGATTCATGGTTTGGGAATGTTTCGCACAAAAATAGCAAATTCCAGCTTTATATCTGGAGGCTATCCACACTACCCAGCTAGGTTTTCCAGCCTTGGAACCATAAAAAGAGATGCCTTGAAGAGGACATTTTTGTCCCTAATGTCAGCAGCTCTGATTGTAGTGATTCTAGTCACACACTGCTTTTGGAATTAATAAGCTCTCTGTCCCAAAAGTATCCAGGCATGGCCTTTTGAGATGACCACATCAGAAGACATGGAGTATCACCCTAACACTTTTATTCTCACGTGAAATGCACTTGTTTGCAATTGGAGATGCATTAATAAAAAAACCTAAGGCAAGGACTGGATTTGCCAAGACATTTCCATGCAAATGATGAGATACATTTTACAATATCTCTTGCAGGGAGAGGGACCTACCTACTATTCTTGAACACCCCTGCATTCTTCAGGTGAGCTGTGTTTACATGGATAAGAGCTGACATGAGCCATCTCCAAGCTGTGAAACTGCCTATTTCTGGCATGGCTGTGCTTGATTCCCCATATCCTAACCCACCAGCACCACTTACTGCTCACCCTGGCAGTTCCTCTGAACAAGATGAGTCAGTCCCATCACTGCTTCTCCTCACTCCAACCCAGCTGCTCACAGCGATATGTTTGGATACACAATTTCCTAAGTGTCCCTTCTATTTTTTGTAGCTCACTGGGCTCAGATCCAGGCTGAATTTCATGGATAAGGATGCTGATCCACATGTTGACACTTTGCTGCATGGCTGCTGGATAGAGATAAAGCTGGGACTGCTTTGCAAGGCATTTGCAAATCTGTGCATTATATGTCTGTTGTTTCATTGAAAATATCCTTTTTAGAATTTAAACCATCTCAAAGACAGATGTGGCATGACTAGGGTTTAGCTGAATGTGCTGTATTCAGAATACAACAAAAACTCCAGGTGTTTTAAAGGATGTAATGGCCATGGTTTAAGAAAAGAATTGTGTTACTGGATGCCAAATATATGAACACATTTATTTATTATTTGCTTGCTTCTGACAGTGAATATATGGTTTGGTTTGATTTTTTTTTTTAGAAACTAATTTCCTTTCCTAAAGCAGGTGTGTGCTAGTTGCCACATTTTCCAGGCATATTTAAAACTATTTGGACCCAGAAGAGAGCTTAATTGGCTGACAAGGATTTTAAGTGTGAACTTCAGTAACTGACATGGCTATGTCTTGAAACTTCATTAGTCTGCATTGTGCTGGGAGGCTGTTTCAGAGGTACCACAAACACATAGGGAAGCATCTGACTGTACGTATGTTGCACATATTGTGTGTTACACCAAGCCGGAGAGGGAAAAAAAGCTATGAAATGAGATGTCTAAATTGAACATCTCAAACCTTGAGGAATGCAGGTCTAGGGCAGATGGATACCAATGACACATCTCCATCTCCACCCTCAGTGTCAGGACTCTCCAACATATGGCTCATCAAGGTCCTGCCAGTGTCAGCATTTTACGTCCATTGTGTAATAAAACATAGAAGAGCACTTTCATTAAAGATATCGAAAAAATATTGCAAAGGGGGGATGTCAAAGGATGTGGCATTGTCTGTTGAGCATACTCTGCTGGCTAGACTCTTGTCTGGGAAGCAAGACAAATGTCAAATACATACATGAAAATACAAATCCCTCCTAGAAGCCCTTATGCATGATCCAGGAAGCCTCTTCTTTTTTTTCTATCTGACCTCCCTGCTCCTGATTTCCTGGCTGTAAAATGCTTTACATTTCAGGGGAGCAATAGAGAAATATTTACAGCTTGACATCTCATAGCCTTGTATTTGGGTAATGCACACAATGTGCAGAAAGCACTAGTCCCATGTTCAGCCTGAGAAGAATTCAGCGGTGAGATCTCTCACTTCCTAGACAAATGTTCTCACTATGCAGTAGCCTGTCTCATTTCAAACTGCAATAAAGAGAAGCTGAATTAAAGTCTGCAGTTTGTGGCTTCACTTCTCTCACACTGTTTTTTAGCATAAGCTGTTATGTTCCTAGCAGTGGACAGCCTTGCCCTGAGAACAAATGCCTACACAGTGCAGAAGAGAAAGTAAAAAAATTGGGCAACAGAGTGAAAAGGTAAGCTTTAAGTACAGATTTAAAATAAAGGAAGACTTCACTGCATAAGAGCAGGGACAACATTTAGTCTGTGAGAAGTGAGCTAGGAGAAACAGAAGTGGGAAAAGATGAATAAGGCTTTAAGGGAAAATGCCACTCCCCAGGCAAAAGCCACAATACAATTAGATCAGCCATCCCCAAACGAACATCATTAACACTTTCAGAGGAGATACAGCTCGTACAAGCAGTCTCTTCCACTGGCCATTTCTCTAAAGGTATTTATTGCCAACTGCTAAAAAATCACTGAAGTTTAATCTTTACTACACATGCTCACTACACATGTTTGTAGACTTGAAAGAAGTAGTACTTTAGAATCTTCCCTGTCAACAGAAAAGATATAACAAAAGAAAACAAACCTACTTGTAGCCCACAGCTCTAAGTTTCCAGTCCCTTTTAATAAAGTGAAAAATTTTAGCTATTAAAAAACTTTGTGACCTTTGCAATGCTACAGAACACCGATACAAAATGTGAATAGTAAAATATCTGTTATATAATATATATTTATATTTTAATATATTACATTTATTTCTACATAAAGAGGCTATAAATACTGTATATGCCTTATATTCATGGCTCCCAGCATTTGACATTATAGTAAGTACAAACAAAAAATACTTATAAAAATACAAAAAGAACTCAGTAGAAATAGCTTTACATTTTAAAATCTTGCAGCCGTCATTGTGTCTATCAATAGAGTTCTGGGACTACAAGAGCACAGGTAAGAAGTTGTCCAACAATTAGGCACAATTTCATCACTCTGAGAAGATCGGAGCTGCCATGAAACCAGTCACGGATTCCCAAGGCTACATAAACTGAGATCTCTGCCACTCCAAACAGACTTTGAGTTTTCAAAGTGAAAGAGTCAGACCTAAATCTGAGGAAGGGGAATGAGATGAGAAGGTAGGGTGCCCTCAGGATGCCCCACCAGAACCACAGTGCTTCCTGTGGTCCTAGGGTAAATGACATTGCCTTTTCTACCTGTTGCAGAGGCTGCCCACGTGGTGATCTGGGGAGAGGGGAGTGTTTTTTCTGCAGCAGTTTCAGGCAGCTCAGAGGCAGGTAGGCATCTGGCATGACTGAGGGTGCTGGGGATGAAAGGGGAGCAGAGCTATCCTCAGAGGTCAGGCACAGCCCTGCTATTCGAGTCCCATTACTTGGCTCAGTGCTCTGCCTTCTCGCAACTTTACTGAGAAAATGCAACTCACAGGGACTTGTACAGCAGCCTTTTTCCTCTGCCAAGGACAGAGACCATCACCCCCACCTATATTTAGCCCAGCCTATGTTTAGTCTCAGGCCGTCAGAGTGCCAGAGCCTTGAGCTGGAGGTTCCTTTTTTTGTTTGTGAAGGTACAAGCAAGGAATAACTCTGAGAAACAAGAAGCCAGTGCCGTGCTGTTTCCTTCCTGGAGTCCAGCCACAAGGGGAAAAACAAACAAAAAAAAATAATCCACAAAAGCGGGGATGTGCCATTATTTCGTACAAGTATAAACAGTTAAGTGGAATGTAGTGATGCTGCCTGCATCAGGCAGATGCTTGACATCACCAGGCTCAGCCTCTGCCATGGGGTTGGCACAGCCCACACACCGTGGCCAGGGCTTTGCACCCTCAGCCACCAGTGTCTCTCGAGGAAAGAACCCCAGCCTAGCAAGGCGCAGTTTTGCTGCCAGATGCTTCTGCGCCATCTTCAGGAAAAATGAGTGTCTTTTCTTAGTCCCATGGATGCCATCTTTCAATACATCAAACCTGAACACCACCAGCCCAGGCAACGAAGGCACATCCCAGGGGGAGCTGGAGCTGCCAGCTTCCACCTAGAGCGGCGCGGGGCTCTCGTAGGGGAGCCCGTGCGCGCGGCAGAGCGGCGGCGAAGCCTCCTGGGCACACAAGAGTTCCGTTTCCTCGCTGGAGTAGACAGTGGTGTCCATGTCATCCGAGTGGTATCCCGACTGGTACCCACTTGTCTGGTTGGAGGCTTCGGACATGACGGATTCGTTACTCTTGCTGGGCACCAGCGTGCTGCAACAAACAATCAGAAACAGGGCTGAGAGAGCTGTGGAGGCTGTCTTCTGGATGGCAGGTGGGCAGCTCTGGATGGCAGCTGCTTTCCATCACAGCAGCAACCAAAGCAAAAGGCTGTACTTAAACCTGGCTTCAAGCCTTTTTAAACATGCATGTGATTATAAGGAAAGACCTTTTCACATGCCCTAAACTTCACTAATGCATGAAAAAGATGTTTAATCTTATGACAATACAAGGAGTGCGATTGCAACCGCAGATGAAATGGAGAGAAAGCTTTTAGAGGCTTTACTTCAGCTGTGGTGCAATTGCAACTGCAGTGTATCTTCATCTGCACTGAAGTTGTCCTGGAAAAAATAATTCCTGAGAAGCTCTCAGAAAGCATACATGAGGTTTCAGCTACATGAATGCCACTGTGCTTCCTGTGAACTGCACAATGAAACCCCTGTACAATGCTCTGAAAATACACCCAGGTACATCCTGAAAACTTCAGTGCCAGCTATCTGGGAAAGAAAAAAAAAAAAAAAGAAAGAAAAAGCAAGCAAAAAACCAAGAGCTGTTCATCAGTTCAGACAGGTCCTCATGTGCTCAATTGTGTGCACCAGCTCAGTACGTTCGAGGGGTGGTTGATGATATTGCAGCTGATAAATACAAGTCCTTTCTGGGTGCTGACTGAGGCTTCCAAAAGCTGCATTACCTCCCCTCTCCTAATACTAAATGCAGATGACCAGGCATACTGGGCACAATTTTGCTTTCTGTTTTTGAAAATACTTTAAGAAAAGATTTTGTCTTTCAAACAATTTTAGAAACCAACCAGTCTTCTGAATTACTGCACCAAAAGGCCATATTCAATCCTGTGTGCAGCCCAAGTCTTACCTAAAGGGTATTTTCACTTGTTTTTCACTCTCTTCCAATGCCTTCAGCTCTTCAGATGCAAGAACCATCCCACTATCTGTCTGGTTTTCCTACAAAGGTGTTGGAAATGCATTAAATGGAAAAAGATTAAAGCCACGAAAAAAAAGTATCAACAGAAGAAAAGTATATCTAGATAGACAAACTCACCTCCTGAACAACTTTTACAGTGGTTACCAATGGGACATCTTCAAATGTTTTCACGCTCACAGGGCGGCTTTTTCTCTTGCTACCTTGTCGATACTGACTGCAAAGAAAACAAAAAAAAAATTGTGTCCACTATCCACAACTTGGCTGGAAACAGCACAATGATATCAGAATCCTTTTATCTCTGTTCAGAGAAGTTAATCCTTTTGTCAAAACATATTATGCAAACTTCAAAATATCTATTTATTGAAAGGGATGAACAGCCTAGAAAGTGGCATATTTATGACCTTTTGCTCCTGACAATATTGATCTCTGAGCAAATTCTAAGAAATGGCTTTGAGAAAACAGCTTCTTTCCTCAGTTACACTGGAGGGCTTCTCTTCCTGCAAGCTTTGCTTAGAACTATAATAAACAGAGAAGCCTGGAGCACAGACATGTGTCTCTTCCTTTGGGCTGCACTTCTGAGACCCCTGGCTGGACCTAGGACAACAACAGCAGACTCAGCACACTGCTGCCCTTAAGCCATGGGGATCAGGACAGGGAGTGCTAAATCTCTCCTGGAGGCTGCTCTTCTCCAAAAGAAGCCCTCTGGTTCAGGATGACATCCATAAAAAATATTGGACAAAAAAATAAAATTGACTTTCATGGAGATACTAATACAGCAAACCAAATGGCCCCCTCAGCTTTCTGCCTAAGTGAATATGGAATGAAATGGATGGTGTCCCAGTTAAATGGGGCAAATTTATCTTCTTAACAGCTAATGAAGGAAAAGTCATAGAATTAGTAGAGTAACCTGCATCCACTTGAAGTGCAAAGCTGGAGACAATTAAGAGCATCATTCCCCCCTTTTCCCAGCATTGAGTCTAGCTATGTTGAATCCTGCTTATCTCTACAATAGACATTTATTTAAATTGGTGGGGATTTTACAATTTCTTTGAGTAGCTTGCTCAGGTACTCAATCACACTTCAGAATGTTTTTCAAATATTAAACCCAAGTATTTGCTCAAACAAAATTTGTCCTAATGCTGGGGACACAAAGCAATTATTTAACACCCTCTTTGGAGCAAATTTTCATATACTGAAAATACTATATTCCCTCTGCATTTTCTCTTCCCAAACTTAACAAAACCTGCTCTTTCAAGCTCTCTGCACTGGCCATATCTTCTGCTTCTTTGCAGTGGTATCTAATCTATTTTCCATCCAACACTTCCAGGATCAAAACCATCAAATGGACAATCTAGTCCATGCAGCCTCCTGGACCATCTGATCTTGTACAACTAGAATTTCATTCCACAACTTTCCTTCTATGTTTGGGAGCTCCCTGTGTGCCTGCTTTAAACCTTCACATAGAACTGCATGGCCAGGGCTGCAGTTTTCCAGGGTGGTGAGAGCTGAGAAGCCCAGCCTTTGATCTGAATGACCTCCCAGGTATGGGAGACCCACCTCTGCTCAGCCCAGACAAGAGCCAGCCTACAAGGGTTGTTGTAGATGCATGAAAATGCATCTTCTCTGCTATCATCCAGGTCAACTACTCTCCCCAAAAATGAAACTTAGATTATTTTGACTTGATTTGTTCTTGACAATTCCATGCTGGCCATTTGTAGCTAATTTGTTTTCCTGTAGGCATTTACCATTATTTATCTGAACATTTATCCTAGGATTGTTCCTAGAATTCAAATTAAATTGATTGCAGAACTACATTTTTTCTGTTCTTTCTAAGAGTAGGCATTATCTTTACACTTTACACTAACTCATCTATACCTCACCCAATTGTTTTTAAAGACAATCTTTCAAGGTTCAGAAATCACATATCTATTTCCTAAGCCAAATATGGCAGATGTCCACATCAGGTCCTGCTGATTTTAATTTATATCAACAATCTAAACATTCTTTAATATTCTCCATGTTTTCCCTGTGCTTGCTATCCTCCTCCAGCTTTGATCTAGAGATTATATTTTTCATAGTTAGTAGTTTTGTGAAGATTGAAAAAGTCATCTCTGAACTGATCAATTTTTCCACTGCCTGTATAGCAAGATCCATGCCTACAAAATCATTTTCAGCTACCAGAACATAAGAATAAAGCCCCTAAACATGACTTAACCTCCTCACTTTGCCTCTCCTAGCATGGTTGCCACAAGTGCTTTCACAATCCTGTCACAATGTAAACCGAGAGAAAAGTGATTCAAAGTCTCCTTAAAATGTCAACAGAGTGCTTTTACTTTTGTTCATAACAGGAAATGGAGACCAAGAAAAGCCATATAGAAAGTATTAAAAGTGGAAAATAAGTGTCATGTTTACAGTGCTAAATTATGCTTTTTTTGTCTTTTAAACATGTATAGTTTGAACTGCCCCACTACTAAAACATGGGGTTGAGAGTTCAGCTGCAGGACCGTAAGTTCAACTGAAGTGTGAAATGCATTGTGCCTATGTAGTCTTTTCTAGGACCCCATAAAAATGTTATCCTGCTCTACCCCAAATCACTGTGAATTGTCTGTAGTGGTTATGATACAAGCAGTGAGGCAGAGGGCTCTGCTTCATGGAAATCACATGAAACCAGGGAACAGAGTCCATCTCCATCCTGATCATCACATCTCTCTTTCTACCCTCCTTCTTCTGAGATTGCACTGAACAATCCAGGCTCCCAGCATCTTAGTGCCTGCATTGGATGAGAAAACGCCTTTCTGCCTTGCATCCCATGCCAGAGGTCCTCAAAGGGTCCAACATAAGCCCCTGAAGTGCATTAGTGCAATCTGCCATGATACCCAACAGCATCTACCATTGTGGATGCCCTACGAGCCCACCAGAAACAGAGGACAAAAAACAGTGACAACACTATTTATGTCATGTTCCTCTTGGCTATCAATTAATGAGCTGTTTTCCAATGTTTCAATTTAGCAGGAGAAATGCCAGAGAGGTTATTAATGACAGATCTATCATCATTAATGTTCTTGGCAGCTGCAATACAAGAACACTGCGAACAAAACCAAATTGGACCAGTAAAACCTTCTATATGTTCTGGTTCTTCAAAAACAAACAACAGATATTTTCATGGGTTCTGCTTTTTTTGGTTTTTTTGGTTTTTTTTTGAATGAGAATACCAAGTCTTGAAAGGGTAGCAACAATAAAAATAAATAAGAAAATCACTAATCGGGAAGGTAAGAAACTAGCTTTTGCCTACAAAAGCTTTACAAATTCCTTCTTATCCCTATGGAGAAGGTTAAATATGGACCAGGCAGCTGAAGTCTCTTCCTTTCATTTTCCCTTCCCCCAGCACGAACAAAACCTTCCCAGAGGCCCCAGTAGGATGTCCACCATATAAAATACCTAATTCCTGCTGTGTTGTCATAATGGAATTTAGGATCACAGACTTCCTCTTCCTCTCTACAGGAAGCAGGTGAAGTTGGGAGAGAGAGACCTGAATCCTCTTCCATATTCAATGATACTGACAAAGGAAGGACAACGTAGTCTTTACCATCCTGTAGAATGCAGTGAAAAAAACACAAAAATTAAATAGAGACACACAGACATAAACAGATACATGCACGTACATGGAGAATGCATCAACCCAACAGTGTGGGTGTTTTATTAAACTATGAACATTATACCACCTTCACAGGAGCAGCTACATTGAAGGAAGGAAGAGTAATAAGAACCACTTCCAAGTAGTTTTAAATTTTTTTTTAAATAGATTTTTATATGATATACTGTAACATAATGTATAAACCGGACATTTTATTGATGTCCTTGAAAAAATAAAAGTAGATTTCATTAATGTTTGAAACCCAATGCCACAAAGAAGGGCAGTGTAATTCCCATCATCACCAAGAGGTTAGAAAGGGAGAGTCTGTCTAATAGGGAGTGCACAGCCAAATCCATCCTCCTTCATCCAGTGGGCTCACATCTATGGCCCTGGCCTTGTCCACTCCCTTAGTGACTGAAGAGGAAGCCACAAGATGGAGAGCTTGGAAGGGAGGCCATGTCCCCGCCTGGTCGCAGTGGGCCCTCTTACTGCAATGCCTGCACACAGGTCATGCCTTAATACATCAATTTGCATGGAGCTGCTCACAGGCAATGAAGTTCTTGTATCCTCGTTTTCCAGGACAGCCGTTAAAAGCATTGCAGCCCACACCCTCACATACACGAAGATAACCATCTTTGGCACATAAAGATCGACAGGAGCTACCTGCTGGAATGGCTCTGCAGCATGCAGAGAAATCAGCAGCAGAGCAGGAACTGAGCCTGTGCCAACAACTCCCCAGCAAAGACAGCAGTGGTGTCAAGGGAAGGTTTGCTGGCAGGGCAGTGTGGCTTTTGGTTACCACGGCACAACCTCTGGGATCTTTACACCACAAGTCACTCTCTGCCAGTCAGAGACCCAGCTGCTGGTCAGTAATGAGAGCAGTAGAAGCCCAGGCTCCCTGACAGCTCCAGCAGACAGTACCCAGCTATGGAATGCTGTGATGGCTGGCAGGACAGGACAGATTCAGGCAGTGGTTTTAGCAACCAGAGAATTTGTAATTCACCTACCTGACGGACGTTGGCTTGCAGCAAATTCCCCAGGTGCTCCACCAGCTCTGAAAAAGTTGGTCTCTGCTTAGGATCTCCATGCCAGCAATCCAACATTGTTTGGTACCTGGAATGACAGAACCAGTTAAAATACCAGTGTGAAGAAAACAGCACCTATTGCCTGCTCCTGCACCTGCTAGTAGTGTGGGGTAAATGTGGGTAGAACTGGAAGAACAGTTTCTCACATTTCTGGTGTTGTATAGTCTGGCGCTCTCATTCTTGTTCCTTCTTTCAGTCTTCTGCAAAATTCCTCATCAATTTTCACTCCAGGGTATGGTGATGCACCTAAAATGAAAGCAACAGTAATTTTAATGCATTAGACTCTTAAATTTTGGGATTAATTTTCAAGCAAATAGCTTGCTATGGTTTGTGTTAATAAGACAATTTGGTATATTTGGATGTGTAAACAGTTTATATTTATGATGGAAACAGCAACTGACTGAGTAAATGAGGCATATCATCATATACTGAAATTGTATGAAGAAGCATTTCAAGCCCATGTTCCTATATTTGCATTTTAATGAAAATTTGAGTATTTTATTTTGATGGAGAAAATATACAGGAATTTTTCAAGAAGTAAAAAGAAAATGCTACAGAGGTTCCAAGAACACTTTGACCATTTTCTTCAGACTCTTTTGTTTAGAGATGGCTCAGTAAAGTTAAAGTGACTCACCTAATGAAAATATTTCCCATAGCAGAACTCCAAAGGACCATACATCACTCTGAATGGTATATACTCTATCAAAAATGGTTTCTGGTGCCATCCATTTTAGGGGTAGTCTGGCCTAAAAGCATTTTCATAAACAAAATGGTATCACAGTTTAGCAAAACACTGAGTTTCCAAAAATCTCTTTAAGGGAGAAAAAGAAAAACGTCCTGATTTCATATTAATTCTCTATCAAACAGATAATCTGAAACTTACATCTCCTTTCCTGACGTAATCTGGGTCTTTGTAGATGTCTCGAGCCAAGCCAAAATCACAGATTTTGACCACGTTATTGTCTGACAAGAGGATATTACGAGCAGCCAGGTCCCTGTGGATGCACTGCAAAGAGAAGTAAACAACTTCATATGCTGCCTGTCGTCACAGCTCTGTCCACAGGGCTGATTTCTTTCACATATGTGCTCTCCTACCCTCAAAGGCCAGATAATTCTTAAAACCTTTTAAGAAAAAGAAACCTCAGCATCAACAGTTGCTGATTTTAAGTGTTTTTTTGATGGTCACAACTGATTTGGCTCAGGGAGACTTGTGTTCCCAAGTCCAAACATACATCTGTTTATCCACTGTGCAGAGAGGGCCTTTGAAGTTAGCTAATTAATTATCCTAAGAAGCTAACACAAAACAGGTTCAGATCTGATTACCTTTAGATTTACTTAGGTTCACTCAAATCTGTGAACTCCACTATTTCTCTGAAAAACACCACACTAAAATGCTGACTTGATTCCAACACAAACTAATCTTTACTACAGAGGAAGAAGTCCACATCTCTACCTATGCAGAACAGCAGCTTAGATAACAACCCAAACACTTCAAAACTCAAGCCTCAATAGCCTGAAGTAAAAAAATTGGGCTCTGAAAGTGGCTTCAGATTTGCTTCTACTATGGATTGAAACTGCAGACTCTAGAAGCAGGTATTTTCACATTTGCACATCAATCAGGATGTATATGAAAGGCAGACAAAAGGATGTTTTCAGAAAAAGACTCTGAAGTCTGCTCTTGAACACCTAGCCTGCACTCTGGAGCAGTGTATTTCCTGCTTCTATTTTATTTTCCCATTTCTAAGTGTTTTTTGTTTCTATACAGCTGCAGGCAATTCCTCTCTCTTGCTGGAATTGCCATCCTTTGAAACATGTGCTCTACATATTTAGGCTCAAACCACAGAAAAATACTTCTAGAAGGCCAAAATGCAGGTGAGGTGCTGTTGACTGCCCGGGTGTCCTTGGCAAGAGATTCCCCAAGGAGTCATCCATGATGTTTCATAGCTGAGTATTGTCTCTCCTCACACTGCCCTTCCAATCCCAGTGCACAAGTCACAAGCAACCTCCTCAGAGTAAAATCCTTTACTCTCATTTAGCACCTGTTACCAGGGATTTGTCCCTAATTCCTTTAATTGTCCTTATAAGTCAGTTCCCCTCCTCCAACTACGCAACCATTCCTCTGTGAACTGGTGGCCCATAAACCTTACACAGATCACTAACGTTTGTGTCAATAAATGCATGGGCTGCTTCACTCTGTAGTATTAATGATTTGGGTATGTCTTAGAGCAAAAAGAAAATGCTGTGGATGACTGCCAGTCCAAAGATGAACACGCTGTTTCCTTCTATAGACCTACAGCATTCCTACTTCCTGCAGTCAAATAAATAACATGCCACTCTTCCTGAGAAGTTCCTTACTTTGCGTGAAGCCAAGAACTCCATTCCCCTTGCCACCTGGAAGCTATAACAGATGAGGTCCTCCATGGTCAAAGGGTTCTTGCAAAGGTCTTCAGGACCAGCTGCAAAGAATCAGATGACAGTCAAACATGCCCTTTGTCACTGATTTCACCAATAACTGCTTGTTGGGTAAAAGTCCATCCGAACCTTATGCCACACTGGATTGGAAGAGTAAATCAAGCTCTTTTTTTAGCTATATAACCAATTTTACATCAAACTAGTCTTGTGCAAAATAAACTTTGAGATGATGGGTTATACCCTAGGGCTCCTTGCTTATTTCCAGAGGAAAGATGTGAAAAACTATCCCAAAAGAAAAACAACCGAAATTCAGCTCACAAACTCCTAGGACAGTAAAGCTTTCTCTGGTTTCAGCACATGAATTTAGAAACCAAGGAGAGGGAGGCCCCACCTAGTCTTTATGAGGAAAGAATATGCCATAGGGAGAAAGACTTCGATTTGGCAAAAAGCCCTGCTAATTTAATGTAGAAGAACCCTAACCTCATCATCTGGTGACCTGGAGGAATAATGTATTCAAATATCCAAAGATACCTAGGCATTTAGTTCCTGCTGAGATAAACAACTCTGTGACTTTGTTCAGCTTTTGATTTTAAGCAGACATCTACCAAGAACTACAACAGTGGTGGCTGAAACCTCCACCGTAAGGGCTGCTACAGGTCTACGTACTTCTTGTAACATTCCAGCTCAGAGGGTCAGTGTTTACACCAGGGAGCACTGGAAAGGGACCAAGACGGTGTGGAAATGCATGAAGTGCATGCCTGACATTACCTATTAGATTGGATTGAAACTGCAAGACCATTCTCCATGTTGACATAACTGAAGTTTTC
This sequence comes from Irena cyanogastra, assembly GCA_013397155.1. NCBI lineage: Eukaryota > Metazoa > Chordata > Aves > Passeriformes > Irenidae > Irena > Irena cyanogastra. The sequence goes on from VWZV01013180.1 coordinate 742,697, forward strand.
TTTGCACCAAATGATTTTTAGTAGTAGAGGTACAGGCAGTAGAGCCTTTCCTCCCAACTAGTCTGATCTCACCCCTAGGTGAAATTAGCCACCTCTGAAATGGCAGCACTGAGTATTTCATGCTGCATCTGCCAAAGGAGAACATGGCAAATGCATCAGTGAAACCACTGCAGAGGATATGTGCATCCTGAGGAGGCTTTGAATGAGTGGATAATTCAGGCTTCCTGTTCCAGACAGACCACCTGGGCAGAGGGAAGGCAAAGCAAGCTCTCTGCTAATAAGCAGCAAATCAAATAGTATTTCACAGTATTTAACTTCTGGCTAGACACTAAGGAAATTCAGTTAGCATGCTGGTGCATCCCTCTCTGCACTGCCTTCAGAGTTTGTACTCTGCAGTTTTCCCTGAAAATATTGGGGCATTAAATAGACATCTCTCCAAAGGCTTCACACTAAAAAGAGACTCTTTTAATACAGGACATTATCTGGGATAGGGCTGAGGGGTTTGGGATGCTGATCTAGACAACCCATACTCAGGAGCTTTGGTCATCCAGAGAATACCCCACACACAGTTTTGAGGGAGCTCCAGAAATCACACAGTCCCCAATGTCCCTCATCAGCCCCACCAATGACACATGCTCCAACACCAGAGAAGATGTATCCTACCCTCCTCCTCTTCCACGTCACTCAGGGACCGCTCCTCCACAAAGCCAGAGCTTGCTGAGCTCTGGCTGCTCGCAATGCTGTCCAACCGTTGCTTCAGGTCAGAAGAGACATCACCAACGTAGTTCTCCTTCCCCTGCCTAAATCTGGCACATTTGGTCTGGAAATATGAGGGGAGGGTGAGAAAAATCAGAAGCTGAAAGCATGCCAGAAGCTTCTGCTGGAGAGGCAGTGATGGTCCCTATGGTCCGTGCCAAGGTCACCAGGGAAGGCAGGGAGAGCAATGCAGTGAAGGCATGATCAGCTGCTCTGCTCCAAGCCAGCTCTGGTTGGGGCACCGGGCTGCTGCACTGGCAGCAGCAGCAAAACCCAACCCATGGCCACCAGCTGGAGCACCCTCTGCCACTCCACAGCACAACTTTCTCCTGCTTTCACAACCTCCCAGTCAAACCCCAGCAGCATCTCCACATGCCAGGGATGAAATGCACACTGAGGAGCTGGTGTCCTCAGCCCCTGGTGCCCCCCACTTGTGAAACACACGTGGATGGATGCTGCCAAACCCTCTCATACACTCCAGCCTCTCTGTACTGCTATGGCTTTACCTCCTGCTGCTGCAAAGGCCTTCTGCTAAACCTCTACCTAACAGCCATCAAAATCTGAATTATTTCCTTCTTCCCTTAAGCCACTGCATGCCTCTAGGGAAGAATCCAGCCCCACAAGTGTCCTCCAAAACATTTCCATTTTCCCCTGGTTTGATTTGGTGATTTTTTTCCCTGGCAGGGCTGTTTTTTGACACTGCCAAATCCCATTCCCACTGCTTATGTAAGCAAGGGTCAGCACTCTCATGAAACCCTGCCTCTTACTTCAAGGCCTCTCAGATACTTGTTATTCTTTTTACCTCACAAGAAGATGCAGCGAGTTGCCTCTGCCAATACAAAATAGTAAACAATATCTCCAAGGATAAAGAAAAATAACCCCCTGGAGAGCCAACAGGCAGTGGGAAGAAGCTCTGATCTAAACACAGCAGCTGCAGGAAGACTGAAGTCTACCAACTATGGCAGAGTACAGCCCAGGGACCTCCCTCTTGGCAGTGGGTGGAAAAGGGTAGGGTTCCCAGGGTGATCCTGAGTGCTGGATACACACAGCCAAGCTCTTCATGCAGCAATCTGACCCTCACAGGGCATGGATCCTCCAGATGGATGCTCTCCATAAATAAGACTCCTCTCAGAGGTGCCCAGAAATGAGTTTGAAAACGCTAGTCTGCATCTTCCCACTTCTTTCAAATCAGGGTGCAGAAGGGGTGCTGTGCTGGAGCTCCTTTTTGCAAAGGACTCAGGAGGTGAAAAGCTGAATGTAAACTCATGAGCTACATCAATTATACAAAGCTATTAGCAGCAGAAGAAATGTATAGCCTCGTTCAGCAAAGAGCCAAGGGGATAGTAGAACAGATAATGTGACAGCAGATACCTGTGGATATCTGATGGATATACACACTAAGCAAGGAGCACGGTTATTTAAGGTGGTCTGGAGCTTAACTAAGAAAGGAAAAAATTCAGGCTGATAATCGGAAAAAACTTCCTGAAAGATACAGCCAAGTGTAGAATAGTCTGCCAAAGGAAATAGTGGAAGCCCAGTTCCTTTGCACATTTTAAGCTAACAATAACAAAACAGCTACATTGCAGGGGCCAGGGGAAAGACTAAATGACCTCTGATGTCTTTGCCATCTCTCATTCCCATGAGAAGTACTAAGACATTCAGTGTCCCCAAGGATTGTTGCTTCAGTCTGCACTAGAAAAAGAAACATTGTGTGTGGAAAAAACCCACCAAACCAAACATTTCACTGCTAACCTTGACTCCTTACCTTGTACGGGATAAATTCACTCCTCTTGCTCCGTAGGTAAGCTGACAGATTTCCAAACTTGCAATATTCCACAATCACCATGAGTGGGCCTGTATAATGTGTAAAGAAATTCATTAGACCATTTATATCCCACCTTATCTCACAGCATAAATTCTGGCTAGAAATACATACAGTTCAAAGAGCCTTCCAACAGCCAAAGATTTTTAATAATATCAGTAATAAAACAAAAATCTAATCAAAGCACCAAAATTATTCATTTTTCTGCTGTTTAAAGGAAGAAACCAAAGCACATAATTTTGAAAATCACAGGCTTAATTTCATATGTCAAAAAGTATAGTGGTGTGCTTATATCTGAAGTGCCAATAACAGCCAAATAAATTGACATTGAAAGGATGCAACGTAAATATTTGAAAGAGCTTCAGTGCAATTAACCTCTGCAATAAAAGATATGTGATTATCCATGCATTTTTCTACAGGTGATTAAAGTACTATAAATTTAAAACAGGAAACTTGGTTTCAGACACAGATGCCTTAATGTACAATCTAAATATGGAATTTCATGTTCAAATTTACTTCACCATATGCTATGGTGATAAATTTTCATCCTAGGTTCCACATACTGGCCATCTCTATTTTATTATGGAATAAACAAGGAAATAAATGTTTATGGATTATGTTTCCTTCAACTACTGACTTCTGTCATGGAACTTTACAAATTAAATTTTCATCCCACGGTAAGCCAACAAGTCAGCTTCCCTGAAAAATTATTACTGAGTTACTTTACATTGAATTTCTTCCAAATTAGTTTATAGTACTGGATTTGCTAAACAAAACATCTGTCTCTGATTATAAAGTGAAATAGGTTCATCCACCCAGAGCTGGACTCCAAATTGTAATCTCCCATCCCACACACACACACAGGCACCAACAGCCCATCCAAAGACAGAGAAGTTCCAACTTGCAGTCACCCTGTAGCTGGTGATAAGAGTAAGAGGAACTTGTTAAATTTGGTATTAGACTCAGCTTGGAAGTCTGTTCTCCATGGGCTGCCCACTATAAATGTGGATCTCAAGTCCCAAAAGCAGAGTGATAGAACAACTAAGGGATGGAGCTGCATGGTCCTTTTTCCACCCTTCCTTCACCTTTATTCCACCTCTGGACCTGCTCACTCTTATCAGATTTTCGTATGTGTGTGTGTTTGTTAGAAAGAACTACTCTTTCCAATCCTTAATTTTGTCTATGCAGCAGAAATGGAAGAAATAGGGTTTTCATTAGCACCTTCTCACTCACCAAGAAGTTACTCACCTCCTGGCTTCGTGCAGGCTCCAAGTAAATTGACAACATTGAGATGATGGCCAATATGAATGAGTATCTTCAGCTCTGACATAAGTGCTCTGTGCTCACTATGGGTTGCCCCTTCTGCAGAGGTAAAGCAACAGAGGTCAGGAGCATCACAGACAGAAAGGTTTTGCCCTCCTCCTCATTCTCTTCTGGTATTTAACCAGCCCATCAAGTCAGGAGCCCTGTTGGCTGGTAGGCTGTGTCATCTATGCCAGTACAGCACAGGGTGAAATACAGCCCCCAGCTGCTGGCAGCCACATTTTGCTGCCCCATTACGTCTTCTTTAGGAACAATGTGTCTGGGAACCACACATTTCATTTTTCCTGTGGCAAGTGTGAGGCAGTATAATATGATTTAAAGTGAGGAGAAAGCTATTCCAAACAACAACTCAGTTTGGAGCGTGTCTAAGCCATTGTCTTGAGACTTGCAGAAAGCTTCCAATAAGGATGCATAAGGGACACATGCAAATTGATTGTAGGAGCAACTTTATGTTCTGAACCTAAGTAGAATTTTAAAGCAGTGACTGGGAAAGCACAGCTGCATCACTCCAGTTATCAATGAGGGAAAGGCATGTACTTTTGCTAATCATTGCTTTGTGATAACAGCCATTAAGCTTAACTTGTACAAGAATGGGTACAATAGCTATGGTGTTGACAAATATCCCTATATTGTATTTTCAAGTTGAAGTTCTAGTCATTATTTTTACCTTTAAGCATTTTCACTGCCACTGTTTTGCAGGTAGCAGTTTTGTCAATCCCAAACGCATCTGCTTCTATGACCTGGCCAAAAGCTCCACGTCCAAGAGGTTTACCTTGAGGTGAGAACACAAACATATTCACTTGGCACAGCAGGAGAATAAAAAAGCTACTCCAAGATAAGCTCATGAAGCAGAAATTAACAAGAGGGCTTAAAATGTAGATAGGATGCATCATATCCTATGGGAACACAGAGCCCACCCAGGGATCGTGCAGCAGAGCCATCCCATGGTGAGCCAGGACCCAAAACACGCCCCAGCACAGGGCTGGCTGCAGCACCACTAAATGGCTCGTGCAATGAAAGCTCACCTAGCTTTAGCCGGTCCCTGGGAAACTCCCACTTGCTGGCATCGTATGGGAGCCGCTCACAGTGCTCGTCTATAGGGACTTCGTCAGGATCCATGATGATTGACAAGTAGCCAGTCTTCATGTCCCCTCCGTTGGCCTGGAAAATGGTATTAGTTGCAGTTGCACAGTTTTTTGCTGGCAATGTGCAGGCAAAATGCCATTTTCTCACTTTAGAGTTTTTCATTAGTTCCCAGAAATACCAGGCTACCATTTCGCTACACCATGTCATCATGAGTGTGATCATTGTTAATTACTTACACTTTTTTTCTCTCTCTCTTTTTTTTTTTCTTTTTTTTTTTAATAAACAGAACCAGATGAAACATTTTTCTCTTGCAAGGGCCTGTTCAATTAAAAACAAATTTCTGCGCCCCTGGTTCCAGGCAAGAATGTTATGGCATGGAGAGAAAAAATGTGTCTGTTGATTTAAGAACAATGGAAAGAAGCAACACAAAAGGCGTCAAGTCAGCTCTCATTTGTCATGCAAGACCAGTGCTGATAGGACGGTATGAGAATTTTTTCATTACCCGCTTAACGGTCCGGAGGATGATTACAAGAAGCAACCAGAAGAACATGGCAATCACTGCAGTGCCAACGAGGATAATGAGCTCCAGATTTGTTTTCTCTTCAGCGCCTGGGAAGAAATAAATGAATATTTGAGTGATAGTTGGAAGCGTATTTGTTTTGTTCATTCATTAAAGAAAAGAATTGAGGTCCTTGTTCTGAAGGTTCGTTTTAAAAGTGCAACATGGAGCAAGGAAACGAAAGCAAAACAAAACAAAAAGCTTGGGGGTTTATGTTGGAATATTACAGTTTCATGCTGTTTTACACACCATCACATTTCTCAGCATCAACTTTGTTCCAAGGGCAGTGTCTGCACCTTTGGCAAATATAAAAAAGTAAAATTCACATTTTAGAAAGAAGTAATAGTTTTAGAATACGAAAAAATAATTACTCTTTCTTTAGAAACCAAAAAAACCACCCTTATCATATAGAAAATAAAGAGCTGTGAGAATGACCTAGAGAACAGTCTCTCTCTTGTCTCTTGACATCATTCAGCTGGGGCATGAAAAATGTGGTTCTACAAGAACACATGATAATAAGGTCTTATTTACAATGTTCCTTTTCCCATAAAACAGTGGCCAGCAGATACTATTTGAATGCCTTTTAGTGCTCAGACACAGGTCTCCTCTTCAGCCCCTGTTTGCCACATCATGCTCCTGTATTTCATCCCTTGTACCACTGAGATTTTCCTGCACAGCAGCACACTCCACTGCATGACCCCCATGAACTGCACTATAAATTTTTTGGAGTGAAACTATATCCTACACAAATTTCAAACTTCTAGAGATGTGCCCCAGCCATATTTACCACATCAGCTGAAATCTACATTGGCATCATCTGCTGATAATTTCCACCCCATTTAAACATTTTGCCTAACATCTAAATACCCTAAAGGGACCTATAAGAATAACATGATATTGCTTTAATTACCTTATTGGTATGGATCAGACAACCACCCTGACTTTAAAGACAGAGGTTTGTGAAGGGCTCAGTGACTAAAGTATGCAAATGTCCTTTTGAATGAATGAATGAACTAATATCAAGAGCTAGGATCTTTTAGTCTGAGGGTTCTTGTTGCAACTCTTAGTGGAAAGTCCATCATGGTCCCAGCTACCCATACTGCAGATCTTCTGCTACCATTTATTGTTTGTCATTACAACTTGTATTTTGGTGTGCCACAGTAGGACTGGAACAAGTGAAAGATGGGTCTCACAAATGCTGCTTCAGAGTGTGGTGGATCAAGGCTGGAGTCCTGTACCTCAAAATCTCTACCTGTTTCACTGAAATGGGATCGCAATTACAACAGACTGCAAAAAGTCTTCACTATTTTCCTCAGATGCTGTGAAAGCAATGACATAATTTAAAAAGGTGACAATTATGTTTCCTAGACAACAGAGATGCCCCAGGATATCTGCATGTTTATGTAGCTCTGTTATATGTGTTTGCACATAATATGGATTGGCAGAGTTTTCTTTGCAACCACAAGTAAGATAGACGCAGTTTTTGTTGAAAAGCTCTAAGCAGCATAGTGGAGAAGAAAAGAAGAAAGCATCAACCTGAACAGCTGGGGTATGACAGCTATGATAGCACCCAATTTGAGCTTGATAGGAATGGTCAGGACTTTTCACAAATTTCATAGTATATTTTCAGATCTCCCATCAGGATAGCCAGTAGATTTTCCTTCTAGTTATTCTAAAGATTTGATGCACAATCTGGAAAGAAGCTAACACCAACCTTCCACTGAAAAAAAAGCCACTGCTTTGCTGCATCCGAGGACATTGCATGCAAGGCAGGTGTACAGCCCTCCATCTTCCTTCCTCACTCGACGGATGGTTAGTGTTTTGTTCCCATCTTTCAAAACAATACCTGGGAAAAAATATGATTCTTAGTTTTGCTATTGTTATGCCACTTTTTGTTAAGAATTCAAAATGAAGCTTTTCATGGTGAAAATCAGCAGTCAGTCCCATGAAAGAAAGCCTTTTAATGATAGAATTAAATGAGAAATCCTCACCTGAATCTTCCACAAGTGTCTCGTTATTTTTAAACCACATGATGCTTGGAGGAGGAATGCCATTCACTGCACATGACACTTCTATAGTTTCACCAATATTTGTTGTTTGATTTTCCAGATTTCCAACAAGTGTGGGTGCCATGGGCTCTGTTGATTTTAAAACACAGTAAAATTACTGTTTATTAAGAAAAAGATCCATTTTTTTCAGTAGTAGCAGTTCATGTCCCAGTAACAAAGTCTCAAATACTTTTATTACAACAAGAGCCACAGTGTTCATGTTAAGCTCATAGTTCAACTTACACATGACATGAAAAAATTATAATAGCCAAGAAAATTTCGACAGTATTGATAGAACCTGCTTTAGCTGTTTTAATTTGTAACTGCTCAGGCTGCTGAGGGAAGAGGGAGTAGTTGAGAAATTGCATTTCTGTGTCCAGAGTCCTTATGAGAGATTTGACACTCTTGGTCCATTAAACGTCCATTCAGAACAGGCTGTGAACATGCGTAAGTATTTTCCTGAATCTGCCTAATCAACCTGGAGATCTAGGTCCCAAAGCAAAGTCATCACTATTTGTGTGAAAAGCTGACTGATTATCAGCTTGCACTGCTTGCGCCTGAACACCAGTGTCACTCAGTGCAGTTTTAAATCATAGGCACTACTCCAAACTCGAGAGTCAGTCACACAAAGCAACAGCATTATCGCTATGAGTACACACGTGCATATACAGCTACAGAGAAAAATGTGTTCTGAAAAGCAAAGTTGAGAAGTTACTGAGCTAAACACACTACTTCAGCAGGAGCCAAACACATCTCCTTGCACAGTACAGTAGTTCAGTCAGTGATTCCTCACTGGTATTAATGAAACAGTGCCTGCTGCCTGGACAAACCCCAGAAGAGTGTGTTACAACAACTGGTTTAAATCTATCTAACAAACTGAACGTGCCATTAAGCAAACACATGCAAAGCCTGAATATACCAAAAAACTGCCACTATTGCAATTGTTTTCATACACAACCACTCATTTTGCTTCAGAGTAAGAGATCTGTACCTTGAACAGTGAGGTGCTTCACCAGGCAGTGCTGTGTTTTAGCCTTTTTATCCTGAGCAATGCAAACATAGTCCCCTCCATCTTGGAGGGAGATGTTACGAAGGATGAGCTCTAAGGTGACGTTTTCACCATTGGTATTTGAAACTGTCTCATTCAGCTTCTGGAGAGCATTGAGGTTCTTGCAAACAGGCATGGGCAGCCCTCCGAAGGGAGTCTGCGAAACGTGAGCACTGAGTTTGTACCACGATAGCTTCTCAAAGGTGAACTTGTCTGCTGTGCATTGCAAGGACATGTTATCCTTCTCTGTCAGCTGATTCTGAGGCTGGACATTAATTTCAAGACCCCCTGCAAGTCAAAAAAGTAAAATAAATTCCTATTTGATTGTGCATTTTGTGGCCAACATTAACTTGAAAAAGTCATTTTGGAAATACAGATTTTGTCATCCTATGTGGTTGAAAATAAGGAAAAGAAACACTGAAAAAGATCAGTCAAATCAATCAGTCAGTCAGCTAATCAATTATCTAAGGAGTACAATCTCATTAAAAGTGATACATTTCAAACTGATCAAATGAAGGACTGTGTAACAAATACAGTCACTCTTCCTGTAGAAACTTACAGCAACCTAAGATGATCCTCAGTACTATCTTACAGTTAGTTTTTAGATTTGGATTAAAATAAATTTTTGCCAAGTGAATATGGGGACTGATTGTTACAGAGACAGGAGCTCTTTGCCACCGGTTTAGAAAATTTTAGCCTTAGTTCTTACAGTAAGCCTTTATTCATTTTGTGACACCACTGTAATTTCTCTGCTGCTCTTTTGAGTGACTGCTAAAGCTCAACAGTAGTCACTCTTGGGACAAGAGTGCCCATCTTGCATCACTTTCACTGGCCTGCCACTCCACTGATGTCGGTAGAACTAATCATTTGGCTGAAATTAGTGACAACTTTAAAGGCTGCCTAAAGAAAACCTTAAGAAAACCTAAAATCTGAAAGAATTAAAGGACTTCATAAAGGTCAGGAATCAGGTAACATGACTGAAGTGCCTTTCATTAGCAAATAGACAAAATAACATTAATTTAACATGGCTGTCCTTGGCAGGGTGCACTTACTGGTCACGTGGAAGGAGATCACTCTCTCACTTGACCCAGCCCTGTTCGTAGCCATACATCTGTACAAAGCAGACACATTTGCTGCTTGAATCACGAGGGTGCTCACAGTCTACAAAAGAACAACCAAGAAATTTCATACCACATCCATGCTAAAGTAACAAACCAACCACCCCAACAGCTCAGGTAAGGGCTCTGTAGATATCTACACAACCAAAAATCCCTCCAAAGCACAAATCATGGCATGGCAGAAGCACAGTCCCCTTCTGAAGTCTACATTTTTGTCCTTAAGTGTGTAAAAATCAGGTAAAAGGAAACAGGAAGAAGCAGAAGGTGGACTTTGGTATTTGTTTTAAAAAATGCTGCATCCACAATTTTTTCTGCTCTTCAGTCTCTCCAACTTCTATTACAGTTAACTTGCAAGATTAACTCATGTCACTTTAGGCCACTAAAAGGTAGCTACTGAAATCTAAGTCAGTTATATTCCTCAATGGAGATTCACTTCAGATCAGTGTTCAAAGGACATGAAAGTGTGTATCTCTACCTCCTGGCTTCAGCAGGAGCTTGCCTGTCTGGCTGAGAGTAGGTCCCTGAGTTTAACAATAGGTGAAACGAGTCTCATCTCTCGCGATGTATTTCCAGACACGTGGACTGCTGAACAGGGTTAATCATCCCCAGCCAAGAGGAAAGAAAATGTGCTCACCTTTGTTTTCCCAGCAATAGTAACAACCCGGTGCTTAATTTCAACCTGATTCCCACCCTTTCTCTCTGAGATCACTTTCCATTTCTTGCATGCATATGGATTGGCTCCTGAGCGAACTTTCCTGAAATGTAAGTACAGACATATGCATTACATAAGAGGAATATTTGCCCTTCAAGAGAGGTATTTTGGCTTCTCCTTATAATATGCAGATATTTATAAGTCAGATGCATAACTGGCCACAGCTTGCATCTGTGAGGGAAGCATATGCTTCTGGAAATATTTCTATTAAATTTCACCCTATAACCTCCTGAGACCTTCATGCTCTTTAAAGTAAGGGACCCCCAAGCCTAAAGGTGAATTTCCTAATTAATCTGCCTGTGTCAGCTCAGTTGGGATGGTTGGAGCAAAGCAGCTATTCTGGGAACAAACCTCCATTCATAAATGGATGATTCAAGTTGATTCAGTTCAAAGGAAGACAGAGAGACATAAAAATCACTGAACTCCCTACAAGAATTTCTTGAGGACAGTAGCCATTGTGTAGGAAGCAACCAGGCACCAAAGGAAGAAACTAGTGGAATCATTTTAAAAACAACAACAGGAAAGAAGAATGCCTTTTTTTTTTTTCACCCCGGCCTTTTTTTTTTTTAAAGGAAATCTGGGCTTATGGCAGGTCCAGATAAGGGAAGCTGCGTGAATCTCAGTCAGGCACTCTCTCTATCATTCCCCAACATCAATCAGTGCACTTCCTCTGAGATACACTTTCACACAGATAAAGAGCCCCATCACACTCAGCACTTGAGCGCAAGGAAAAAAAACACCACAAGGACGCATAATTAGCATAAACAGCAAATTTCCTCTGTTTGGGATGGAGTTTTGGGCCTGCAGCCCACAGGAGGATCTGAGGGAAGGGCACGCAAACAGCTGCTTTTGAGACCCCGTGCAAGTCGAGGTGCCCTTCAAGAGAGCATATCAGCAACATGCCAGCACTGCTGGATCCTCTCTGCGGGTGGCCCTCGCCTCTGCCAACAACAACGACCTTGGCAGAGCCTGCCTGCAGCAATCTGAAAATCAGCTACAACAATCTTTTTCTGCATTGGCCATTGGGTAATGAGCCTGGATGAGGGAGGCACCAGACAAACCCCAACCCAACACAAACACCCCTCAAGATCTAGATAAGCTGCAGAAGACAGCAAGGACTTGGCACTCACTGGGGGCTGAAAGTGCACTCCTCCTCCAGCTGCCAGTGCCAGAGCACGGTGGTGGGTGGTGGCACGGCGTAGACGGTGCAGGTGAGCGCCTGTGCCGAGCCGTACTTGTAGGAGTCCACGGGGGCCATCAGCGCGTTCTCGCCGATCTGGGGGGGCACTGCAGGAGACAGCAGCAGGTCACCCCTCCTGCTGACGGCTCCCTGGGCGTGCCTTAGACCCACGGGGACCAATTCGCACCCTGCCCCAACACGAGTGCAACACAGAGCATCTCCAAGGATGTGTGGGGGAGCAGTGAACCTGCCCAACGCTTTGAGGATCAGGATACTTAGGATCTCCTACAAAATCCCCCTTAATACTCCATGGTTTAAAATGCAGTTCCTGGACTCTCAGCACCATTCCCAGCCATTAAATGCACATTATTCCCCAGGCCTGATCCCACTGCACGTAGCCTTGCTGCCCTTTCCAAGACCTGCTGTCTTCAAAGCATAGGCTGTTTCCTGGGGAGCAGAAAGCAGGAGGCAGGAGGAGGAGGAGGAGGAGGAGGAGGGTTGTGGAGGGTAGGGCAGAAGAGGAGGGATAGCCTGTGTGGGGCAGGAAGGATGGGTGAGGCGGGACAGGGCCAGGATGGAGCGGGGTGGAGGAGGACTCCAGCAGCATAGCCAGCAAGAAGGGCAGGAAAAGAGCAGGACACAGAGGCAAAGAATAATATACAGAAAAAAGCCAAAACAAAACAAAAAACCCCACCCCACACAAAGCATCATCACAACACCCACACCCAGAGTCTGCAGCGTCACAGTGACACATCCTAGAGCCAGGAGAGACCAGTCACCTCTGCCCTCCCAAGGCTGAGTTTAAGGGTTAGGTACTGCTCTTCTTCAGTACTTAAATCTTCATAGGTATGGGATGAGCCAAGCCTAGGGATGGCAATATACCACATCCACACATGAAAGAAAGGCGTCTCTGTTGCTCCACTTACCATTTACCAGCAGGGTAAATGTATGTCTTTTCTGCATCTTGTTAATGGGGTTTGTAAGGACAACTGTGTAATTCCCTGCATCCTTTTCAGTTGCTTCAGTGATCACTAATGCATAGCCAAGTTTAACTGTATGGTTTGCATTGATGGCTTTTCCATTCTTATACCTGAAGAAAATACAGAGCACTTTGAATATTTAATGATTTGCTTTAACTAAGAATAGCTCATTTTTTCAAACACATTATATCCCAGTTCTTACCATTTAGCCTCTGGTGGAGGATACCCTTTAAACTTGACAGGAATTTTGACTGTGTCACCTAGCCTTGTCTCAACAACATTCTCCATTTTCTCCAGGTGAATAAAAGGACTTTCTAGGGGGGGAAAAAAAGGAAGTAAACTAAATGGTCTTTTCTCATGGACCAAAGCAAAAGTGCTTTCCATTTGTGTTAGCACCTAACAAGATGACAAATAGAAGTTAGTGACAGGACTATGGGTCATTGGAAAAGCACAGCTGGCTCCAAACTGGGCTCTGGAGAGATGCCACCATGAAAATCTGATCCTTTCCTTCACACAGAGGAACAGACCAGTTCCCTCACTGAGGAGCTCTGGAAAGCAGAGTCAAGATTCAGCTCTCAGGATAGTATGCCAGCTGTCAGACCTGTATATACACATATATACACATATCACAAAACTCTCTCAATACACTTATTCCAGGAAATTAGACTATTCAAAACTGCAGTGTGATAAAGTTAAACACTCAAAGACTATTCTCAAGTATGTATTTGAACCACTGCAGTCACAGAGTACTTTGAAATTATTTACATTACTTGTTTTAAGTTATAAACTTGCACTAGGACAGAAGACAGTGATTAGCCTTTTGACTAAGATTTAGGATGGTTTAAACTTAGTATCTGGTATACTCAGTATACCATGATCTCATTTTGGTTCCTGAAGAGCACAACAGAAAGAACCCAGGAGAAAATTCAGTTTGAAAGTCTTTTGTTTCATTTTAAAAGTGCCATGAATATTCTGGCCCCTGAAACCAGACTTCAGGAAAATCAGTCTCCTTCAAAATATAAACCTCTTTGTCTGACTCGGTGATTAAAAATGAGCCATTCTCATGCTGGTAATTTATTTCTATAAGTAAGTTAGTGGAGCTGGGGCTGTGCCCAAGAAGGGGTTGAGAAAAGTCTGTAGGATATAGCCTCGTACTTATCTACTCACTTAGCCAAAGCTGCTTCCCTTGCATCATTTCCGTACACCAAAACTCCATTTGATTCATCTATTCATAATGGGAAAGCTGAAAGTTCTATTTTCTTGGCTTCATTCATGCTGACCCAGACTCTTGTGTCACAGAGCCACCAAGATCTAGCTTAAGCTCACCAAGAGTGCAAACAAGCAGCCCTTGTACAAAGCCACCTACACAAACTGAGCTTTACAGACCTTAAGGAGGTCAATGCAGAAGAGGGTCAGAGGCTTACATCAGTTTATTTTACTGCCCACTTTCCAGCAGGAAAGCTTTCAGTAAAATGCACTATCCTTTAAAATCTTACTATTAACTAAGGCTGTGGTATAAAAATAATCCCATACTAGTTGGAAGAGAAATACTCTAGCTGCAGTTTGGTTCATTTATGTCATTTGATTTATCATCGAGATGCCTTCTGCATCCCAGTAATTAATCCCAAATCTGAAACAACCAACAAAACTGGAGTGGAAAATGTCATACCATGGATAACAAAGTAACTGCTGTTTTTCATGTTCATGCGACCACTGGATGCTGCACAAGTGTATCGACCATTGTCGCTTAAGGACACACTGTCAATGGTAAGGGTGCTCACAAACTTCTTTATTTCTCCTGCAGTGGTTTTTACATCCCTGATAGTGGCACGTTTTTCCTGTAATAGACAAAAGACAGAGATGTTTGGAAATGTCATTGTTATTCCTTCTGTTACCCTTTGCACACTTGTATATACCAGTAATTTTGTTGTGCATCATCATCTTCTTTCTCAGTGTTTTAAAGGGAGGAGTGACATTATACATAAATAAATCAAATTGCTTTGTGATAAAAGCACCTGTAAGTTAGTACGACTTTACCTTGATGGAAGGGTAGTCCCATTTAAAATCAATTCCCACATTCAGCTCTGTCCTTACAGTGCAATTGAGAACAAGTTTTTCTCCCACTGCCAGCTCTACTTCGTTGTGTGGGTTCATTGTCAGGTCATAAATTCGGTACCCTAGAGAAAGACAAAGGCACACACAAAACAGGGGGGTAAGAAGAGGTTTCTTTACAGTACTCAGCACCAAATTCCTAAGGTGAATTCACCAAAATTCTCCCCAAAACCCCAGCTACAAAAAAGCCCCTTGATGCCCCAGTGCAGCCCAGTAATGGGCGTACAAAGGAGCCTGGAGAGAAGTGACGTGCCTGCCCTGAGCACTTCCCAGCTGAGACCCCTGTCAGACAGTGACACAGCAGGATGTGTGCACTTGATCAGAGCCCCTCCAGTGGTGGGAGCGAGCAAGAGACAGTGACTCACACAGTTCCTCTGCCTTAGACACCTTCTTCTTATCCTTGTGAGACCTGAAACTAAGGGAGATATATACCCATTCCCAGCAGTAAGCAGGAACTTTATAGAAAATAACAGTGGGGCATTAGCAAAATTATCCAAAGTTTACTTTGTGCAGTAAAATGTTTCAAAACAGAATGTTCTGAATGCAGAAATTCTACAGATATTCTGAAATTCCTCCAAGTCAGAGTGAGGACTTGTGAATTTGGTGGAGAAGTAAAAGCCTTCTGCACAGAGTAAAGAGGGAAGGGCTGCTATGCCTTCCTGACAAGCCAGGGGAGTTCCTTGGTGCCATTTGGATACTTGAAATGGTCACTGTGCCCTCAGCTGAAAGAGAAAGAGCTGCTGAGTTTCAGTTCAGGCTTAAGCCTCCACAGAATTATCACATTATTTCTGGGATATGATGAACAACTGACAAAATGTACCAGGAAAGCACAAAACCCTGTGAGAGTCGAGACACAGGTCTTCAGGGAGACAAGACAACCTAGCTCACAGCGAGACCTTCAGATCCACCCTTCCCTTGGTACCCACTCAGAGCAATTTCTTTTCATCTGCTGCTGATAGATGCTTGCCTCTCACTTCCTTCCACTGTGGCTGACACTGTGGATAAGTGATTTTAGGAAAAAGGTTTGCATTGTCAGAAAAAAAAAATTAAAATCCCTGGCATCAATGTAAAACACTAAAAATAGAAGCACTTATCCCAACGATCAACCAGAAAGAACACAATACATTGCATTTAAAAGAAAAGTGATACAAATCTCAACATCCATTTTGCATTAGCTGCATTGTCAGTATTGAATAACCTAGTGTCCAACCAAATGTAATTGGTTCAGTATGCTGTAGAAAGCAAAAGAACATTGGTTACAGAGAAATAAAAACCTTTGGCTTACCTACAACTGCAACTATGTATATCACAGACTGGTAGCTTTCATCATCTATTTTAGTTTCACAGAAGACCATGCCTGCATAGTTGATTAAATGACTGGGTATAGTGAAGCCTTTTTTATTATTCCATGAAATCGATTTACCATCAGGAACAAATATCTTTTCTGGATATTTCTGTTTGGAATATTGATAAAACACAGAGTCAGATTTCAAAAATCAAACAACCCTGAATTGTCACCTCCAGCATTTTCCACATCTGCAGGGCCCCAATTTTAACATCCTAGTTCAGGGAATTAGTACATGCTTTGAGAGTGCAGTGCCATAGATGAGTACAGGTACAGCACTCATCTTGTAATCATAGGCTATAAAATTCACAATGATGGAAAGAAGTTTCAAAGACATGTGCATTTATACTTCAAACAACATATTTATGCCACAGTGACTTCAACTAACTCTTGAAAAAATAATAGGCTTTTTCCTTACCGCATGTAGAGATACATTGAGATTTGATATGGTTCCCAGGCACGGCACTACCACAGTTTTATTCTTAGTGATGTATACAATGCCAAGCTGATCACTAACTGAAGTCACAAATGGTGATCTGTAATCTAGAATAATATTCAGTTGATAAGTGGGTATTACTCATCACATGATTATGGAGAAAATGTTCCAGTTCTCCTATTTCCCTGTCTATTTTTTCACAAGTCAGTTGTATTATTTTCCATGTCATAAAGCACTGAAATAATGAGACTAAATAGGGGAGGTACATGCTCTTATAGACACTCCATCCCCCAGATTTAGAATATCATTATTCTCCAAAGTTATCAGCAGCAGAGTGCACTTTGGAGAATAGCTTCCTGCTACATCAGTGCTTTTGCCGACAAAAAACTGATTTATCCTAGTGTGACTTTCCTTCCATAAGTATTACAAGAAATACCAGTTAAAAGTTGTGACATGTTACACTGACTCCCCTGATGGCAGCATCCTTTTCAAAGTCAGACCAAAATACCAAAAAAATAGCTCCATGATATTAAAAAACAAGCTAAGTCATGTACATAATTACATCTCATTTCTCAAAATGGTAACTATAAGTTAACAATAAAGAGGAAACAGGATGCATATGGAAACGAGGGTGAAGCCATCAGTGCAAAAAGGCAGATGCCTCAATGAATGCACTTATTGAAACTGAGTGTATAACTGGAGGCTTTGCAGTGTCTGTGACACTCAGATGAAAACTGAGCTCTTGCGGCCTACATAGATTTTACCACCAGAGTTAGCAAATGTGTATGAAAGTTTATGTTTTGGGGTTTGGGTGGTTTTTGGGGTTTTTTCTAATGGTATCACTACAAATCATACACGGGATCGGATCTGTAATTTTTAACAACTATAAACCCTCTGTAATCTTCTTTCATATGAAACTTCTGCTGAGGTCAGTAATAGCTCTGCATTCATGAGGACAGGCACAGAACTCAGCAGAGATACGCATGCTAAATTCTGGGTGGAGAACAGCAGACCATGTACTGCATATGGCAGGTCAATTCAGAATTATAGCTACAAAGGCTTTTGTGTCGATGACAACTAGCATGCCTGAATTTAATTACTCAACATGAAAACAAGAAAAATGTTTCATAGGATCAAATATTCTAGGATTAATAAATTTTAGCATCAAAACTGTTTTGAGACACTATATTCCTTTTTTCTCTTGACGCTAGGGAAAGAGACACCTGAGAGCTGTGTAAGCACTTACCTTGAACATAAACATAAATTGTTGTAGCTGCCTGGTTGTCCCTGTAAAGGCACTTGTAGTCCCCTGTGTCATTGCCAATGACTTTGCTCAGAGTAAGGGTCTTGCAGTAGGGGCCATCACTGCAGTCTGTCACGGAGATACGCCTCTCAGCATTGCTCTGCTTGCTTGGCCACGACCACTCCAGTGGTCTCTGACCGCTGGGAAAGCAAATGTTAGAGCAGCAGACACTTCTGATGTGAGCCTCAGCCCCACCACTCTCTGTGGCTATGGGGAGGGATGAGCTTCACCCCGTCACAAAGACAGAGCATCAAACCATGCAGGACAAATTCACACACACACCCTACTGCTAACAGCTACAAGGAAGCTACTTGAGATTCACATTCTGCTGAATCTAAGTGACAAAGCACCCAGAGGAGAGCGTTGAGAGTATGGCTCACCAGCAGGACCCACAAGGACATAGCTAATGCTTCCTCCTCCCAGCCACCCTACATTCCCCAGCTCTCTCTTGCTGCAGCCATCCCACATGCTTTCTAGAACTTGTCAGGGAAAAGTGAAGCAGAGGGCACAAAGAGAGTGGAGAGAAAACAGGAGGCCTGACAGGAGAGAGATCACATCATGTGTGATTCTGTAAAAAACTCACTACATAAATTACCAATCATCGAAATCATGCTGAGAAGACTTGTCCTTACCTGCAAGTAATATTTAATGTGTTGTTTGCCATTATTGTGAGAACATCTTTTTGGATGCTAAGGGTTGGCTGATCCAGAGAAATAAATAAACCTGCAAAAACATGTATGAAACCTCTCAAATAAACCAAATAAACAAAGTAAACGCTACTCAATCACACAAGTATTATATATGGGAATATGCAGAAGGTTTTAAGTGGATGCTTTCACATCACCCAGTTAGCAGCGAAGGGCAAATCATAATTTTTCACACATTCCAAAAAGTTCAAAAATTCTGTCATAACAGGAAGCAAAGGCAGATGGTCAGGAGCTAGCTGCAGAGCACTACAATTCAGCCAGCCAGGGTGGAGTTCCTGTTTTCTTGCATTGCCAACTTCAAGGTCTAACAAGAGGATGTGGGACATTGAAACGAAGTGAACCTTCATCTGATGATCTCACTCCCTTGGGGATTACCAACTTTTCTTTTAATAAATTGAATACACTTCTTTGAGATTACTGATCAATGAATTACGCAAAGAAACTATTTTACACTTTGTTACAAGCCTGAGATCCCATTAATTTATTTTATGCCATGATTTTTTAAGTTTATCTCTTTCCTCCTAAGAAGTTGGGCAAAACTGTATTACTGCCGGACTATCGGCATAGCAGCTTGCATCGCATCCACCCGGCGCCGCTGGCACTTGTGAGGGCTGTGATCCGGGTGCCAGTGCTTGCTCTGAGGCACCAGCCCAGCTTGTGCAACATTTGGGAGTACCACAGGGAAAGATTTTCACTCTGCCCTAGCTGCTACCATCACCTTCAGGAATCCCGCCTCACCGGGCCGAGCCGCAGCCCCAGCCGTGACAGCTCGGCCAGCTTCAACGGGCAACAAGAGAACGTGGCCAGACCGGGACATTCCCTATTTCGCTAGCATTTCCCCGAGCTTTAATCGCTTGCATTCCGAGCAGGTTCTTCTGATGACAGGTTTCCCGCGTTTGGCTCCAGGGACATTTTGCTCTCGGAAACGACAGCTGATGCTGGAGCCAAGCGGGCAGGACACTATGCCGTGGCAGGCAGCCCTCTCCGACGGGCCAGCACCAGCCGGCCGGACAGGAGAGGCCAAGAGGACAGGACAGGAGGGATCAGCAAGCCCGCAGCCACGGGCTTTCCGTCCCACCCGGGGACCCGCGCTGTCCCATCCGCTCAAGCAGCCCGACAAACCCATGGGAAAGCCGCACCCTCCGTGGCACCCGGGCATCCCCACGCCTCCTCTCCTCGGGGTCGCGAGGAGCTGCCGGACCCCGGCGGCTGCCCGACAGACCGGACCCGGGTAACGCGGGGCTCCCCGAGGGCTTACCTGGAGCCAGGCACAGCAGGACCGCCAGCAGCCGCGCCGCGCCGAGCTCCATCCCGCGGCCGCCGGGGCTGCGGGGCGCGCAGAGAACCCTCTGCCCGACGGCAGCCCAGCCGAGTCAAGCCGAACCGAGCCAGGCCGAGCCGAGCCGAGCTGAGCTAAGCTGAGCTGAACTGAACTGAACTGAACTGAGCTGAACTGAACTGAACTGAACTGAACTGAACTGAACTGAACTGAACTGAGCCGAGCCGCTCCGCACGCCCCGCACCGGCCGGCGGGGATGCGGGACCCCGGCGAGCGGCACCGCCCCTCTTGTGCCCTGGGCGGGGCCCGGGGCCGAGCCCCCGCCCTCCCCAGCACGATCCCGCCCCCTTCCCGGCGCCAGGGCCCCGCTGCGCATCCCACCGGGATGCTCCCCTTCGGACGGGCAGCGGGAGCTCTCCCTCTTCCCTGCTCGGCGGCAGGAGGGCCTCAGCAGTAAAATTCAGCGTCGTCTGGCGCTTCGTCGTGCTATTTTGGGGTTTCTTAAAATCCCCCCAACAGAAAAGATCCCAAAGGTCAGCCATATGAGGTGCTGTCAGTGAGACACAGCCACGTTCCTGCTGGCAGTGACTGTACCCCCGGCTTTGGAGTGTCTGGCAGCGTCAGTGC
Source organism: Irena cyanogastra (assembly GCA_013397155.1). Classification (NCBI taxonomy): domain Eukaryota; kingdom Metazoa; phylum Chordata; class Aves; order Passeriformes; family Irenidae; genus Irena; species Irena cyanogastra. The sequence continues at coordinate 763,138 of VWZV01013180.1, forward strand.
TGAGTTCACAACGTGGAGTCCCCTAACCATGCAGCACGTACCCAACCACCCCCGCCGGGCGCATCCCGGCTAATGGGGTCCAGCAAGTGCCTGCCGCAGCCGCCCTTCCCACCCGTCAGCATTCACATCCTGCTCCCTGTAGGATGCTCCCCGCGGCAGTAGCCATCGCCCTCTCACACCAAGCGTTGGAATTTTTTTTAACAAAAATGAACCCCCCAACCGGAACTCTACCTTTTAATCAAAATTATTAACTAGTGACTGGTGAAGAGAAGTTTGTGAGGTAGTCCTTTGGGAAAAATAAACACATGGTGGTCATTAATGCGTTATCCATACAAACAATATAAATCCTCTGGGGGAGATAGATCAGTAAAGAGAGGTATGTAGATAATCAGGTAGATAGAAACACACAGCTGTGTACATAACTATGCATGCACATACATACGTGTACCTCTACATGCCACCTTTTCCTCTTTCCCTGCAAATCTGCATGGGAGCTTCTCCACAAATGACTAAGTTAATGAAGCAGTGATTTTATTTTCCATGCAATGCAATTCCAGCTGTTTTACTGTACTGGAGAAAGAGTACAATTTTCTTTGAAATTACACTGCTGTTGCACACAGAAAAATACAGGGAATGGGAGAAGCCAAAGTTTTCCTAGAGAAAATAAAAATAAAATAAAATAAAAATAAATCCATGAAAAGTCAAATAAGACGCATGTGATTCAAGTGGCAGTGAGTCAGCACCATGCAAATAAAAACTGCACCTGCTATTCTTATTAGCTCTTAAACCAGAATATTGGCAGCCCTCATTAATATCCCCATCATACTGTGGGTCAGGTCATTGGTATTACTGAGTGATTTGGGGAACTCTGGCAGTGAGTTCAACTACTGACCTTGCTGAAACTAGGCTGCATGTAAGGTTTCTGTGCTAGTGACAGATACTTAGGGAAAGCCAACAGTACCTACTGCTAAAAAAGCCAGTTTTGGTAACTTTATTTGTGGTGATGCTGGTTTTGTTTGGTTTGACTACAAAGAGAAAAAAAATTTGATAAGGGTTGGATGACCTGCAAGAGATGTTTGCCTCAAAAGCAGTTCAGGTAGTCAACAAAGAAAATTATATTATAGGGGTAAGTTAAAAACTATTTACATGAAATTGTTACAGGATCCTTAGAGAACAGTAAAATCACTGGCAGCTCACTTTAATGCTTTTTGCATTCCTAAATGAGTTTCTAAAATGCAGCTGTAGAAAATATTCCCCTATATTGATTTTAACAAGTAACTTTTCTAAAATTTAGTCAGATGATATGCAGCTACAGCTTACTGCAATACCACTTGGGCTCTGTTTTCATGCACAGTCATTGCTATTAAGTGAGTGGTTTGGAAGGGGGAGCAGCTTTCATTGTTGAAAATTATTGTGGTGCCTGAGCTTTATGGAAACAAATACCTACTGTTTGCCCTAAGCACATCTAAGCCAAGATAGATGAATGCTAGCCCTCTACAGGCCCTTTGGCATTTGCCATGTCCCCTGCCTCCTTCTGCCCTGCAGCATCCTGAGGAAGGGAAGTAAAGAGAGGGGCTGACCCTTCAAACACACAGACCTGTGCACACACTGAACTGAGCAGCTGGCAGCAAGGAGCTTGCACGTTGGGACTGTAGTTCATCCACAGGCAACTCTACATTTCAAAAGCACGAGTTGTTTTTATCTCCCTGAGTGATCCCAGTGAGATCTCAGCTTTTACACTGTGCTTCCTAAATGGGACACAATCCTTCAGCACTTTGCCTGGCTTTCAGTATAATCTTGGTAACTAGAATAATTCTGCAGGAGCTGCTGCTGCAGTGCATGAATTGCCCTCCCTGTAGTACCAGGGACATTCGTGGTACCAATGAGAACAAGGCAGCAACTTCTTTGAATGGGGCCCTAACCCTGTAAACATTTAAGCACAAAAGTAATTTTATTCTGAAGAGTCATTCAACAGATGCAGGACTTTTCATCTGACTCAAATTACTTGTATTACAAATTACTCCTCTAGGAAGATCAAATAAAAACTAGAGCCAAGTATCATTGAAAATGGTAGATGTTTGGGGAAAGTGAGAATTGGAAAAGATGTGAGGTGACTTTATCAATACATGATGTATTATGTCATACGTACTTTGCTAAACTGATTTTTCTATTTTGAGCTTCAGTGGGGCTTTTGCAAGTGGATTTTCACTGGAAGATGCCATGGGAAACCTCCAAGAGAAAAATCAACCAGAGCACAGAAGAAAGACAGTCATCTAAAATCCAAGTGAAAGATTCATGTAAATATATTGTTGCTGTTATAGCTATGGGACACAGATGTCTGGTTACAAAATCAAAACCCCAGTGGTTTTAGAGATGGCAGCTTTCTCATCCAGCTGTTTAGGCTGTGATCTCTGCACAGCTTTTGTGTCATCCTTCAGACTTGTAGAGTATCTAGCATAGTCTAGATTGCACCAGAGACTATCAGTGCGGAGCCGCAGGGATCCAGTGAGAAAAGCCAAACATGTTAACGTAGTTCAGTGAGTTTGAATATGGATTGGCATTTCCTCCCTCTCCAGAGACAGTGTGAATGTGAATGTAGAAAACTTCCTGGGATCGAAATTCAGCCTCTAGCCTCTGTCTCAGCATTCTCACCTGCCTCAAATAACAGGAAACCCATCAAGACTTTTTAAATCTGTCTTACTTCAAAAAAGTGCCTCTGCCTTGGCCAGACAGCAACAGCAAAGAAACATGGGGCTAGAAGGAGCTCTATGAAACTTCAGCCATCCTGCCACTCTGAGCAGATCCCAGCCCAGCATGAGACCAGACCTGGGGAGTTGCGGAAGAACTGGTGGCTGACAGACAGAATGCAGCCAAACCCTGTGCATCACTCCGTGCTTCATCAGATTGACTCCCAGCTCGCACAGCATCTCCCAGAGCCCCTGGGAGAGCAGTTTCCATTCTGAAACCAGTGTGTTCCCGGTGTCTGGGCTAATCAGCCTCTTTCTGCTTCAGCCTGCACGCAGGGGAAGCTCCGTGTCCATGACCGGTCCCGGGGAATGAATGGTCTGAGCAATGGGAGCGGGCACCAAGCCTTGCCTTGGCCAAGCGGGGCCGGCGAGCCTTTGTTTGCTCATCTGCTCCTCTGATCGCCAACAGCCCATTAAAAACAAGACACAAAGAAGCAGCAGAGGAACCGGACAAGCCCCCTTCCGTCTCCTCACCGACCTGTCACGACTCCCCCAGGCTCTCTGGCTCTCTCAGGGCTTCCCGGGCAGCCCTGCCGAGGAGTCCGACTAGAGGCCAGAGCAGCAGCAGCCAAGCGGCCCTTTGTTTGCTTAATTATTCAAATAGCAACCTGAGTGCGATAAGGGCTGGCCCTGGCAACACCGATTATGTGCCTTCCTGCTCCTGTAGCTCAACAAGTTTACAAGGGGTCAGCATCCCGCGCAGAACACATCTGGAATGCGGCAGCCAGCAGCTGTACCGCCTTCCGCTCACACCTCTGTGCCGCAGCCGCGGCTGCAAGCACCTCAGCATCTAATGCAGCAGTGGGTGCTCCCCTCAGCTGCCTACACTGCAGACTGCACCACTGCAGCAGCCTGCAGCCCTGGCCCTAGCGTGGCTCTCATCAGGCATGCACGCCCAGCACGCTGATAAACTTTGATGAGGCAGACACAGAAGTACACACAAGATGCCGTTTCAAGAAAATGAGATGGCATTCATGTAAGTGGCATGCAAGATCAGAAATACATCTACCACAACATATACTTCGTGTGTAGACCCCACAAAACCTGTGGGTTTGCAAGGGGCATCATGAAGGACAAAATCTACCCTTCCAACTAGAAATGAAATAATAATTGTCTCAGGTGAGAACAGATGTGGAAGTAGGAATGAGATGGCACAAACCCACTAATTTTCAGATAGAGTTGCATAAAGGTAGATGTTTGAATGCTTCTATTTTCAGAGTATGCTAAAAAAAATTGATACCTTTGCTGGAATCTAAGGATATATGCTTTGTATTTGGCTTTGTCCATCTATAAACAAGAGGTGTGAGTTTGGTGTGCATGGACATCCCCAAAGCAGCTTTATTCTAGCTTGGCTGGATGCTGATGGTAACAAAACTGGAGGAGCAAGTTCACTGCTGTCAAGCCCCAGACTAGTCTAAAGTGCCTTAGATATGTCTCTCCACTCCCAGGCATGTAATTATGGTTCCAGGCATGTGGAATTTTAGGGACACACCTTTGAAAAACTCATTTTATATCATTGTTTATTTACTTGTCCCTATTGTGTCCTAAAACTCTGCATAATTACTCCTGCCAGGACAACAGGGTCCTACATACCCTTCAATCAAGGAGCTGTTCCTTTTTTTACCCTATCTAGTTGGTTTTTTTCCCACCAAACTCTTTGTGGGGCAAGGGCTTTGTGGAGAAGGGACAAATGCCTTAGTTGTTTATGTGGCTGAAGTCTATGGATTCCCTGTTGCTTGCAGCAGGAAGCAGCTCTGAAGCATCACTTTCTGAGCAGGAAGCAGAGGGTGTCTGGGGCCCCTGGTCAGTTTGGCTAATGGATGGGCAACTGGTGACAGGGATAAGCTACAGATTCTTAAGCAGAAGTGGCATGCAATTTTTTTTTCCTTGCTGTTGTTTTTTTTTTTTTTCCATTCTTTTTTCCCTTTGACTTTTTTTTTTCCTTTTTGGGGCTCAAAGTTGAAAGTCTCTTAAAAAAGTCTCAAAGCCTAGGTTGAAAAAACTGCTGGAGCAGCAGGTTTTTTTTTTTTTTCTATTAGTTTCCTGGTACAGCATGTTTTCACTGCATCCCCTCCTGTGAAGAGATTTGCATTCACAAGAATATGCTCACCTCCATGCTGCAGGAATGGAAGGCAGCATCCTTAGGCACTTTGTCCAAATGGCTGTGTTTTTACATGAATTGCCTTAATATTCACTGAAGGAAAACAAGGGAGCAAGTATCACACTACTCACAGAGAAGGTCCTGGAGCAATGACCTGGATTCTGGACCTGCAAATATGGAAGGAGTTTGTTTGATGTGGAACAGCACCATCAGGAAACTTGAAATGGCCACCTGTTATGGCATGGTGTCTGAGGTTTCCTAGTGACACAAAGCCAGGCCTCCCACTGCTGAATTTCCATGGTAGTAGAAGTCTAACTTCGGCAAACAATCTGCCACAGATACATGTTACTGGGTTTTTTATGAAATAAAGAAAAATTATGAATGTATGTGACAGGGAGCCAGCCAACCCAACATATTCCTACAAGTCATCATTGGGTTAGGGTAGAAGCAATGCAGCCCAGCTCCTAGGGTGTTTGTGTATCCCATACTGCATGAGAAAAAATCTGAAGGGTTTTGTGGTTTTGTAGCACTTTTCTGCTATGAAGGTGCCTCAGTGTCTGCTGAGGATTTTGTCATGTTGCAGCCTTTCACTGGTGAGCACTCTAATCAGATGTTTCTCCTACACCTTACCACTTCTTAAATGAAATAAATAAGGACCTAATATCTTAGAGACATTTAACCACTGTCACGTTTGCTTGAAACTGGCAGATGAGTTAAAAAAATTATGAGTCACATAGATAGAAAAAGTAAACAGACAGACATAAAATGTGATTAGTAAGTCCTATTTCCCTAGGGAACCATTGAAAATTTACTGGTCACAACAACTGGAAAAAACTGCCAGCACTTCGTGGGACAGCATTAAGAGTTGAAACTGGAGGAAACTCAAAGGAGAGCAAAAGGCTGTCAGGAATTGTGAAAACTCAGCCTACAAGGAAAGGCTGACAGATCTGAGACTGTTCAATCTTGAAGAAGAGGTGACCAGACAGGCATGATAACAACCTTCCAGTGGGGACAGGCTGGAGGTCCCTGATCAATTATCCTTATAGTCACCAAAGGTAAAAAATGAAATAATCAGTCTAATTTTCTGGACAGGAGATTTATCTCAGATAGTGGAGTACATTTTCTGATTTTCAGGGCAGTTAAGCACTGAATAAGGTTGTCTGGAGAGCCTGGGACTGACATTAATTGAGGTATTTCAGATCAGGTCTGTCAGATCTTTGCAAGGGATGAAATTTAATTCTAATTTACAACAGAAGTGGGTATTAGACAGTCTTCTAAGGTTTATTCAAGTCACATGTATTCATAATTAATAGGAATGCAATTTGTGGTTTCTCATTCTCTAATAGAGAGCCCAAAATTAAGCACTTCTTTATTGGGTTGAGTGTAGTATTTCATCCAGCCTACAACAACATTTCAGCATTCCTTTTCAGCTGGAAGAGCTAGTGTGATCAGTTTGAGTCGATACTTCTTCTACACCTTTTTCTTGGAACATATCTTGAGATGACTGGATTTCCCATCATTTCTTGTGTGTTCGGCAACACAACTGAAAAGCATTCAAAACCACCCCGCCTCCAAAACATTATTCACATCTCCCTCCTTCCAGCTAGGAACTCCTGGGATGTGTCTGAGGGCAAAAATTGGTGAGGACTTCTGAAACGTGTCAACAGTTGCCAAAGTTCAAGCAGAGTTTTATAGTGATGGTACAAAATTCCATCAGATGCCTTTCCCAAATCAGAGCCAATGGCACAGAGCATGTGACATCTCTTTCCCAGCCATTGCTTGCTAGTGCACTTAAACTGAATTTGGGAAAGCTTCCAAATTGGTTCCTTCCAGGTAATTATTTTTCTTCCCAAATACCTTCACAGCCAGGATAGCTAAATAGTAAATGTATTATGGGACATGATATAGGGACTTTAGAAAACAAAGAACTTTGAGATCCACAAAAGTCACAGCAAGGTCTCCAACGGATATAGGAGGGATCTCCATCACTCTACCATTCTTCCAAAGATTTTTCCAGGTAATAGCACACCTGGCTCTCACAGTCCCTCTGAAGAACTATTTTTATCTCAACAGTGAGGAACTCTTGTTTTTACAGTCAAAATTTACTTGCACAGCAGATATCTTAAATGTGATTAAACCCTTTAAAGTTGCATTACGGGAGTTGATTTTTAACACCTATATCTCAAAAGCCTTTTCTTAGAAGGTGTAAAAGTTCACCACAATTTGATTGTGTCTTTTCATGTTAGTATTTTTCTTTGTTTTACTTCATACCCATTTTCATGAGATAATGGCCATGATTTGTTCCAAAGAAAAGAACTGTTCCACTAAGGGCAAGTTCAGCTTCTGTTCAAGCTTCCCTTCCAAGACACAAACCAGTCAGGTTTGAAAAGAACAGGGAGAATATCACAGCTCTTTGCTGATCAAAGCACTCTCTTTACAGGGGTACAAATCATGTCTCAACAGTCTGGGAAAGCAGACTACCTCAATTCTCACAATCAAATTCTTTACCCCAAAGCCAGAAACCCTAACCCAAAACTCTGTTTTCTATGTATTTTACCTTTGTGAACAAGCTGACTGATTGATTATGCTATTTTTAATAATTTTACTATTTTCTCAGGTCTCTCATACAAGAAGAAAAATCATAGCAAATATTGTACCACCTCCTCATTGTTTTCTGCTGTGGCTGTGGCTAAATGAATCCTCTGCACATTTAGTGGCTGATGTGTGTCAATATGGGACCAGAAGAAAAGCATCAACAGGAAAGGAAAGGAAGTGACCAGGCACTGACCGTATTCTTCACTGGGTTTGTCTCACCAAAGGTTGTCACCAACCAAAGGTTAAAAAATACATTCCACATTGTTTTCTGGAGGGGGACGCCCAAACAAGCCATGCACAAAATTCATAGAATAATCATTAAGGACAAAAGGAAATATTAGGACATGTAGTCTGACCTTTGAAAACCACAGGCAGCAAAGGGAGCCCACTGGGACGCAATGCTTCATTATTGAAGTACAAATTCTACTAGAAGAGAAGAGGAATATTTACTAGAAGCTTGAGCCTGGCTGAAGTTAGAGCCAGACAATTAATAGCAGACAAAGGGCTCAGAGCCTGCATGTTATTCAGGAGGATTTTAGGATCATATGTAATAGCAACCTTAGCACTGTGTTGAGATTATTCTAAAAAGACAAACTGTATAATCATATATATGGGGACTATAATATATACATTTATATTTATACACATATATATCTGTACTTTGTGAGAGGTCAGGAATATTTCTGGAATTCTATTAGTATAACATTTATTAACTACACAGTAAACATAGCTGATAAGCATTTTGAAATTATTTCATTTCACCGAATTGCTGATTCAGTGCCTGTAATACATTTCCATTCCCACCCTTTCAGTTGTGGGAATCACCAAGGTGACTCTTCCTTGTAGCACTCATAGCAAGCAATGAGGACACTTTTTTTCTCCTGGCCAGACTCAGAGGGAGCTGATTAAGGCTAGCAATGCCAAGGAAACAATAAGGAAAGCGCAGAACCTTGGGAGGGGCTGGAGGGTTTCCTAGAGAACCATCCTGCAGCTGAGGGAGCAGTCAGGGAAAGAGCCCAGCTGTGTTCCTTTCCACAGCCAGCATCACATTTTCCAGGCAAGCCCTGGATACAGAACACCACAGACTGGGAAAACTGATCCACAGGAGACTGCCTGGTGGAGGCTGCCAGGCTGTGCTCTGGGGCATTGCTTTCTCTGCAGAGGTTATAATTCAGGAGTAGCATTTTCAGCTGAGACCAGCAGTGAAATGCCGGGCAATAGAGAAGAGGTGAGATGGGAATTGTGAGTCCAAGAACGACATAGTGCAAACTACACAGGTGCAAATGTAGATAGGGATGCCAAATCTCCAGGCTTAAATTGGTAGAAAGGACCTTTTCCTGGAGCCACAACTATCAGCATTAGAAATGAGTGGTGAAAGCAACCATTTGGGTGAAAAGGGTGAAAACCTTATGAAAGTGACATGGACCTCAGATTATCTGGTTTTGGACTTTTGTCCATAAAATACCACAGGATGTGAGTCAGCAGGAATTCTCCATAAGCCTGAAATTAGACCTTTATTGCAGGAAATACTATGCCAACACTGAAGTGTTGGCACCACACATGACACACCTCCTCATTCTTTGACATCTGCAGGTTGTCATGTGCCAAGAAAAAGGCAACTGAGCTGTTCAAGGAAGGAAGACATTGAGATCAGGGTCACTGATAACTGCCAAGAAGACTTATTTTATTTCAGACTTAGAAATACGAGAATATTTGATTTATAAAGGATGAGAATCTGAGCATAAAATTATCATTTCTAAATTCTTAAAAATCACAATTTTTTTTAACCCAAAAAATATAGCAACAGGTGTCAGCGAAGAACAAATCTGTCTAATGTCCAGATGCGTGAACAGTCACTATGCAGAATAAGTCTCTGTCTCTTAATTCCTTTCCTTCTGCCTCATTTATAATGTTATTCACACAGTTTAACTGCAAATTTGCTATCCTCTTGCTATTGTTTCAGTCACTACATTTTTGTGTGTGTGTGTGTGAACCTGTGAAAATATTTTGATTGAACTGGTGCAAAAATATTTCAGGCAAATCCAAGGTATGGATGTCAAAACATGCTAGGAGAATAACACACCTACTGGTATATAATAACATTATCCCGTTATTAAAGGAAACAAGTGGGAAAATATAGGTATACAGTTTCTAGCTAGTAGAAAAAAAAATATATCCTGATTAAAAGTTGTAAAATGCCTTTGAATACTGATTCCCTTCCTTAACCCACTTGGCCCACAAAGCATGGCCCCAGCTGGCCAGGAGAACACACATAAGTGGGCAGCTTTACCACGCTCGCCTGGCGCAGTCAGCGAAAGTCACTTTCCGTAGCCTCCAGCCTTCCTCTTGGATGAGCTTGTCATCAGGAAAACCAAGTCCAGGCTCCCTACTTTCTCTTCCGCCCCTTTAGCTCCACATGTTTCCTGACCCTTGGCTCCTCTGCTGCGAGGGCTTGCCACCTGCACGCCGGCCCTGCTAGCACAACCACATCCTGTACCTTCCCCTGGCCAGGGGTCGGTGTTTTCGTGGGCCCGTAGGATAGCTGCGTGATGGGAATGTGTCTGGGCTCAAACGACCCTTTTGGATGGAAACAAACCAGTGTTTCCATGGAGGATGCAGCGGGGAGAGCTGAGTACTGAAAAAGGAACCAAAGGCTGTGTAGCATCAGGCTGGTTGCCTCTTTGGGTAGGATGATGGATGCCTTGTGGGGATGGGGACCTAGATCTTTGCAAAATGGCATGCAGAGCTTAGTTACAGTGTATGTGAAAAAGCTGAGCTCTGCTTCTCTTAGAATATCTGTCCTCTTCTCCCGAGGGAGACGCTGCTGTGAGTTACAGGGAAAAAAAATCATTTGTGCTTTCTCCTATATTCCCATTGCCATTCCTGCCCCCTCTGCCCCCCTACCCCCTGGTTTTTTTCTGGTAATTTTGCCAGGATAAGAATCTCTCCGTATCAGATGTTGTGTCAGAGGAAACAAGAGGAGGAGACATCTGGAGAGTGAGCAGGAGACATCGTCATGGAGGTAACTTAAGGGAGGAAAAAACAAGCCTAAAAAGGCAGAGCCAGGAGGAGAAACATATCTGTCTCCATATGTTCAGGCATGGAAGGAAAAAGTCTCAGTCCAGTTAGAGTTCAGCATGGGCTTTTTCTTACCTTTATTGATCCACCTCCCCAGATGGCTGCTGTTCTGGTGCTACAGTAAATGAAATTACTGCCCACTTGCAGTTATCAGCCTGTACCACCAAAGGACAGTGACTGAGCAATGACTGGCTGTGTGGTGACTTTGGAAAGCCATGGAACCCCGGAACATGCTAATGAGGGCTACAACAAAATCCAGTGTGTTAATGTGTTACTACATTCAAATGTACTTCAGGTGCCAAATGCTAAAGTGGCTTGGATTTATTCATTGCAAATCGTAGAAAAAGGAAAGGCCAGTGCCTTCCAAAAAGAAACCACAGTGTTTCCAAATGAAGTCCACTTTCTGTCCTCCTGTGCACTGGTGCAGACTGGAAAACTCTTCATGGACATCCTTCCCTGGTTAATGTAAGGTATCTAAAATGCCGCTTAAAACTAACTCGCCCTGAGAGTCCCAAAAGACAGAGAAAAAAATCCCCAACATTTCTGATAGGATTATTCAATCTAACAACCCTTTGACAGTAGCCCAAATTCAGTAACCCTTAATTTCTCTGAAGCTGATAATGGCTTCGGCTCAGTGTGATGAAAGAAGAAATGCCAAGTAGTTCTTCATCTGAAATATGATCTTCTGGTTGCTGTGTAGAGTCCTCACACAGGACCATAACTTCCACCAGCGAGTAAAAAATAATTTTACCCGTGAGCTGATATCAGATCTATCTTGTTAAAAACAATGGTCAGTGTTCCATGTGAGAAAAAACCTACACAAAGAAGAGCACAGACGTTCATTCATCAGGAAGGGTTTGCACAGCCTGTAGAAATCAGCTGGTTTTATAAAAAACCCACAACTGCAAAAGTTATGTGCTCAGGGCAGGAACACATCTTTGGAATTCAGCTACAATTGGTTTGAATACATGGTAAGGCTATTTCCACCAGTAAAGTTAATCTAGATTTCTTCGGTATGTGCAGGTTAGATTTAATTCTTAATAGTTGGATTTTATCAATTATCTACCTGAAGTCATTACTTTTAAAACTGTAAGAGAGAAAGATATAATGCTCTACTGTGAGTGTGGTGGGGCTTTTTATGCAGTAGGAACAGAGACATCATTTTCTTCAAAGTGAACATCAACACACAGTGACAGACAATGAATTTTTTTCCAATACAGGATAAAACTTGTATCACATTTTGGAGGTGATATTTGGAGACAGCCTTAACCTGGAAGAGATTTACTTTGGGAGATGACACAACAACACATCAAGCTCTCCACACTTTATCCATCACACTGAAAGGTTTGTACATTGTCCTCTTCCAGAGGTGAATGAAACTGCCCCTTATCTTTGGATCAACTTTAGTAATAGTGGCACAGCACTTTGGAATTGCAGCCTTTATGCCCTGGAGGACTTGTAATGGACCGGATAAGGAAGAACTTCCATTTGAGGTTGAATGCCAGGAAAGGCTCTGCAAAATGAATTTTTATGAAGGTTGAAAGTGTCTGGGTTTGGTATGTTTGGTGGTAGAAAAATGGTCTTGTTGTGAGAGAGGATATTACAGTGCGATAACACAGTATCTGAAGAGACAACCTTTTGAACACGTAAGTGAGAGAAGTATCTCAAGAGCTCTCACCTGAGAGATTTTTCCTTCTGTGAAATACTTCTCAAAATGACCATTGTCAATCCAGAGGTCACAGTCTGTAAATGTTTAGGTTTTTCTTAGGTTTTGTTAGAGCCTGACAGTCTTAGTCCAGTGTTAGCAACTACAGTTTTGAATCACCATTAACAAGGAAGGGCATAAAACTCAAGCCACCCATTCTTGGCTATGCAAGTTGACTACTGTGTTGTGTAACAAGTGGCCTGCCATGGTGAGCTTTTCTGAAATAAAGACCCTGTAGTCATATTGTAGACAGTGAAGCCAGTACAGGAACAGAGGCCACTTTGCCTGATTTCTGAATCACAGTGGAGGAGAGGGAGCTGCTGCAGCCAGCATCACCCTGGCTATGGAGGCAGCACAGCAAGCAAACACAATTTCCAGCCCCAACAGGGACATCCAGGCCAGCTCAGATGCTAGACTGGAGTAGTTGATCAATTGAAGTATTTTTAAATCTTTGGATGGAGAATCCATGTAAATCCTGTTTGAGGTGAATAAGTCCTTTTTGTGCTCCTGGTCCTTTGATGCACGAAGGATTTAAAGACCAGCAGTGTATTTATTTTACAATGCATTCAGCGTGTATACTTCTGAATGATAAGATGGTTTATCTGTTGTTTGCCTAATCTTTTCCTGTCATTCATGGAGATTAAGCACCATTTTCATTGTAAACATTCTCTCTGCTCCCCTCATAATTCCCTAAGGATGCACTACTTCAGATATCCCTCCAAATAATGAACAGGCAAGGACTAATAAATATTTCACACATAAAAGGAATCTTGTAGCAAAAGGCTCTAACAGCCTCCTTCATTATGGGGGGGTATTTCCATCTGATTTTTACTCCTTGAATCCTTTCTTGTAACTCAGAGACAAATAATGGATTTCCAGTGAAAGTGGCAAGCACACCCAGACCCAGATAAAATAAAATGATGGAAAATTAACTGTCAGGAAGCAGAGCACTTATTTTGTGTGCCCATCCCACTTCCTATAATGCATTTTAGAGCAGGGGCTGTTCTATATCCCAGCCCAATGAAGTTTACTATACATTTTTCCATTTTCGTCTAAAGCATCCTGTGCTTTTAAGACTAAAGATTAAGTAAAGAGAAATTGAAAACATAATACAAGGTGGAATTTTTGTACTTATCAAATCTGAGTTTAAAAAAAGAAAAAAACAAGAAAAATACCAGAAGGCTTGTATAGTTTTCCCACAGCTAGATTTTAAGTAAGACTTGCCAGTCTATTCCATCTCCATTCATCAGAAAGTAATTAATTAGTAAGGCATAAGGCATTTCATTTCAATGCTTCTGATAAATTCCCAATGCCCAGTCTGGGAAGAAATCATGCCATCTTTGGTGTTTTTTCACACACCTTGAAGGTATTTCTTCCTTCATTTAATTTACTGCCCAAGTACTCGCTCTCTGAGAAAAAAACCCCAAACTACAAAACAGTAAAGGAAGCTGTGTGTGTCTAAATATCTAATTCCTTTTTACCAAGAATCAGTAACTTTACTTGGGGGAAATAAGTCTACAGATCCCAAATTTTATGCATAGTTTCTTGTTTTAAAATAAATGTAAATGGTTAAGAAAACAGAAAGTATGTTTTTTCTTTGAAAAAGGTGTAATTTATGAACTGGAAAAAATCGTGGTGATTTCTGTCACCCATTTCTCAGAAGCTGTTACTTTCGCTGTAGGACGTCTCATTGGCCTCTGCGAATCCATGGGGTTTACAACCCAGCAAAATCTCAGAATGAGTGCCTGTTTTGTGAAAAGATTATAAACTGCAATGGTTCAGTAAGGGCAATATCCTTTAGGAAAGAAGAAGACTGAAGATAGGGACCTAAATCCATCATATCTGCCTAGGTATGTATCCTGCTACTGAGTCTTCCGCAACATGGACTTAGCTGGTCATGTAATACTTGGCCAGTCCTGTGATACTTGCACCCAGACATCTCTAAAGGAAGGGGATGATGGGGCATCGCTGAACACAGAAGTGGCTTTGGAGCTTCCCCTTCCACTTTCTTACCAAGTCATGCCTACCGTTTGCTGAGAAAAACCACTCAGCAATCCGTCACTGCCAACGTGGGCACAAGACTTCTGTGTTGACTCCGAGCTGTGCTGTTGATGCCATGGCTTGATCCCTCACCTTCCTTTCATACAGTGGGTGCCACTGTGCTCCCTGCTGTGGTAAATGAAACTGCACAAGTAGGAAGTTCTCTCTTCTGGCAGCTAAACAGGTTTATGACCACATAGTTATAGCAATAGCCAAAGCTGCTGGATGGTCAGCTTTCAAAATCTTGAGCTTGAATCATTCACCATGACACACAGGTACTGATATTAGTGAAAAGCTTTGGTTCAGGAATTGTGTTTTACTTACTGTTGAGTATTCATCTCAACCAGAGTCAGAAAATTTAACCTGCATTACCCATAAACACAGCAGGTTCAGGCCCTGATGTTTTGTTTCACATGTAGCCTGAGCCAAGACTACTTCTGAGAAAGATGGTGCCAACCTCTTCCCCAGACATCCCTGCGGCTTTCTAAGGGCCAGCATTAGTGCTACAGTCCTAGAGGAAACACTGATCCTTCCTACCCTCAACAGAGTATTGGTTTTAGGGCTAACCTGAATATTGCTGGCCAGCTGATGCCTCAGACATGGCATCTGAAAAGGAAGCTGAATATTTCACTTTTTGCAGCCTGATCCGGGGGCACTGGAAGGGATCCCACGCTACACCTCCAGGCATAAGTTGTCAGTTCTCTTTATTGACATAATCATACAATTATGGTGAGTTGGTCAATTGAATTCATCTGGCAGAAAACTGACCAAATTCCAAGAAACAGCTTTCCATCAGCTCAGACCAGCAGACCAACACAACCCATAATCATGCAATTATTAGGGAGTAGAGAGCTGGGAAGCATAGATCAACTCCTTGCTGGCAGTAAGTGGTCAGGTCTAATTTGGTAAATCATGAAATTGCGCCAGAATGCTGCTGTCTCAATTGAGTCTAGTGGATCATGTTCTCTGCAAAACTTCCTGTTTTCCAGAAAATCATCTTCAGAACTGGCATAAGCAGCAGTGTCACTTGCCTTTGCAGACTGAATCACATTCTCGATTCCGTCTTTGTATTCTCATGTTCCTTCCTGAGGGCACAGAGTCTGGAGGATTGCTCTGGATTTTTCACCAACCTTAACTCATGCAAGACTTGCTTTCCTTTCTCCCTCTTGGAAGCTGTTGATTAAAAAAAGCTCATACCTACCAAAAAGGAAAGTCCTGATCTGATGCAATCGCGTTTCAAGACTAAGTCAAGTTTTGAGCACTTGTGAGCACCTTGCCGCAGTGACCTTGTTCAGAATGCCAGCAGGCTTTCAAAGGGAGAGGAAACCTTTCCAGCAAGCTCTCAGGGAGGTGTGCAGGGAAGGCAAGAGCAGATGGGGAAAGAAACAGCTCTGGGGCTCTGGCCCTTTTGGTGGAAATGAGAAAACATCAGCAAATTTGTAAGAGCTGACTGAGGCCTTTTTCAAAGAAGCACAACAGCTGCAGGGCTGACTTTGAGGCTGTCATCCTGTGCTGTGCGGTGCACTTTGACCACACTCTCACAAACACCATCTTCCAATTACAGGCAGGCTCGGTCACTTTGGTGGAGAAAATGTGGAGAGAAATGATACACCAGCACCGCAAGACATGTAGCAGTGAGCAACAAGCAGATCTACAGTAAGAATAATAACAATGAGGATGTCCATGATTAATAAAAGCAACAGCATCACAGCTCAGGAGAAAAGGTGGGAGGAGTCATAAAATTTTAAAAGGTTCATTGACAAAACCCTATTTTTCAATATGCAACTTTCTTTGCTAAATAAGGTAATTTGATTTGGACACCACCTCTAACAACACTTGTGATTTGACCTCATATAGGTCCAGTTGCTTATGGTTTGTTTTAGTTCAGTCTTGCAAGGTCCTGCCCTTGTTGTTCCTGAAGAGGTTTCAGCATGTGTCCTCAGCTTTAAGCATATATGTATCTCCCATGGCTTTCACAAACAGGAAGAGTGTTTTGAGGCTGACATGCACTATGGGACTGCAGCTTGGACACCCATCTGCAGCACGTCATGAGATCAAGCCTTGCACGATTTAAAGCTGTGACTCAACACGTTGTCCTTTAATATGGTCTCACTGAACTCAAGGAGCCGACCCTAGGCCGTGTGTCGTTTGGAGAAAAGGGACATTTGCAGTGAGAGCAGGAATATGTCTTAAGGAATGAGTAATTTTGCTGTGTGCTGCAGTTTCCGCCACAGTGCTTTACTTCAAGTGCTGCTTCTTGCCTCAGGGAATATTTTCCCACTCTTTGGTGCTTATAACGATGAAAAGGCTGGTCTCCATTTGGAAAGAGCAATGTGTGCAGATAAGATAAAATTGCTGCTGAGCAACTAAGAGCAGTTTTTTCTGTGCATTACCGTTTGCTGAAGGCCAGCGTCTCGTGCCCAGCCTCCCTCTATCACAGGAGCAAGAAGCAGAGCCCAGTGCTGTATATGCTGTTCAGCCAGTTTCCCAGACATCAGGAAATGAACGTTTTGACAACTTAGCCAAAATAACAAAATAGCTAAAGTTAACAGGATAGCAGCTGTGAGGACTTATTTCTCACATGGGGCTTAGAGACAACTGTTACTGCATGCTGAGGTGAAAGGATGGGACACCGAACTCCCCCTTAATTTTACATATTTATTAATAGAAGTAGCTTTTGTAGCAGGGGACAGGCTCACACTCTTCAAGTCTGAGGTCTGAAGCCCTCTGATTGCTTACAGAGAAAAGACACTACTGCAACACTAGCATTTTCTGTCATCATCCAGGTGAACACATTTGGAAAGGAAAGACTGAGTTTTACTACAGTTTTAAGTCAGTCCTAAGTCTAAAGGTTTTAGCAATAGGTTTTTTTTTATTTGCTGTTGGATTAGGTTTCTTTAGGAAAGGGGACAAACAGGAAATGGAGATCTCTCCTGCATGAAGCTGTGCTCCTGCTGAGCTGTTCCACCCCACTGCACCAGGCAGGAGCAGGGCAGCCCCTGTTCCCCACCTCCCTGTGGCAGCATGATGAATGATGAGGTCCCAGGGCTGCGGCTCAAAAGGCAGAGACCAGGAAAATCCTACATCCCTGTGAATCATGAAGACAAGATAGGAGTGCAAAGCCTTTTGTTGAAGGGCTGGGAAAGTTCCTGTACATCAGGACTGTCTACACCAACACAAGACATCTGGTCTCCCAGACTTAAACAAAATGGGCCAACATGGTCCCTTACTACACCAGTAATCAGAGCAGGATTTGTGGCCATCCATGCTGCTGTAATGGGAAGCAGATCCATGAACACGTGGCATCACCGTGAGTGACCATCATTCCCACCCAGAATGGCTGGAGAATGAGCCGCTGGAGCAACCAGTTTTGCCCAGGAGTGGAAATTTAAATTGCTGGAAAATTGTGCAAATGTTTAGCCTAGAGCTCTTGAATCAGGAGCCACTGTGGCAGTTAGGGAGGACTCAGCATCCTGAGGCTGTACAATGGAAGTAGGATACAAAATGTTCTATATTACCTCCAGGTGAGCAGGCCTGCCTGCGTAGCCACTGGAGAGGGCTTCTAGCAAAACTCGTGACATTCTAATTCTCAGGTTGGTGACACCTAGCCTGGGTACTTCTGTACTGGGCTCCAGAGCACAGCACACTCCTGTAAGATTTTATGTGTATCATAAAAAAAAAATCAAGACAGGTGCCTTCTTGAGGTAATCAGTTTTACAAAGGGACAAGTTTTCACTCATAATGGAGGAAGAGAAGTGTCATGGGATAAAGCTGGAGCTGGTATAAACTTGTGTCATTTATTCAAAGTCACTGAAACCACCTCCATTTATACCAACTGATCCTGCCTTTGAGGTATGAGAGAAGAATTTAGGCAGTGGGCAGCTCAGTTAGAAGAACTGACAAGTGGAAGGCAGAGTACAAAGCTGTTTATGGGATGGCCTTTATGAAATTCTCCCAACAATTCTCAGACATTAATGAGGAACATATAATGAGGTGACAGTGTTGACAAGTGTTATCCTTGGTCCTAGTTATGCTGTAATATGCTGTAATGCAGAGAGCACAAGCAAAGGCAGAGCTTGTGATGCTACAGGACTTTTGTAAAGCAAAAAGCATTTATGAAAGCTACAGCTTGTTCACTCTAGACTTGCAGAAGCTCTCACTGAGGTTTTGTAAATATTTGGTATTGATAACCCTGGTCCTTTACATGCCTTGTACCTCAGGCTTTTCATAATGCCATTGTCCTTAAGACAAACCACAGCCCCCTTCAGAACAGGTTGTTGCTCTGGTAATTGTTTCTATCAGCTTCAGAAAAGAAAGTTGTATTTCTTTCTATGAAGAAATAGCTGATGTGTGACATGATCCTGCACCAAGAAAAGAAAAATCCTTGGAAAAGGTTTTTGCAAATAGAGGGCTTTTATCACCATGGTGTGTCCTTTCCTTTAACTTGGTATAAGGATGAAATTGTATCTCAAACATCTCAGAACTGTTCTGCTTAGGCCTAACCAGAAGGGTGCTTGTCCCATACTGACTGGGGGTGGGGATGGGGTGCAGTATTTTAGGAGTGATGGAAAAGGCGAAGAGGCCTCAGGGCTCGGGGAGCACAGCTCCCCCAGAGCCACTGGGGGTTTGCTGCTGAGCGGGAAGGTGGGGCAGGTGTTGGCTGAGCAGGGGTAAAGTGCCACAAGCATGGGGCAGGTCAGGAGCAAGCACTGTGCTGTCATGTTAAGGACCAAGAAGGGACACCCACTTTCTCTTGATCGCATAGTCTTAAAACAACTTTTAGTGCTTTTTCTCTTACACATGCTCAAATTGACTTTGACTTGGATTCTGGGGAGCTAATCTTGTCCTTGAAGTTAAGCACAGGTATAAGTGTTCTTTCTAGAGCAGACACAGTGTACAAAGCCCCTGGTAGGATCAACCATACACTACGAAGAATCTGCAGAACCCTTTTATACACTCAAGGATCTGCAGAAAGTAAACATGCCTTTTATGCACACAAGAATTTCTACAAGAAACCTGATTCTAGGAATTACATTCATTTAGCTTAGAGTGCAGAAATTTCTCATGTAGCCTACAGCAAATAATCTCAGATGTCAAATATTAATTGCAAGCTATTTGCAAATGGTCTGCAGCCAAAAGTCATGTGCAGAAATTACACCGCTAAAAATTGATAACAAATAAGTCTGTAAAATCCATACCAGTCATTTCTCTGGGAAATAATGAGCCAAGTTCATCAAGTCTTTCAAATGATTTAATATAATTTTATTTCTAAACGAAGGTGCTTGCTGTCATGCTGAGAATGTCAGAGCAATGTCCAAGCCAGGGGCAAACAGGATTATAAGTAGAAGCATGGGCTGGGCCAGAAAGAGATCCTCAGAATGCGAGGAAAGATTTAATCATAATTAATACCATCAAGAACTGAGAAAAGTCATAATGAGAAGACAACACTTGGATGGCTGAAATAAATTTGGGTTTTCTTATTTTAACTACCCATCCTTTGTGGTACCAAAATGTATTTTATTTAATTGATCTTGATCATGTAACTGCATTTATTATAATTAGGCTCTTACTCTAATCCATATTCTACTAACATCCTCTCCAGCAGTGCACAAACACAGGTTTGACCTAGTTCATCTCTGGCTGCCCTTGAGAAACAGCAGTGACACTGCAGCCCATAGGTCCTTCCCTTCTTGTGTCAGCTGGATCCTGGCTGAGAACCTCCTGTGGCCTTCAGACTTGCTTTATGCCCTACAGACAGGATGCTGCTGTCTGTCCCACGGGAACAGCCTGTGTCTGCTCCTGCCTGGAGAGGCCTTCAAGAGTCAGCTGGGGCCCATTAGGCATTGTACAGGATTATATTCTGTTCTTGTAGTCCAAAAGAATCTTGTATTCATTTTACTGGTGAAAGCAGCTGATGCTTTGTCACTCCTGGTGCAGCTCATCTCTGGTAGGGCGACCATCACTGGCTCCCTGCAGCCTGGGATGAGGGTATGGCTGAGAGGATGATACAAGGAGGGGAACTGATGGCCAAGGAAGGGTCTGGGTGTGTCAGAAAAGCCTTTTCTCCAGCAGTCTACACAGCCCGTGCAGAAGGCAACAGTTGTTTTTCCTGAACATAATGTGAAATGCAGGTGTGATGCAGCTGCACGAGAGGCTTGGACCTTATGGGGGTATATTTTATTACCAATAGCCTTGACACACTTTACCAGCAGTTGCTGTCTGGTGTTGGTTTATTAGACACTTTTCCCTTCTTGGAATATGGCAAGAAGTGTTAATGAAGAGGGTTTAATTTCACCATCTTTCTCAGCAGGCCTCCTAACTCCAATGCATGCCCACTGGAGATAGCCTTGCTTACTGTCTGCCTGTTTAGTCATCACTTTGCTGATACTTACAGGAAAGAGCCATTGTTTCTGGGCTTCCTTGTTGATAGCACAAGTTCCTGAATTTCTACTTGTAAGCTAAAGAAAACACCTCTGAAGAAAGACTTGGTTTTGATTCATAACTATCAACATTCAACGTTTTCTGACTATAAACTGCATGAATTGGTTTGATTTTTTAATTCATAGCCTCTGAAGCAGCACGGAGGATTTAAGCAAACACCTTTGGGCAAGATTATGGTGCAGCTCACAAGAATTGAAACTCCAAAACAATAGCAACCAGAAAACTTATGTGACTGCCTGGAGGATCCTTCAGGTTTGAAAGCTGCTCATCCCTGCATTGTTGTTTGGAAGATGAAAGCAAGGTGATCCTCAAAGGATATTTTCAATGTAGCAACAGGATTTATCAGGTTAGATCACAGGAAAGGAACGTGGGCAAAAAGAAATAATTTTAATTAATTGAGTTGATAAGCATAATAGCTGCCTGGTTCAGCATAATAAGGGACACAAATTTGACAGTACCCACCTAGTACTTTTGACTGGTTTGTAATGTTAGTATTGCTAAGAAGGGAAAGAAATTACATCTCCTGGAAATTAGGAAGAGGAGAAACAAAGCATAGAAAATAGAAAGCTGAGGAGGCATCAGTGTATCTAAAAAAATCACTAGGATAGATGGGAATCGTAAAAAGTTGGGTAAGAATGAGACTTTTTTAATAAAGCAGAGACCCATATGGGTACATTGCTTTCTCTGTAGGCTGTGGCATGAATATGCAGTAGCCTTCTTTATCTAGCTAACATTGTAGGAAGATATGGAATTTACTTAGTTAAATGTGGTTAGATAATAAGAGTTTTTCATGTAAGTGCTGCTCTGTAATAGATATGGCCTTCACTGAGATAATGAGTGATTTAGATAAAAGATGGACATACTGTATTAACTTTGAAGAGGTAATCTTCACTAGGAAATTCTGAAAACTGAAACTAAATTAGCATTCTATTAATTGTACATGTCCAGGAACATTTCAGTAGATAAGTGCAACGACAGCAGCTGAAAGCTGCTAAACTCTTAGGCTGCAAAAAATGTGATCTACGTGACATCTACATAAAATTACAGACTCATGTCACTCATGCCAAGCAAAAAAAAAGAAAAAAAAACAGTAATATTGTAAAACATTTTGACATTGCTTTGGGTGTTTGCATTAGTAAAGGTTAGGAGTTAAGGCTTTTATAGACTCAAGTCATGGTTCTGGCTGTGTTTTCCTCTCAGACAGACACAATTGCATCTGTGCACACCTAGATGAATAGCATAGCATGGACACAGTAAGGCTGGTACATACAGTGTGATTTATCTGTAGGTGTGCAATAAACATTTTTCCTGACAGCTGCCAGCCTGCACTCCCAGTCCTCTGGAACAGTGGGACTGCAAAAATACAGGAAAAGACATATCCCGTATGCTTGTCACGGTGCATGGGAACTGGCCAGGCAGTACAGGAAATCCTAGGCAATATGAGCAGTGCAGTAACCCTGGCACCACCTAACATGCCTTGGGAGCTTGAATGTAGGGAAGGGGGTGGCTGAACCTGGGCTGCAAACCTCTGAGCTCATACTTTGGGGTGGTACTGTCTCTGCCTCCTTGGGGTCCAGCTGCACCAGTGCCTAAGCAGCCTTCTCATGGAGCCAGCAGCTCACTCTGCTGCTCTCACTGACTTGAAGGAAGCTGCTCAAATGCTCAGAGTTAGCCCTGGAGCAGGGCCAGACTTCTCAGCACATTATGGGGCAGAGCTGTTGACAGACGATCTTAACTCTCTCGCTTGTGAGAAGTTTGTACACACGCTCGGCGGAGCTGCAGGACCAAGGTCTTGGCCTCACATTCTTGCTGAAAAGCCCCATGGTGCTTTTCATCAGAATTAAGAAATCAGGATCATCAGTCTGACCAGATCAGATGCTGATGCCAGTAAAACCCTCCTGTCCTATCCTCTCTGGGTATCTGTAAACATCTGTGGTGAACCAGTCTGCCATACCCCAGCCCCAAGCAGAGAGGCTTTGAAACAGTTTGGTATTAATTCGACTTTAACACTGAAAAGTATTAACCAAGGAAGGAAATACTCACATTCTTAACTGCTATTTGTGTTCACATGTCCTGTGTTTGTACAGAGACAAATGAGGGAGTACAACTGAGACATTCACAAAAAGCAAGGTGTTTCTGTGGTGGGATTATGCCAGCAAGCAAGCAGATGAGTACAAGAGTTAAACTGGAGTAATATTTCATTGGGTTGCTTGGCAGATTTTTCTTCTGCTACTAGTTTGGGCAGAATAATCTCGTGAGGATGCTCTGGTTCAGAAAGAATACCAAAGGAAGGAATAAAAAATGCTTGGCCCCAACAGGACAACAGACTTTTGTCTTGCTAACCTTTATAATATTGATGTTACAACAAGGTGGCAAGGCAGAAGTGCCATGTGAGGCAGCCCCCGACCACAACAACAAAAAAAAAAAAGACTGTCTGAATTAGCAGTATGGAGCATGTTATATTTCCTGGGCATCTTCTTTTCTTTATCTTACTCGGGTTTTTGATCTATGGATGACAGAGTCAGGAAGTGGCCTGAAAACACCCCTTAGCCTCATGCATGGAAATTTTTTAATTACAGGGCTACACACAGGCTCCCACTCCTGTCATGACACTTGGCATGGTTTACGTGGTTTAAACAAGACAGGGAAAGAACTCACCTCCCCAAACCAGTGAAATAATGAGGAACAAAATGCACTCTTTTATCTTTTTGTCAAGTGAGGCAAGTCTATTATCTGCCCAAGCCGGTCTGCCCCAGAGCAGCATTTTACAGGCTGATTAGTGTGTAGCTTCCTGCAGTAAACTGCCTGCAGGGGCCAGAACACAGGAGAGGAAAGAGAAATTCAGGGATGAGATGTAAGCCCCAGCCTTAGATTTTGTTGCCTATTCTGTATGTCAATACATATTTAGCTGATAATTCATGGATGTTATATGACGTGCACGAACAAACAAGCGTGCAAGCACAAAATAGCCCACATCAACCCCAGGAGTCACTGCTGCCTCTGAACCCAGGACAGTGCTAAGCCAGGAAGGAGTGAACCATCTGGCTCTGGAAAAAGGCACCCCTGGAACAGGTTGGTAGTAATGTCCTACAAGTTTGTAGGACAGTGCTGGAGTTCTGTAGAGCCATGGCCTCCAGATTTGAAAAGACCCGGAGTGAATGCAGTTGAAAAGAGTTTCTGCTACACTATAAAACTATTAGCTCTTAATATTTTATATTCTTGGAAAGTAATTATGCCATGTTGAATTTGTAAAGGATTTCCATGCATAGTCTTGTTATTATTCAGTTAGAGATGCCTGTTAAAAATGGCTAATTGTATAGATACCAGCATATAAATGTATTTGTGACAACAGGAAGAACCAACTGCTCGTTAAGTGTCTAATTTGTGTGGCAAACTAGTGATATGACAGTAAATTTCTTACAGCTCCAAACTGCTAATGCTTTATTGCAATGCGTAAAGCAGGACAAAGGTAGAAAGTCATCAGGATCTTTTGGGTTTAGTGACTAAGAATCTTTTAAAGACTTGGAAGTAGTATTTGCTGTAGGGGTGTAGGACTGCACAGAGTCCATAAGCACTGTAACAGAAGAACTGGCACAAATGATAAGCAAGAAAGTGGCATTATTCCTAAAAAAAGCTTTCTGAAGGTGTCTCAGCAATGGAAAGAGGTGACTTGAAGGCTAACTGGGAGCCTGTAGCATGTCTCCTTGTACGAGCCAATGCACAGCCCTCTCAAACCAGCTCTGGCTCTGCAGGGGCAGCTGCAATGCAGGGTTAGCAGGAGGAGTTTCTCTTCACTGAAACCAGAAAGATAATCAGCTTTTAGGTCCCGGATGTGATTTCGTTAGGTGCATTGATCTTGATTTGGAGATACACTTCAAATGAGCCTTTGTAATAGAATTTAAAGAGCCCAGAACCCTGCTGCATTTTATTTATTTATTATTAGCAACATTATGCACTTTATTTGCTTAGATGTAAATACTTACTCCAGGTAAATGGGATAACCTTGGAAATCCACGGTGATGATACTGCATTAACTCTGTGCATTGTGCAAATCTGATTTACTTCAAATATTTCTGTATCATCTTTGCTGAGATTGTCACAAAAATTAACTGCTTTGGTTTCCTGGGTGAAGGTGAGCTAACTCAACTCCCACTATCCAGCTAAATCCAGTGGGCTATCAGGATTATAGAAGACACAGCTTGAGTGCAGACCCTGATCTCTCAGCTCCCTGGGAGGTGTTGAGAGGCATTGCCTCACAAAACAGAGATAAATGAAAAAAGAGCAGAAAGATAATGAGAAAGAAAAAATTGCACTAACCTTCTCCCTCACCCTCTCAAGGAGCCAAAAAGTTCAACTTCCATTGAACTTGAGCTAGTCAGGCATGCAAACCTTTCACACATCCAGTAAAGAATTAAAGACCATACAATCAGCTGTTGTGAGGAAGAGAAGCTGTCCTAGATCAACTATTCCAGGTGTTTTCACAAGGAAGAAGTGTTGCAGACATTGCAGCTCTGGCAGGTAGCTGGACTGGGCATTCCCTTAGTGTTCAGTCATTTGGCACCAGTCTTAAATTGCCATTAGTATTTTTCACAAAGGACAAGTATTTTAAGTGTATCATTTTCACCAGTAGATTTTTCCCAATCCAGAAAATTCTCTAGACATCAGACTACTGTCACAACCATATTGAGGGGATTTGCACACTCCCAAGCAAGGTGTGACACAAAGAAGGCAAATTTAACATTAAAAGTCTGCCAAGGCAAGGTATTGACCTACATCACCAGAGGATTGTGTTCCCTCCCCGTGTCAACTCCAAACATTACCCTGTTCATTGCAGGGGCATAGCCTGAGTGTCAGCAGCTCCTGCAGAGCAGCCAGTGTGCTGCTGTCACTGGCATAACCTGCCCATGGCTGGCCCTCACTCATCTTAAACCAGAGAGAGCAGGTACAAGGAGAACAGTACGTCCAGTTTTTTTTTCCTTTTTATTTCCCTGAAGCAGGGCAAGCTAGCTTATAGCAGGATGGGGCACAGGACTGCAGCCCAGAGATTTCACCTCCATCCATGCTTGGACACACAATCACTGCCTCACCTTCCCTGGCTGAGAAACAGGAGCCATGGTGCACACCCAGCTCTGTGAAAAAGGACCTTCAGGTCGACACACCTGAATGGCAGCAGAAGTGCTGTGAGCTATTTAATAATTTTAACTTTTCTTACTTCAATATGAGATGAGATTTTTTGAAAAAAAAACAAAAACAAACTGCTGAGCAAGTACAGAGGCTGATGAGCAAACTCACAAAGATCCCTTCAACACAGCTGAAATGAGGGCTGGATGATACTTGGCACAGGAATGGTTGGTGGCAGTACAAAAAGCACTTCAAAGAATACTTAGAAGGTGTCAGCTCAGAAGAGGATAAAAGCCCAGTTTTATCAGGGCAGGGAGGAAAGAAGGAACAGTAGAGAAGGGAACATGGGTGAGGATCACAAAGTGAAGACAAAATCCAGTCCAACAAAAGACTCATGAATCCCAATGAATAGAAAAGGGAAAACATTTCTTTTTTATCCTCTCTCACATATGAAACAGAACAGGAAAGAAGTTAAAAATTAGATATATCAGTTTTAAAACAGAAATTCATTTGCAAACTCAATATATGAACTGAAGCTGCATCTGTTGTTATTTTTTTTCCAGAGGGCTGAAGAAGTTATTGGTGATTTGACTGACAATGCAATGGAGACTTTCAGAAAATGAAGAAAACATTAATAACTAATCAATCCTGCACTTGCTATGGTACAGGACTAGAAAAAAGCATGTGGACAAAAGCTTGTCTGAAGCCATCAGAATGTGATCCTAAGAAACCATTTTTAGCAAGCCCCTATTCAACTGGTTCCTGCCCAATAATAAAGTTCCCTATTGCCTCCTTGTTCTGCACATGGCCAGTAAAGGATTAGGGGTTTACAGTCCTTTGGGATGCATCCCTGAATCATCCCCCTTCTGCACAGAAAATACACATGTGTATGCTAAATGTGTAATCTTTTCAGCTGTATAATACAGGATCAGATCCCTCTCCAACCTAGTGATAGAAGAGATTGGTTTATTACAAGTTATAGTTGAAAAAAACGCCTTCATTTGCAAAGTATCAGGGACTGCAAAAAGACAGCTGATGATAAGACATTTCTTACCTAGCTCCTCCTAAACTGAAAGGGGGTGGCAGCAAAGCTAGAAAGAGTTCCTTCAATTCACAAAGTCTCTCTGTGTCTTAACTGTACCTCAGATTTAAGCACTTAAGTCACAGCATGGCATTGGGTGGGAGAAGATAGAAGTAGTAGGAAGTTTTGTTCAGTTAGATTCACTCATCATAGATCTGGTAAGATGAAGAGTCCATAGGATATAAGTCAGTTTATATTTGGCACATGAAAATGGCCAGCACTCACTGTGATAAGTTGTAGTGGATAGTTACATTCTGAAATGAAGCCTTTATGCCATTTTTCTTTGGGGAACATTTTATAGACATAACTAACTGGTTCAAGACTTACTGTAGAGATCAAAAGAACATATTTTTTTATTTTGTGGCCACTTGGTGCCAGTGATGGGGGAGTATCCCATGAGTGCCACTGAGCCCGCCACAGTAACTGAGGCTGTGCCAGACTGCACACCTCAGCACAGGGACTAGAAGCATTGAGTTTCAGATAGTGCTATGTGATGAATAATAAAACAAATAGACAAAAACAAACAAACAAAAACCCAGTAACAACAACAAAACCAAAAAAACCCCACAAACGCCAACCCCTCCCAAAAAAGGAGAGGAGTTAAAAAGTAAGGAGAGATCTCGTTTCCCCTGGTAACTGCAAGCCATCATCTTCCTCCCTCATCTCCACATGCTGGCTGCTACTTCATGAGGCTCTATGAAGAGATGTTTGTCTGCC
This sequence comes from Irena cyanogastra, assembly GCA_013397155.1. Taxonomy (NCBI): domain Eukaryota; kingdom Metazoa; phylum Chordata; class Aves; order Passeriformes; family Irenidae; genus Irena; species Irena cyanogastra. Next base: position 790,764 of record VWZV01013180.1, read on the forward strand.
AGCATTTTGCAGCTTGCAATATCTAGTTTGATGTCAAATCCAGATTCAGAAATGCTTATTTTTTTTCTACTCAGGTGCTTACATTGGAAACAAGGAAGGTTGCTCTTAAGTGACATTGGCTGCTTAACAATACAGTTTAATCTGTGTGATACTAATTTGAATTAGAAACTGACAATTTTATCTCAAGAAAATGCTTCAATCTCCTTTGGGATTTTTGCTCTTTTGCATTTTTTGTAAACTGCATTTATGCTTGGATTTGGTGATGGGAAGTGTACAGGATCCTTCTCTTTTTAAAACAAAATTAATTTAAGTCCAGCAGGAAGAGCTTAACTATGGAAGTGTCTATATTTAGATTATTTTCCTTTTGTGTACAGCTGAGTGTATTTCCAGATCCCTTGAGTGTCCATCATGCCGTGGACAACTACAAAACATATTCCACCCTTGAAAGTAATTCCAAAGGCAGAAGGAAGACAAGAAAGAATAACTAGCTGCAATGATCACAAAACTTAGGAAGAAATCTCTCCCATCCTCAGAACACAAATTTACCTTGTTTGACAGCACTGTTGTTGAATTACTTTCAATAATTTGTCATAAGTGTTAAAACTCACCCATAAAAGCACAAAACCATCGAACAATTTAGGTTAGGAAGAATCTCTGGAGATCATTTTGTACCCCACTCAGAGCAGCTCCTGGATTACACCTAACATAAAAATTAGATCAGGTTCTCAGGGCCTTGTCTAGTCCAGTTTTTAATATCTTTGAGAACAGAAACTACACGGCCTTTCTGGACAACTTATTCGAGTACCTGGTTATCCACATAGTGAAAAATTGAAAAATTGCTTGAACAAAGTCTAACAAAGGACTGATTTAAATACAAATAAACCATTTGGTGCTGTACAAATACTAAGAGGCTTTAACTCTTTAAGAATGTATCAATTCCAAAGGTCTCAAATGGGAAATTTAGCATTGTCAGCAGCATAGAGCCATAACTTTCATAAATTAAAAAAAAAGGTAATTCAGCACGTACTTATGTTTCTGTTCCTACTTAATGGTCTTCCTTTCAATCCAATCAAATACTTCTAGAGAACAAAATTTACAGTTTCTAGTAGTAACATTTTAGTAATTTTAGCAAAATTTTAGTAATAATTTAATGGCTAAAAGCGCACACATTAACTTCCATAACATCTCCCTCTCTTAAACAGAAGAGGAAGTGATATTCCAGAAGAAAACTCAAACCAAAAGCAGTTTTTTGCTAAACTGAAATTAGTTTGGCTTTAATTTCTGATTTTCATTCTAGTTTTTGTGGTTATAGCTTTGTATTTATCAGTGTTTAATAATACAAACTGTATTTGCTTGTGCAACAAAATATATACAGCAGAATAAACGGAATCTTTAGACAGACTTTCAAAACCTTTCAAAATCTGTCAAACATAGAGAAAGATAGCCAAAAAAGGTGTGAAAATGTGAAATTTTGAGGTAATAATATTAATAATAATAATGATAAACCCACACTGTATTTAGATGGGTCATAAGTAGCCTCATTTAGAAACTCAAACAATCTTACAGTGGAGGTGATGTAAAACATGAGGTCATATCCACTTCGAAGTGACGTTATTGAGAGATCAAACATCATCTTTCACATAATTTTATAATTGAACCAGTGCTCCATCATTATTTTGGAGTATTTTTATTTGCACTCACGTAACACTCTGGTTTTCATTTATACTAACACAAGTTTGCCCCTCAAGCTGCTTACAGTTTTTGGAGACATGTAGAAAAGAACTAGCTGTTTCCTTTCCAAGAAGATGTGGATCATGGTACAGCTGAATGGATCACAGAATCCTATCTCCATTGCTATGACAAAATAAACAGTCATTACTAGCTGCAAAGAAAATAAGCTCTTCTGCAAGCAGAGCAGATCCCTAGTCTACCAGTTTGCAAATATAAAAACAATGCTTTGTGAAGGAAAAGTGTCATGAAAACCAGCTGATCATTAATTGCCGAGGAAAGAAAAATCTTCACAGCGTAGAGACACGTTGAAGGTTCCTGGTGGACCACCAGCAGTGTTCACACAAAGGCAGTTTTGACTTGTTTCTGAAGCTCAGGATTTCAAGCAAACATCTGGTGGGCACACAGCTGTACATGGTGTAGGGGACACTGGCAACTCCAGGTGATGTGCCTACAGCTGCCAGTGGTGAACACCCAGCCCCACGCTTTGTGCCCAGCGAGGCATGTGCTGCTGTATGGAAAAGTAGTTGACCCTGGCATTGCCAAAGTTTGGTCAGAAAGCCCACACGCTGATTAAATACACACTTAATGGCTGTAGTTAATATCTCTCAACAATGTCTGACAATTTGCACAGATAAGAACAAACTCAAGCTGAGCAAGGAATTGAACCACTGCTTCCAGTATGTGATAGTGCATAAAGCGTCCAAGCAGGGATTAAATCCTCCTTCAGCTAGGTGCTGTACAAACAAATAGCAGAAAGAGAATCCCCCAGCCCAGTTCACCACCTTAAGCAGTGCATTGCCAATAGCAGTATCATTTACAGCTGAGACTTGGCCACATTTTCTGAGTTAATGAGCAAGGGAAGCAGTGTTTGGTATTAGATGGATTCTGTGAGAAATCTGGAAGCTGTCACTTAGTAGAGAAGTACTGGCAAGCAAAATGTAAAGAAACATCCTATAATTTAGAATACAGCCATCACTTAAAAAGGATTAAAAGATCATAAAGTTTATTGTATGACCAACTGATAGTCCAGGGAGAACAAGTTATGCAAAAATAACCATGGAGTGACACCCGGTGTGACATTTATGTAATCCAAAAAAAGACTGGAGACAGAGTGTTTCTTTCAGAACAAAGACAGTATAATTAGTTTTTTCTCCCACTAAACCCTTAGATATTACTGCAGAAAGGTGTGACAAGAAGAGGAAAAAACCCAAAAGGCTTTTCAGGAGGCACCTGCCTGTGCAAAGGGAGAGGAAAGAAAGAAAGGAGTCGAGTAGCACTCAGCCCTCCCAGCATGGTAGGGGATTTCTCCTTGCTCATCCCTGCTTGTTCCTCACCCGGCTGACTCCCCAGGCACCACAAGTCTCCCCCTTTTCCTCAGGACATGGCCCTATGCTGGCAAGTCCCTTTGCCTAAACTAGAGCTTCTGGGGCATCCTCCAGAGAAAAGTCACTGCAACTCTGGCCAGTACCGCTCCACCTGTGCCATAGGTGATGCCATGCCTTGAGTGAAAAGCTGCAGAGGGGCCAGAATAAAGCCAGAGATTTAAACTTCTAGTAAATGGCAATGCATTCACTTTGTTTTCCTGTCATCCTGTTACCCCTGTCCAGACCTTGTGCTCCATCTACTCTTCTCTTCCTTATTTTAAAGAGGCAACTAGACAGATCCCAAAGTCAGTACTGCTGACCCCTAAAGTGGCTTTTCCTTTGGACCCGTGTGACTTGTGTTGCTTGGATCCCCAGCAGTCCCACCACAGAGAGCTGTCCTGGCCATTGAACACCCTGCCCCATGCTCCATATTCAGTATGGTATTTGCTGCCAGATGTCTTAGCATTACTGCAATTAAGTCATAAAGCAGATTCCACTAAAGGTGAGCTGGGGTACTGGCACTTAAGTTCAATCAGAAAAAGGACGTGAGGGATCTCTCTCTTAATCCTGGTAAATAATATAAGTAAAGCCCCAGGAAATCAAGGCATTTGAGATGCATCTTTATCCTAAACAGCAGATTTGCTCATTCGTGTAGTCCTACATCACACTCACTCTTCTCTCATTATTTAACATTTTACAAAATATCTCCTGGTATGCAACCACACAAACGCGGGCAGAGCATTAGCCTTTCAGCTAAACCCTTCAGAGCCACTGAGGTCCATGGAGCAGAGGCTCTGCTTTGTGGCTCAGACACACAGGCTGTGTCTGCAGGGAGGCGGCGTGGGGACGATTAAGTCACAAAAGTACCGTGTGAAAACCATTAAGTGTCACAAGTTGTCTGGAGAGTGATTTTTACACTTAACAGCCTAATGGCAAGCAAAGGCCATTAGATGCGCTCTAAAAATTCCTCCCTGCTATTTGCGGGTCCCCGCAGCACGGCGTGGACACGCGCCGAGGGCTCGCGTCGTGAAATCCTGCCCTTCTGGGAAGGTGGAATCAATTAGCATGTAAGATGTGTGCTTAGGGGAATGAGCCTTGGTGCAAACACCCGACAAGAGGTATCAGCTGGGCTGTTTGCTCACATGGAGCCTGTTAGTTACACAAACACAAGGAAAGAAGATAGTATTACAGGTGAAATCCTGCAGTTCTCCTAATGAAAGTGAATTAGTTTCTCTTCCTGTTTTTCTGACTTATCCTTACTATTTGACCATTATTAGAGTGTGGCTTGTATGCTGGTTGAATGACAGTTTTCTTCCTCCCATTCAACATTTTCTCTCTCTCTCTCTCTCTCTCTCTTTCTCACTGATTTTTAACTCAAAGAAATTGCAAAAGAAGTACCTAGACTTTACTTGGGAACAACACCGAGGAAGCTGTCACTGATCCAGGAGGCTGTTTCAAAATATAGCTGGGAATAGTAAACCCTGAGAAATAGATCAAAAGTGGCAATTTCAGAAAGAAAACCATGCTTTTTCAATTTTCATGTTCCAACGATCTTTGACCTTCCCATTTACATTTATCTTCTTCAGTTCAAGAGGGAAGCAGTGCTACCAGCACAAAAAAGTAAAGCCCTAAGAACAGTAACCTCTGGGGAGGGAAGACTTGCTTTGTCAGAAATAGCATAACATGTACATTGATCACTCATCTTAATGCAAAGCTGAGGAATTCCCTTTTCTACCAGAGGATCTTGGGTTGAACAAATGTTAATTCCTGCTGTCTGATCTGGTGACACCCCTAAGCACTGCTCAATCCGTGTGAGCAGTGAGATACCAAGTCAGTGCTAAATTCCACTTCTTATTCTGAAAGATGGAGTCCATGTACAAGTGGAAATAATCCTGGCTAAGGTTTATGAGGTTTTTCCACTTCTTGATGCTGCTGTCTTACTCCCTAAAAGTTGGGGACCAACAGTGAATACACTGGGTGCAATCTGCCTTGGCTGGCTGCTGTCAGGTAACACATGTGAGTGGAGGTGGGCTATGGCAAGAGCTGAAGCAGAAGTAGTTCAGCAAGAAAAGATTCTTCTGAGATCTTGGCAATAATACCTAGATCAAATTTTCAGATCATGGCTACTTTTCAAAAGATTTGTAATTTGAAAAAAAAAAAAAGCACTTTTTTTTTTCCAGGACCAATACACATCTTAAATTTAATTCTTTATGTTAAAAGTGATAGTTTTCCAAACAAACCCCACCATTATAAGACTGGAAAGCAGATGATGATGATGATGATGATGATTATTATTACTATTATTGAAGCAGACCACCAGCATGGGCAATATCAATTCAAAGGGCTGACATTTGCAACAAGGAATAACACATAACATTAATAATAGCCACAATAACAATATTATTAATCAGCCCAGCTGATTAATAATAGCCACTACTAAGCAAATAAAACTGTATTCTTACTTTTAGAAGTCTGGGAGCAAGTAGAGTGAATCCTGAAATGCTTCTCTCACCACAGAAACACAAAAGCTAGTAGTTTTCTTGCATCTTTTTACTCTGCAAAGCTATGCAAAGCCTGTCATTAATTCGAAAAATCCACAGGATTTTTTTCTTTGAGTTATCAGCATAAATGACATTGACCTCAATATCAATTCACATAAGCTTCAATTTTCAGGCAGCAAGAGAGAAGAGTGAGAGTGCCTTGAACAGAATGCAAGAACTGAAAAATTCAGTGTGAAATATGAATACAATGAAGAACACATTAAATGGGGAATTTATAACACAAGCACTTTTTATTCTTTCAGCTCTGTAACACACAGATACTCTGAGACTTGGGCAAAACCAAACTGAAATGGGCTATCTCCTTTGTACAGAGTAAACACATAAAACATTTAGGTTCTTGATGAAACAGGATAGGTTAAAATTACAAATCAGCTCTTAAAATAGGGGTTACCTGTAAGGATTGGGCTTGAGCTGTATGGTTACATGGTTGGACCAAGAGCTGGAAAGCCGGCAGAAAATGCTGAAATGTTTTTATTCTGTTTTGTTTGGGACAGTAGTGATGAGCTGCTTATGATTAAATGGTAATTTTAAAAAAAGTGATAGGAGGGACAGACTGAAAACACAACACAGAGTCAGGAGAGGTATCATTAATTATAGATCATGTTTTTCCCTGAAATGATGAACATCCTCTGCCAATCTGAAAGCTCTTGTTGCTCTGCTGGATTTGGACCTGAAAGAAAGAATTACCAAACCCATGTCTCTGCAGTAAATAAAATTTCAACGAATTACTCTATCTTAAATGTATTTGCTTTACTGACAGATCACAGGTTTTGAAAAGTTTGGTAGAAAGACTTCCCCTTCCTCCCAGAGCATTGAATTTGTATTGTCCATTTGATGAAAATATGAAGTCATGTTCTTCATATGACAATGCAGGAGGAAAAAAAAGGGAAATTTAAAAAATAATAGCAACTCAGCACCATAATTTCAGAACATTTTGGCATATTTTATTGTTTCCTCTTTACCGCCCCTTCATTCTTATCTCATGTACGGGCCCATCTACAGTAATGTTTTAAATGAAAAGCCTTTTAGTGAGCCAACTGCACCTTTCTCTAGGGAGTTCCCTCTGAAATTCCTGATAACGCCAAACAATGGAACTCTTTTCAAAGAGTTACAAAGCGCAATGAATATGACATAAATTATAATTTAGAAATTTCATCCCTTTGAATACATTTTTCCTTCATTATTCAGAGCATTTTTTCTAGAAAAACAAGCCACGATAAATCTTTCCACAGAGTAAATTAATTAAGCCAGAATATTAGCAGCAGGAGTGGGCTCCTTCAATTATTACCATTCTGTGTTTCTATTTTAGAATGCTTTGTATAAAACAAGCAGTTAGAGAGCCAGGGAACTCAGAAGCCGAGGCTTTCCAAATATTTACAGCAGAGGGGACACAGCTTAATATGTTGTAGGCTTGACTCAGCTGTGCATATCTATTGCATTTAGATAGATTTGGATTTATGGACGCATGGAAACGTACGTCAATAACAAATTGACCTCCAAAACAAGAAATCCTGAGCCTCATTCATGCAGCTAAATTCAACGTGTTGAACAAACTTGTGCTACCTTTCTTCATATAGGTACATAGGAGTGTTGCTTGAGCCTGTTACTAGTGTTCCCTCAAAGCCATGCTGTCAGGGATGAGAATGGAAGTCCAGGAGAAAGGGATCACCTACAGGGACCAAGGGACTGTGTGGAACATCTTCACCTTGCGGAAAGGACAGAGTCATTTCATGTTTTAGCTTTTTGAGTGCCCATTTTAGGTGCTTAATTTACCTACATGCTGGTAGAGTTAAGTTCTCCCAGTGTGGATAGTTTCTTCAATGGTACATAAAGAGAAGAAGGGGATGAGTTTGTCCCCTTCTCCTAATGCTACAAAGGCCCTGGCAGGAGGAAGCTGTCTCTGACAGCCCACAGGAGCAGACCCCACCCAGCACATCGGACTTCTCACCCGCACGGGGAGAGCATGCTGCCCAAAGGGTGACCTGCTCAGGCCAGGCGTGGTGCTCATGCCTCTCCTGGGATACCTGTGCCTGGAGGATACACCCAGCCTTGGAGGGCTGCTGCAGGCTGCATTCTCCATGGCTGCTCAGCAAGTGGGTGGGTGGATGCTTATCCCAGCTGAGTGAATGTGGAGGGGCTCCTTCAGACTGGTGCAGACAGGGACTCTGTTTTGGGGGGGACCTCTAAAAATTTGATTATTGCCTTAAAGTGTCGGTGTGGGTTGCTAACACTATGCTTAAAATTTCTGGCATCAGTAGAGAGATTAGACAGCCCAAGAAAGTAGGATCAGTGTGGGGTTTAGACAGACTAATTCCTATCCCAGGTTTTATGGTATTTCAATTTCTTTAGTCTTCTGCCAGGCCAATACACAGATCTGCAGGAATCACTCTTCTTCCAGCTTCACACAGGGTTACAAATGCCAAAATTAACAAATCAAGATTGCATTTAATTCCAGATGAGCACATCTGAATTTCTTAATCTTATGATAATATTTTGCATTTTACTCAGAAGAAATACTTACATACTTAAACAACTAAGCAAAACATTTCAAAAATCAACTTTTAACTTACATCTCTATTACTGAGTCCAAGACTATGTATGAGTCTTCTCACTCTTCCCAGTCAGTGTTGTCTGCTGCAAGGGAGAATTAAGGAACTGGGCTCCAGCAGTGTCAGACAATGAAAGAGAGTGACTGCAGGCCCTCGTGGGTGAGACACAGGCGTTATGCACTGCCAGGACTGGGATCTGACCAGACACTTCCAGCTGTGGAAGCCAGTTTCCAGCTGTGGGAACGGGTGGAAGTGCAGTGGTGAAAGCTGGGGTGCTGATCACCACACTCCTGAGTGCTGGGGCTGGTGATCCCATCAAGTGACAGCATGTCCTGTCATTTACAGACTGCAGTCCCCGGGGTTGGCCACAGCTGCACAGGAGGACTGCAGCAGGGAAGTTTATTGCATGTGCAGAGCCTGTGCTGAGGATAATTTCCTGACCATTGTACCCTCCTTTATTGTTTTCAGTGCTTCTTCACCATGCAAATGTTCTATTTGCAAAGGCAGGTGCAGTATGGCAGGGTCTCCCTAGGGGTAATACAGGACAACTCTTTCAGAAGTTCAGACCTGACTGCACCAGCTCTGAAATAGTTCAGGTGAATCTGAGAAGAAGACTTGGCAACAATTCAAGAAGTTTGAATTCTGGATTGTGTAGTCTATAAAACCACCCCTGAATATTTTGTTTAAACATCTGTTGCCCATGCCAGCCTTCTCTTTCCAACCACCATAAAGAAATAGCAAAGCCTAAACTCTGGAATTTCTTAAAAATACTTCCCTTGTGTAGGGGACTGTGACAAATACTAGGCAAATCACCAAGAGATGAAGACCTAAATCCTTAAGACCTTATACATATGGATTAAAAGGAATGGTTTGAATGTCAAAATAAATAAATATAAAGCTGATTTTACACTACAGGATTATGCTTGGGAGGGAAGGTTTTCCTCCTGTCTTACACAACCAAACTTCAAAAGAAAACTCCCTATTAAACACTACTGGGTTTCTGCAGTCATGTGGATGACTTGGTTGGGCAGGACACAAAGCTTTCTTTTTTTTTTTTTTCTTTTTTTTTTTTTTTTTTTTTTCTTTTTTTCTTTTTTTTTTTTTTTTTTTTTTTGAGTGAAAAGCTCCATTTGGAAGGTTTGGAAGCAATTTCTGCTCTCAGTTTGCAAAGTGCAAATCAGGACAGTTTGTAACAACACAGAGCTATTGAGATGCAGGGAACTATTTACATAAGTAAGGTAAGCAGGATTTGACCCAGCTTCATGAGCTCTGCAGATAGCATTGTCCTGTCAATTTTCACTCCCTACAGCAATGAAGCCAGATAAACGGCTTCCTGCCATATGGCATCACCTTTTTACAAGAGATCATGAGGGCATTGCCACTGGCCAATAGATGCTTTGGAGGGAATTTTTGCTTTACACAAAAATTTCCAGAATGTTTTCCAAATCTGCCATGTACCATGAGTTCTCTGCTGAAAGAGATAAAGATGTCCTGGGTACTGGTACCAGGGAAAATGAGACTTGTGTGTACTACCTATGAGGTTTGAGATCTTCAGCCCTCACCACTTGGCAGGTCGGAGATCTGCCTGTGAATTATGTGATTGCTCAGGGTCACTATTGCCTTTTTTGTTAGGCATGATTCTGTATGATCCCCCTGTGGGCCATTCATTTAAGAGTTGGACTCTATGACCCTTGTGGTCACTTCCAACTCAGAATACTCAATGATTCTACATTTTGATCCATTTCTGATGCCTTCAGGGAGAGCAGACACTAGCCTGAGTTTTGAACATAACCTTTCAACAGAAAGCTTAGACTGTCACGTGAATGAAGTTTAACAGAAAAGTTTAGCCTGTTAGTCAGAGATCTTCCTCAGTATTTCCAGGTTGTGCTTTATCCATAGGCGCTGCCTCTCATCCTCTACTACCTGTCAACTAGACTTGCTAGCTGTGATGTGTCTCATGATTGTGTTACACCAAAGAAAATCAGAGAAAATAAATCATGTTATTCAAATCTGACTTCAGAAAAGAGCAAATCTCTCAGGAAAGCACTCCTCCCCTCTTATTTATTATATAAAACTCCAGAGTCTCACACCTCAGGAAGGGATTGCTTTATACTCTCATTCTATGTAAAATTTAGCCTGCCAAGAAGCAGCTCATAAACTCAAATCTCTTCTCACAGCATGAGTTTCTTAATGCCTCTGCCTCATTTGTTCATCAGCACTTTATGAGAAAATAAACAAAAACACTGTCTGTTTGCCCATTGTCATCAAGGGCATCTGAACACTTCCTGCCGGGAGAGGTGGTTGTACCACCCTTGGAGCAGAAGGGGTCACATCTTTCTTCTGCCTCTGCATTTACAATGGCCCATCTACAAAGCTGGAATCCCAGGGAGCTTAACCAAAAGACTGAAGACACGCCAGGGTACACATTATTGTCTAATAAGAGGGAGGAGCAAGCAGTGCACACTGCATCAGCATCAGGCTTGTGTCAGCATCTCTGCATACTCAGGCATCCCTTGGAAGAGTCCCACTGCTCTTATGGAGCAGAAATTGTTGCAGATGTAAAAAGCAGACCATGGCAGTCATACAATGATTTTTGATAAGGTAAAAAATAAAAATAGATCGTGGATGTTCCCCTCAGGATACAGTTTTCTTTCTCACATCAGTTGGAAAGGACATTTCTGCTTTTTTTCAGTTCATCCTATCAATTACTATAGTAAAGCAACAATAGCTGCTTTACTATTGTAGCTGATACAATGCATTGCTTCAATAGTGCAACGGTGCTCCAAAATATCCTAGGATCACAGGTTAGGGTTAAAACCCATCGATTTAATCACAAGTCCACTGGCCAATATTTTAATGTTTTTTAAAGGGCAGTTCTGTGAGAAGCTCAGTGCAGTTCTTTACCATCCGTCCCTCAAACTAGGCAGCGGTGAATGTGCAATTTCCAAATGATTTTTCTCCACGAGAATTGTTTTCTTCTTGTCTGCTTTTTGCAACCAATCGCCCTCAAATCAATTTTTTTTCCTCCACAGTCCCTTCTAACAGTATTTTTCTTCCTTGTTTTTTAGCTTAACCAGATAGACGTGATTGTCTGACCCCACTTCTGCACCCCCATGTGCTGCTGTCAGAGAAGTGAGAAGTGCAGTAGGGAGGGATGTTGTTCGTGGAAGGTTTGCTCATCCAGCATCTCTCTGAAGAGAGGGAGGAACCTGGTTTGTATGAAAGACATCTAACTGCACTCATTTGCCTCCAACTTTCATGTGAGGTGCAGCATGGAAAAGGTGCTGGGGAGGGGATCCACGGGCTACAGGGAGGCTCCTGTGCCCAGAGAGAGAGACAAAACAAGGGCCTGCTTCTACCCTGCTCACTGCACCCTGAAAGTGAGAGAGAGGCTGTACATACGACTGTGAGTGCTATAATGAGGAAGGAATATTCTGTTAAATCCTAGGGATAGGGATTTTTGCATTTTAACATTAGAATAGTGCATAAATATACCCAGAGACATACATACACACAAAGAAACATATATATAAAAAAGTAAAATAAAATAGAACACTAAGAAAAGTAACAAAAGCCAGGAATATCTCAGCAATTCTCACCGATTTGGTTTCTTGCACTGCCAGAGATCATTTTAAAAGTCAAATTCTCATCAGATATTGGGGAGGGAGGGAGGAAAGGGAAGGAAATTCATGACAGATTGTGCTGTGAATTCCTAAGCCTGGAGTTTTGTTTGTGATTTATCATTGCTAAGCCTTATCAACCACTGATTGAGTCTTTCCTCTCTCAGCCCTTGAGGGTGCAGTCTGTGGTCTCCTGCGGTTCCCTCCCAGATGACCAGCTTCTCTAAATGCTAATCAGATGATACGGACGCTTCTGTGATCTTGTGAAGGGCTCTATCAGCAGTTTGGTAGAAACACCGTCATGTAAAAATGATACTCCCCTGTCATCTCTGAGAGGTGTCTGCCAGGAAGCAGGGTAGAAACACAACATCAAATGGTTTGTATACTGTCAGCTCCTGCAGTTCGCCCTCTGATCTGTTGAATCGTGGACAAATACTTACCTGACATGGCTTGTTACAGAACTTGGGCTTTTGTGAAGAAAACAGATGTTTTATAACTCATCAATTTTGTTTCTTTATTTGCTAAACTGAATTAAATTCAAGCAAAAAACTACACTGTTCCAGATAGAATAAACTTGGGGCCAAGGCCCTAGCAACTTTAGTTTTCCCACGGAGTATATCATGAGCATCTGCAGGCAACAAGGCCAGCAACCTCCTAACACATAAGCAAGCAATGAAGTAGTGTCTCCCAACACATAAATAAGAAGGCAGCTGTGCCACCAAGCCACTGAATTGGTGCTACCATGCTAAGGGCAGAGGAAGAATTCTAAGAATTCTGCTTTTCCTCTTTGAGGGATCTGGCTGGTGCAACACGTGTGTGATCCTTCCATCGCCAGCTGCTGGCTGAGTGGTCCTTGAATCAGAGGGTGGCAAGAAGTTGCCTCAAGAACTCTGTGTCTGCCCAGCACCTCGACTGTGTTACATCCACCAAGGGCCACCTCTGCGGTGAGTTATGGACAGACTCATCCAGGCACTACCTGGGATGCAGGTTCTCCAAGGACTTCTGGTACAGAGCTTGTGGGGTACTTCTCAGCTGCTTCTTCAAGCTCACAGGGCTGCAGCTCCCAGTCATGGGCAAAGTGACCACCCCACCACATCAATGTCACCCCATTTAATCAATAACCAAAATGTAATATAATATATAAAGTAATAAAAATGCTTGGTACTGCCTACCCTCCTCTTCCAGATGCCTTTCCCTATTCCACAAGGTGCCCAACCTCAGCAGAGAGGACAATGGTCTACTCCTCTCCTGCCTCAGAGGAGGGTCTGGATTGCCCTCTGTGGACAATTGTGTTCCTGGGATAGGGAGAGAGGAAGGCACCTTTTCAGGACTGGGTTTCCCTCCAGAAACATGCAGAGGCACCCACACAGAATTTGCCTAGGGAGCTACAAGGGAAAACCACTCCAGCTGTGCAACATTATTCCACTATCCAAATACTAAAACCATGCAAAATCTCATTATTTCCTTTTATCTACTACTCCTCAGGTTAAAGCTAACTCAGCTTGTGTCATTGAATATGCAAAAAGTTTCAGCCTGGGATCAGTTGACAATAATTTATTGATTTCAGTTTGCTCAGATAGCAAATAACAACTACCCCACCCTACACCCGAAAGTACCATGACAGCCTCTGAGGAAAAAGCCAACCACCTGAGTCACAATATGTTAGAAATCTTCTCCAACCAAGCCTCCTGAATTTGAGCAATCCATAGAGATACTATCTTCTAAAAATGGCTAATAAAATGTGTCTTGGGAACACAGCAGCATGCCCAAACCTAAGGTCATGAGGCTCATTCCCCAGCACAAGAATTGTTTATGTGACAATTTTGGGAGCAGATCTGCTACCTGGCTCTCACACACCACCCACCCACAGACCATGCACAGATCCACAGCTCGTTTCTTCTCTTTCAGCTCTCTGCCCCTGAAGCTACAGATTCCAGGTAAGACAAAACAGTGGAGTTTCAGGGCCAGCACGACGGCCCCAAGCTACCACGCATTATTGGAGTGGGGGGGTTCAACTTACTGCAGGGCTGTTTTGCTCAGTTAGTGGCAAAGCAGTTTCAGATATTAATTACAGCTGGCACTGCAGGGCCAAGTTCAGTTCCCCAAGCTTTATCCAGAAGTGTAGGAGACTATGGAGATACAACCTGATATGTTTATCTTTGTGAAGCACGCTCTCTGCCTCAGTCGTGTGCCAGATGTAGCCACAGCTGCAGGAAGTTGTTTATCTGCCCTTGTGACCTTGCAGAAGTGTCGGGTGATGGTAAAATCATGTTTTTATTGAGCATCTCTTCTCTTCAACTGGAAATTCTTCACCATCAGTTAAAATGTATTTAAAATTCTATAAGGAAGCCAAGCACTGATACTGCAGAGCTCTGTAATCCAAATATATCCTTTACAGCGTGCTCGCTGAAAGAGTTTATTTTGGTGAGCTAGCTTGAAAACGTTCACCTTAGGGAAAAAAATTGGAACGTTTGAACACCTGTGGGAACTCCTGTTATTAGTACCATTTCTGAATCTCATAAATCTGTATATTTATTGCCCTTTACATGTCCACATTTTATAGAAACTTCATCTATCCCATTAATTGTACTGTGACACTATTCTGGAGCATAAGAAGATCCTATGAGCCTTTGGCTGCATTGTCCAGGACTAATGGGGCACACAGGCACTTGGTACCCCTAAGATTTCACTAAGATTTGGGAATCAAATTATACTAGGTCCCTCTGAAAATTTTATTTGTTACAAGTCTCCAAAGGAGAAAAAGGATACTGTGAGTCAGATAATTCTGTCAAAATAAATTTACAGCTGCAAATGACAGAGCAAGAACATTTGTCTGTAGAGCTAGATACTAATATACATTGATTGATCAACACTATGGTGTAAGTGATAGTCCTGAGCATGGGAGAAAAAGGATTAAGCAAAATACAAATGGTATGTATCCATCAACCTTATCACTCAGGAGAAAAAATAACAGTGTCATTAGGCTAAGTTTCCAAAATAGCCCAGTTTCCTGCTTGAAAGTCAATCCTTCAGAAACAGGTTAAGCCTTCATTTTGTTATGACATGCTGGTAAAGTCGCAAGGGTGCCTTTGGTCTTTTTCTGTCAACATTAACGTGCTAAGTGAAAATAATTGTTGCAATGGAAAATACTCACTTGGCGCATAATACATTATAATTATCGACATTTCTTTTCAGTTGAACAGAAAGATCTTGTTTACCAAATGAAGTGAGTAAAAGGATTTGATAATGCTTTGTTTTCATTTTTCCCTCTACCTTTAATCCCTTCATTTGAGTTGAATTAACATACTAATTTTAGTAATTCTTTACCTTTTTCATTTTCAGAATAAGCAATGCAATTAATAGTAATGTAGTCACTTGAACATTAAAATCAAGGCACATTCATTATGCCTGCTGGTTCTGTATTCGATTAGCTGCTTCTGCCTCCACTGGTAACATCCAGACATTCACAGTAGCTATGTTTAGACACATTTACTATGTGCTCATGACAAAACCAGAGCCATGGATGCTTTAAAGCTTGGAGTAGATCCCCATAAAGACGAGGCTGCTCTTGAAGGTTTGCATTGACTGGAGGTCAAATTTGAGAATTACATAATTCTTTGCTGCAATCTCATTTGTTAGGGTCCAGAGATAATCTGTTTACATTTGGATACAGACCTGATTTTTTTTAAAGTTAATTTAGTGTTCTTGAAAGAGCTGGGAGCAAATATCTTACTTAGCCACAGGGGAATGACAACTCATCTAGGAGCAGAGTAAATTCCCCACCTGTTCCTGATGAGGTGCCTCATTTCTTTTTCTGGTTGACATCCTGATGGGGATGAATGGGTAGGTCTGTCTCTGCAGTTATTTTGGCCCTGGAATGCTTACTTAGTCCTTAGGAAAAGTGCTTGCTAAGAACAGCCATGGTGGCAGTACCATGGTGTGGTTACTTACAGTTATAAGACTCAATAATTCCTTTCACATGGGATACCCAGTAACCATTAAAGGCCAGTAACTCTCACTTACTGGTGACATGAGGACAGACCAAACCTGCAAGTAAGTTCCTCATCCCAGATCTTCTAGCTTCACAGTGGAAAGTAAATCTTAATTTGTTTATCTGGGCAATTAGATGCTGGAATATATAAACCTCGAGCACCTACTTTTTCATGATGTTAGCTTGAGTCTGTGTATTATGTGAACCTCAACTTTCTAAAATCCCCTTTTCCGAAGGCAAAGAGCTACACTCTAGGCAAAATAACCCTCAAAGTGGACCTAGAACATCATATGGCTATATGTGAACACAGAGAAACCTGCTGACTTCACAAAATTATCCTCATGCATTTTCAGTGCCATATGATCTTGACGTGCAAAATCTTCGTGTTTTTAAACCAAACAATTAGGCAGACCAAATGAAGATACTGTCATTCAAACTGTATTCAAGTATACATAAAGTACTGATTAAACTCCTCTTGCAACAGGATGCCCTGTGCAATTCTTGGTCATATAACATATACTAAGTAGGAAGGTTAGATTTCTTCTTTATGTGTCATGAATTAAATTGCTGCCAGGACAGTGGGATTCATTCTGGTGCTTGCAGTTGAGGAGCAGCTCTGCCCAATTGAAAGAGATTCAAAGAACAGCCATAAAAGACATATTTCTTTCATGGACAGATACCAGTGGTAGCTCTTATTTACATTAACAAGTCAGAACAGAGATGACTTGATCATAGGTGCATGCACATGTGTTGAGCTTACAAGCTGGATATTTTAATCTGTAGGAGATCAAGGTATAATAAACCCATAGAGTGAGAAGCTGAAGCCACACAAATTCAGTTTAAAAATAAAAGTGCAAGCTCTTTGGCTGTAAGGAAAACTAATCACTGGAAAAACTTACCAAAATTTGTGGGAATTCTCCACCACTGAAAATTCATAAGTCAAGAGTAAGTGTCTTTTTTTTTTTTTTTTCTCCCCCTAAAAGGTGTTCTAGGTCAAACTTTCATGGAGGTCTCATATCTTTGCTTGGGGAGGAAGTCGTCCTGTATGTCCACAGAGGCTTTGGAGTTTATGGCTGTCAAAACTAAAGTCACAAAGGCTCATTTTGATTAGAATTATTTAAAATACCATAAACAGGAAAAATAAAAGATAAACAGAAATTATTGATTCATTTTTTTCCTAATTAAGTATCATGGCAATAGACACATTTTCACAAAACATTTCATCAGAAATGAATCCAAAAAGTGCTCCTAAATGCACCATTGGGAAATTTTGGCCAGCTTTTGTTTAAAAATATCCCATGAGCTCTGTGCTTGCTGGTGCTTTTTCTGTAAAAACCTCCAGTTCAGAGCAATACAAACTGTGATGCTATTAGAAACTCAGGGCTGCACTCTGTAGGCAATTTTAACTCAGGCACGAAACAATAGAGGTGATATTTCATATGTGGCATCACTAATGTTCAACAGCTTCCTTAAACACAAACATTTTAAAAATTAGCATTCTGATCTTTTTTAGTATTCTGTTTCAATAAGAAACAATCTAAAAGTTGAATAAATTCTTTTATGTCTCCTCCAGAGATTTATCTTTTCATGTCTCTACCATCCATATTCTTTTTGTTCAGACCACAAATTAAGGTTCCAAGCAAGATATTTGTAATAAGTCTATAAAGAAAACAGAAAGAGGTGTGGTGAGTTTATCAGCTTGAACCACACATTTAAGTTTCTAGTGTACATAAAAATTCCAGACTTAAGTCTCTTGACTCTCCCTTCCAAAACATTTCCTGTATAGTTAAGAGGAAAAAAAAAAAGAAGAAAGAAGAAGAAAAAAAGAAGAAAAAAGAAGAAAAAAGAGATATGAAGAGAGAAAGAGAGAGATTTCTGGAAGGACACACATTAAAAAGCTATAGTAGCAGACTTCATTAGATCCTCAGCAGTAGCATGGCACGTTCAGACCAGTGCAATGTGGTCCCACACAGGCCAGCCTGCCTGCAGGACTCACCAACCACATTTGCTTTCCAAAGCAGAGAATGGAGGTAAGAAGCAATGCTATTACTTCCTGAGACGTATGCCTATTCTTCATTTTGCTCGCAAAACGAAGAAAGAATCCTCTTTTGTTTTTCTGGGAGCGCACCAGAGTTTTGGTACGGGCCAGACTGGGGCTCCTGCAAGGTGAGAGCCAGCCTCCTCCATGGGCCAGCACGCCAGGCTGCTGCTGGACAGCAGCGGGATAGCTCCGTGTCAGCCCCGCAAACAGGAATCCAAAACCCCGGGGTGGAAAGCTTCGTGCTGCACAGAAATCCCTTTGTTTTTCCTTCCCTGGCATCTCAAAAATCCTGTACAATAACAGCTTAGTACTAGTCACAGAAAGGCTTGAGGAAGCAACAGAGAGCTGCGAAGATTTATTTTCATTTCCTCGTAACTAGTGTCTTCTAATTCATCAGATCACTTTCCAAGTCTCTTTAGATCAAAGTGGAAACAAATGCTGCATGCAAAAGAAAGGAACTGAGCAGAGAAAACCATCGACTGTCATTGCATTTTTAGGTGTGAAAAACATTGAAACTGCCTCTCTAGTACATCACTTCAGCATGGTTCATTGGGAATTAATCTATGCTCTTCCGTAAATCCTCAAGTCAGATGAAAGCTGTTGATTCAGTTTGCAGGTGAACTAGGGAATTTAGCAGGCTAAAACTGTCTGTATTGGGGTGAAATGAAAAACTATATGTTTCCTTAGCCAGAATGAACTTTCGGGGTGCTTATCAGCAGATCAGGAGTTGAATTCAGCCAAAGGCAACCTTGATCGTAAAGTGCTGAGTCCAAAAGTTCCCAACAGGCCCTCTGATCACTAAGAACTGGGGGGCAGACGAGATACTGCTAAAACTGATTTTTGCAGAGGTGGGGAGGAAGCAAGTGCTGCCATCTCCAAACACCTGGTCAGGCAGGAGCTGAGGGCAAGCCGAGAGACTCTGCACGACTGTTGCACTGGTGGTCACAACAAAATGCAGGGGTGACAGGTAGCAGGCTGGCCATTCAGTGGGCATTCATAGCTCTTACATACACCATTCATGACAGTCAGACCTCTGACTACTGTGCTAACAAATATCAAGAAGGCCCTGAGCTTAACTCTATCCCTGTTCAGCAAAGCCACTGAGGCTTGTGTTTAATCCCTTGCTGAAAATGGAGAGACTCCTGAAATAAGACCTAAGTCAGCTGCAAGATGACTGAATTTAAAGGAATTAGAGGGAGTCTTTCTTGCCCAGTTAGAGCTCTGACAGGCCACGGTCTGTCCTCTTGGCCAGCAGCATTTGCACACCTTCTCAGGCCAGCCCATCAAGGCCAGACCCACCATGCAGGATGTCCAGTGTTTATATCCCTACATCCCTGCCAATGACAGTGGAGACAGGGCCACTTACACCCCTCTGACATGGTGTAAAGGAGTGGCAGTTAAGGAGAGGTGTTTATCACTTACTGTCCTTTGCCTTGTCTACGCTGAGCACTGGCTCAGACAAGCTAGCCTAGAAGGTTTAATGATCTGGCTGTATTTCTCCTCACACCCATGGGCTGCACAGTTGGAAAGGAAAACCTAAATTGTTTACATAGTGGTACAAATCGCTGTGGTTTTCACCTCTCTCTCTCTTCCTACTCTAGCTGCTTCAGGGATGATTTCAGCAGGAATAGTACTCTGTATGTAAAGCTCAGCAGAGCTACGGGTAAAGCACATAGCTCTGAATTCCTGGCACATTGCTGTGTCCCTGGCACAAAGACCAGAAGAAGCACATGCAAATAATGCATCCCTATTGCTCTGACAGTCATCTTGTTGCTCTCAGTCCCAGGGGTTTGAAACCTGTCAGGATAAGATTTCATTAAAACAGCCAAGAAAACAGCAGTCTGGAGAGCACAGCCTGCATCTCCTCCTAGGTAACAGTGCCAGTCCCGTGTGAGCTCAGCTTTGTTTTGAGTCCGGACAATAAGAATGTTTATGAACTGCTGTCTCAGCTGCTGAACCGAGATGAATCACACAATAAGTCTGGCAAGCGAGTCATGCTGTTAGCCAAAGCTGCTTGCAGCATCTGAGCGCAGGGCTGGGATTATTTATCACCAGAGACCCCCCATGCCTCAATCATATCTACCCGCTCATAACTCTTTATTTTTCTGGCCCTCAGTTCAGAGAGCAGCAGAGCAGCATGTGTCAGTGCAGGTACACAGGTAAGGCACTACAAGTAATTGGCTTGTGGATGACCTTTCATTTGCTTTAACACTTCCAGGATTCTTTTTAATTTTTTTTTCCAGCCATACACACAGATGCCAATGAAGTGGACACCACCATGCTTGTCTAGCTGTATCACAAGAAGCTCCTCTGGCTTCCCACATATCTATCAAATCCAGAAGATTGCTTCCACTGAGAGAAGATGCAGCATATTTTCAAAAGTGCTTAAAACCAACGCCAGATCCCAGCTCCTCTGGTTTGCTGCTGCCATTTTAAATTATTTGCCTCTTAATTCTGTGCCCCCAGCTCAGAAGCTGCTCCTGTGCCATCATGTGTATGACAGGCCTGGTAGGTAAAGAAATCTCAGCTCTCCCACCTGAAGATCACCAGATATTTGTCACTGATTGGCTGCATCTGAACACGCTTGAAGCACACAGCGCTCTTCAGGCACTGTTCCTCTCTCAGCTGAGGCCAGTATTTATCACAATTCTACTGGCATTTGTAGTGTTAAGTCTCTAATAAATATTTATTGAGAAAATTACTAATGTAACACTTTCTTGATGAATTTCAAGATTAGACTAGAGATTTTCAGTCGGTAAGCATACAAAGGAAAAAAATTCTTTAAAATCTGTTATTGAAAAAAATGAATTAGAAAAACAAGACAAGATGTAAATTAATCAAACAGCTGGCAAAAAGGAGTACAAAACTTAAGCACATACCAGCAAGGGAAGAAGTACACAAAGCAAAGGGTTTGACAGAATAAAAGAAGATGTGTGAGCTAAAGTGGAACTGATTCCCTTCTCACTCCAGATTTCATTCAGAACTAGACTGGGATTTGTAACAAAAGCTACAGATAAAATTGATTTCCTTTGAATAAAATCCCATTCTCTTGCACCTTCACTGGAAAATACTGCAAAGCCCACAATAGTTTGTCTCATTTACCACATCAGACTGAAAGGTCGAGTCCAGATGTAGTTAGGATCAAGTCCTGCTGAGGTAATTTAGCAATTTGAAGTACAAATCATATACTGTTAGCACAGACCTTGCATCTTTTTTGCCCTTTGTAGCAATGTGGCATTAATAAGAAAGCAAAGATGTTAAATTGTCTTTCCAATATTACACTAAATTATTTAATCAGGAAGAGTTAATTTGCCCAGATTATATTTATACAATAAGGATAAATGGACAAAAATTTTGAATATTCATCAACAGCTTTCATTTCCCTTGTGACATGTTTACCTTTAGCAACATAAATTATTTTCTACAGCTGTTTTTACAGCTGTTAAGTGTATTTAGTAGTTGAAAACCTGAATTTCTTTCTAGTCGCAGGTCACAGACAGTAAAGGTTCACTGAGTTTCTGCATCTTTCCCAAGGCAGGATCACCATTTAGCCTATGACTTCATGCCATGGCAGAGCACTGATAACATACGGAAAAATTACACATCTGCATTCTGGAGCAGGGCAGCAGCCTGGCATTTTCAAACCTATTGTTTGCCTTTTTACAGCAGGTGGTATCCCTGGGACAAAGCCACTGTCTTTAGCTCCCATACAAAGGGCAAGGTACCCACTCCAGATAATGCCCAGTTGAGAAGGTGCTTCTGTTACTCAGTAATATCCTTCTCATAGTCCATGAAAAATGTGGGTCCTGCTCCTGTTTATAATTTCATGTACAGACCAGAACATCTGCCACCCCAGAGAATAGGACCTATGTCCTAAAATTCCTTCTGCTTCTGAGATTATTCTTATTAAACAGATACCAGCATTAAAATATTTTTCATTCACAGTCCCAGAGGGTGCAGGAAAAGTCCACTAATGTCATCCATTTCCATGGAGTGCATAAAGCAGCATAGACATGGTCTGAGTTTCCTTGGGGGAATTTTGATTCTTCCCAATTGTGAGCTGTAAATGTTGTTATTACCTTTCTCATTGCCTGCCAAGTCTATTTAGAGCTTTCCTTCTTCAGCTGATATCCCTGAGAAAGCTAACTTCCCTCCATTACTTTTATCAGCCTTAGTCCTTCTCCTTTGGCACGCAGTTAGTGCCTGAACACTCATATCTTGTATTTGAGTCTGAAAGTTTCAAAAAGAATCTCAGGAAGAAACGTTTACTTTTGAACCTATGTCTGCATGAAATCTGTCTATTCCAGGAAAATCCTGATCATTTTGCAAGCAAATATGTTATTTCAGATTTATATATATATATATATATATATATATACAGTAGACAGATACAGGTATGTCCTTTGAGGATTTTTGTACAGAGTCAGATAATTATTTGCTACTCTTAGGGCCTGAATTCTGCCCCAACCCAGTGACAAAGAAATTACTAAGGACTCATTCCTGAGAATTTTAAGTTATCTTCCCTGCTCTGATTTTAACCATAACTTACTCATAATCTTAACTAAAGGTGTATTTCCTTTTCATTAAGCTATATTGAAAATCAAAATAATTCAAGCGATAATTACAAGCTTTAGGTAGTTTTCTCCCTTACAAACTTCCTTAGATAATGATAGTTCCTCAAAAATCCAAAGGCCAGTTCATATAGCAAACAACAACTTGGCCTTAACAGCACATTACCAATCTTGAGAGCAATACTATATCATACAAGCTGAATAAAGCTGCTTTTATTCCTGAGTGAAACTCCAAACTATCTCAGATTCCAAACTGACTATGTTGGCAAGATATTGCCTAGCTGCGTCTGGTGAAAACTCCAAATAATATAGCTGAATGGTGAATAAATGTAGCAAATAATATAGCTGAATAGTGAATAAATAATGTATCTTAGTATCATGGCTCTAAGACATGCAGAAGTCACACCTTGAAGGCTATGGATTCCTGTGCATGAATTATGTATGAAGATCTAGGCAAATGTAACAGCGTTTATCCCAGAAGCACCGCACCAATCCTGAACAGGAGCTCTCATCTTATCAGAGACTGACTCCTGCTTTCTATCAGCTAGTGGAAAGACTCACGTTTTATAATTTGAAAGCCAAGGGCACATAGTCATCCCTTGAATGGGGGGAAGTGCATTTCAGTGTAATTTTCTCACATCTCCAAGAATGCTTTTTTTGTGCTCTGTGATTTATGTTTTCTTGGCCACAGTATCTCAGTATATTCTGCCAGCGATCAAAACCAGTAGACACAGGCTAGCATTTTAAACTTCAAAACGCAGCAGTCTGATGGCTTTCTTGGTTTACTTGCCCACAAACTGCAGAAATGTATGACTTTATCCAATTGTGTTAATTAGGTGAATAAAAGAATGTTTTGACAACTAAGGTTTGTAGACCCACTAGTACCAATCAACAAAACACAGATCATTACATCCTGTAAACAAGTGTCTAGATTTTAAAATCCTCTCCTGTACTGGCCTTAAGCATTTTGATACAAGTCTGAAAGACTGTGGCGTCTAATTCTACTTTCAGGGTTGTCTTTGTGCTAAATTCACATTGAATCCTGTCTCTGAGACTACCAAGAAACCTAACTGTAGCTATTTTGCTCACAAAGTTTTTGCGCTTCGTTAGCAAACAAAAATATTTGTTGGAAAGAAAAGTCTGAATGAAGCAACCAGCAAAAAGTACCTGAGTAACTGAATCATTTCCCTATTCTTCCTTATAAACAAAACCAAAAACAAAACAAAAACAAAAAACCAAACCAAACCAAAAAACCAAACCAAAATCACTACATAATATAGGTGGGTAAGTCTAGTAAGTCTGGAGTTGCAGTGAAATTTGCTGTGGGCTGGCCAGTAAGTGATGCTGATTTTTGTCCCTCGTGTAGACAAATTCCTTTGAATAATATGATGGCCTGAGTTGAAAATCTCCAAAGCAGAGCTTTCCTGTCCCACACCCTACAAGCATTTCATTAAGCTCTATCAGACATTATGGTCCACAGTGGCCCACACAAGTCCAGCTCTGTGACACAGAAATTTGAGCTCTTGTCTGACCTCTCCAGCTTTTCATATGGTTCAGCCAAGCCTTGATCCTCCTTCTCTGCTTTTGCACACCATCTTTCCAGGCTCTCTCTCCATTCTCCATATACTAAAACCTAGTAAGTTTTGTTATAAGTGATGTCTCACAGAAGCCTATAAACTGTCTGGGTAGGTCTCCTTTAACAGGCAGGAAACACAGCAGTTACACTTACAGATAACTCTCTTGCATGACCTGGGCTTTTGTGGAAAAGGGTGGTTTTTTTTTTAACTTGGCAAAAACCTCTTTGCATGACAGTCATCAAACCAACTCTAGATCCAGGAGCATAAATAATTTATATCCACTTTTATCTTGGATCCTCTAAGATTCTCTTTCCCCCAAGTGGATCTTCATCAGGGAGAGCAATACAGCTCAACAGCTGAGACATCCACGCTCATGAAGGAAAAAAAATTTGGCACTCTGGAGATACCTGTCTCCATCAGTTATATCAGGAACCCACGCAAATAGTTTCATCTATTTACTAATTTTCAGAGGGATAAAGTTAAGTAAATTGAACTCCACCCCTCAAGACGGAGTAAGTGTCACAGGGCTGAGAACAAGTATTCGCCACAGAAAGCCAACAAGCAAACACAAACGCCTGCAATTGTCGAAGTTCAAAGCCTACAAATGCAAAAATCAGCTGTTCCAGACAGCCAGCGCGGGGAGAGGCTGCGAGGTGGGAGCCCCGCAGCGCTGCTGCCGGGAGGATGCTGGGAGGATGCTGCAGGAATGCTCGGGGCACTCCCGGGCTGCAGGAGCCGGAGCACAGCGCAGGGCGGGCGCGTTTCGGGAAACCAAAGAGTGCTGGTGCCACCTAGAGGGAATTGCTCGCCTAAAATGTGGGGAAATCGTCGCCGCACATCGTGTCACACAACTTGCTACAATTGTTAGCACTGGGGAAAAAAAATCCTAGAAAGAAGGGCTCTCTCTTACTGCTGTGTACACTATTTACACAATATGAGCAGTAGCAGCGTAAAACTTTCATCTTCATCTCAGTTTAGCTTGAAATTACAGACGCAGACAGTGTATTTAAGACAACCAACTACTGATTCCTCTGCCTTCAAACAATTTCCCAGCCACACATTGTACTCCTTCCCTTCTTCCTCCAATTACTTGAACTCTGAGGAAATAGTCAACAAGCTGACTACAACAAAGGCTGGATCCCACTTTCCTGTTAGCAACAGCCATGGCTGGTGTGGAGGGTGCCTTGGACGTCCAGGAAGCACTAACTATGTGGTCAAGAAAGCCTCAGGGATGCAACTCCATAGCCCTCTGCAGATCACCAACTTTTCCAAATGATCCGTCTGGACTCTAGTGTCTTCCTGTGTAACTTCAATCTGCCCTGCATTATAGCAGGAAAAGGGCCAGCACCCACAAACAAAGGAAGGATTCAAGCATAAACATAAATCATTGTAATCATTAAATCTGCCACCTGCAACCTGTAGGTTTTACCATTACTTCAGCAGTGACAATAACTTGCAGGGACACTAGGGAGCTTGGGGAAGTGTTGCCGACGGGTGGACTCTGCGACCCTTTCATAGCAGGTTAAAGTAATTTCTGAGTAAGTGATGGCCAAAACATTGTGTTCTGAGTAAGTGTTGACCAAAACATTGTGCACCACAGCACCTTCCTTTAAGCTTTTGCACATGATCACTGCCATAGGTTAGTCCATGGGCACAGCATTCTTGCTGTGGCTCTTATTTGCCCCATAGGATATCCCATATGGCATCCATGCTGAAGCTGATGGATAAGATTTTAAAAGAGACCTGTTCTACCTGTTACGGCTGCAGTTTTCTCCAGCACTAATTCTCCCCCTTCCCACCTTTGTGTCTTGGCAGAGTGCAGAACAAGTGTTGGGCCATGCCTACTAAATCCCTCTTTGCTTGGCTTTGCTGCTAGTAACGCTGCAGTCAACACACCATGGCTAGCAACACAGCTTGCCATGTAGAAATAGTGCCTCATACACTCATACCCACACATAAAAGATTCCTGGTCTTCCTTCTTTAAAGCATTATTTGATATTAAATATTTGGTAGTTCACTGACCTCCATGAGAGCTGCACCTCCAAGGCGCTGGGTTAGATAAATTTGAAAGATTTTGCAGTGCCAAAAAGTTGAGTACCTGCCACCCTAAATGGGAACATGGCAAGAGGCACTGCATGTCTTTGGGTATGTGGGACTGTCCTGCTGGAGTCCTGCTGTCATACACCAGATCTAGCCCCCAGCAGCATACCTGTGGGCACTCTGGCCTTCACTGTCTCACGGGCACTGTTACAGTCACATTCCTTATCCTTCTCTTTATGAACATCCCCAAAGCCCCAGCTCTACAGAAAAATGTATCTGGAGCACCGTGGAAGCCAAGGACCCACTTGGACTGTTGCAGAGCCATGCCATACACCCAGCCAGGAGCCTTTAGACCACAATTTCATGAAAATAGCAACCACACTGACCACCAAAATTGCTGAGCAAAGCTATTTCAAGTTTTAGAAGGTTGCTGCTCAGACAAGGAAGGACTTGCTTTATAGGCTAGACCATTGCTGCCCCTTGTCTTATCTGTCTTGTGGAAGCCATAAAAGGAGCAGACTGCAGAGACAAGGCTGCGACATGTCACCTTTTTGTTTCAGAAAGGAGATGAGGCTGAGAAGAAAGAGATACATCTGCTGTGTTCCAGAGAGACGCACTGCAAGAGTGGACAATGTCCAGCTGAGGGGACTGTGCAGCACAAGAGGACAGGCTGCCTCAAGTCAGGACCTACAGAAGCACATTGCAGCTGTGACCTGCAGGCTGCCACAGACAGCTCCTGAGCCATCACTGCTTGCAAAGCAGGCACGGCTGCTCGCTGCTCACATACGCCTTGCTTTGCTGGAGCCAGTCACCACAGCAGCACTTCGGAAATGGCTGTGTGGAACGCAGAGATAAGCATGGCAAGGCAGCTGCTGACTGAGCTCCACAGCTGCAAGGCTGGGAAGCAGGGATGGTGACACCCCTACCTCCTGCCCAGCACAGCCTGGGCATGCTCTCCTTCCCCCTGCTCTCACCAGCTGGGGAATTACCCACATATAGTCACTCCCCAACAATTTACACCCACCTCCCTGACATATTCATCTCCTGCTAATTACCAAAACCATTTGGCCATGAAATTCTTGACCCAATACAGAATTGACAAGAGAATTAGACTGAGCGCCAAGCATTGACATAAATTATATTGAATTAAACATATTTATTATAACTTGTCATACAAATAGAACCAGAGAGCTACCAACACATTTTAGCAGGAAATGTGAACTTCAACGATTTTTTCCCAAAGCAATGTTACTGATGTCATGAGTGCTTCAGCAGTGCATGTGCTGCTTCGGAGGATTCACTGACAGGATTGATTAATGCAGTCATATCTCAAAACAATCTAGGCAGGGTTTATAACTCTGCTTAGTAAAGTACATTGGTAAAATGTAAAATTTGCATCTCAGTGTCCCTCTTGCAGTGAATGGCCCAGAAATGAACACAGCACTCAAGGCATGGCCTCACCAGCGCTGAGTACAGGGGGACAATCACTGCCCTGGTCCTACTGGCCACACTATTGCTGATACAAGCCAGGGTGCCATTGGCCTTCTTGGCCACCTGGGCACTCATGGCTCATGTTCAGCTGCTGCTGACCAGCACACCCAGGTGCTTTTCTGCTGAGCAGCTTTTCAGCCGCTCTTCCCCCAGCCTGCAGCGCTGCATGGGGTTGTTGTGACCCAAGGACAGGACCTGACACTTGGCCTTGTTGGACCTCACACTGCTGGTCTTAGCCCATGGATCCAGCCTGTCCAAATCCCACTGGAGAGCCTTCCTGCCCTCCAGCAGATCAACTCTATCACCCATTTGGCATTATCCATGAATTTACTGCGGGTACACTAGACTCCCTCATACAGATCAACAATTACCGATATTAAGCAGGACTGCACTCAGTCCTGAGCCTTGGGGAACACCACTGGAGACCAGCTGCCAGCTGGATGCAGCACCATTCACCATCACTCTCTGGGCCCGGTCACCCAGCCAGTTCTCAACCCAGCCAAGGGCACAGCTGTCCAAGCCGCGGGCTGCCAGCTTTTCCAGCAGACTTCCGTGGGGAACGGCCTCAAAGGCTTTGCTGAAGCCCGGGCAGACAACAAGGCCCGGCGCTGCTCTGGGCGCAGCTGCAGGCACAGCGCTCAGCGGCCGGGCCCCACAGCGCCGCTCGGCCGCCAGGGCCTCGCTTTTCCCGAGAACGGGAAGCGGAAGGGACAGCGCCGCCGTCGGGGCGGAGCGGGACGGGGCGGGGCGGAACGGGGCCGGGGCCGAGCGGGGCCAGGGCCGGGGCGATGCCGGCGGCGCTGGCCGCCGCCTGGTCCCTGCTGGCTGCCGCTTTCCTGGCGGCGCTGCTGCTGCTCCGGCGGGCCCCGGCGCCGCGGCCCAGTGGCGTTGGCCTGGTGATCTCTGGCCTCTTCCAGGACCTCATTCGCTACGGGAAGACGAAGCGCGGGTGCGGGCAGCTCCCGGGCTGGCTGCGGCTCCTGCAGGTGCCCAAGAGGTGAGGGGCGATGGCCGTGCGTGTCTCGGTACCGCAGCCGGAGGTCGCGGCCGTGAACAAACAGCAGACGCCGAGAGCACGGCGGAGTTTTTATAGAGTCAGCTTTGTTGCAAAGCGTTACTCTGGTTCGGCAGATGGGGAGCTGAGGGGCGTAGAGACTGCGAGCGGTCATACAGAATCCGTGTGTTCCAAATCGGAACAAAAACCTAATCCCTTGACTCCCAGTCGCATGCGAGGTCTGCAAAACAAACCTCCCTGCCAGACTGGGGTCAGGCACCTGAGAAGGTGGAATCCTGAGTAGCTGTGACTGTGCGTGCTGCAGGTTGACTGTCTTACACCAGTTCGCAGTCGTTGCCTTCTCCCCTCCCTCAAGGTTTCTTTTTGAAATGTGGCCAATAACAGCATGGGAACCCAGCAATCTAGACCTTGCATGAACAGTGTTTGATAAGGCAAAAGAACCGCAGTGTTCTCCAAATCCATCTTAACAGATATTTGATGAAACGAAATTAAATATATGTATATGTTTAGATGTTTAATGTAATGAAATATTTAAATTAAATAGATGTTTAGTGAAATCATGAAAGGAGGCAGTCCAGTCCCCCCCTCCTTTACAGTTTTTTATATGTTTCTGGTTTTATATGTTATGACATTTCTTATTTTTTAATCAGCTGAGATTCATTACTTGAACTAGTCTTTGACTCGAACATAGGTCAGATAGGATCTTGCAAGGCTGGCAGGACAGGACCTGGGAGGCTACTTAGCCTGACGATCTGGTCTCCCCTCTTGTAACAGTCTCTGACATATTTTGTATACAAAGTTTTCAAACCACAAGTGAAAAAAAAAGTTTTGTGACACAGCGTGTTATTAATGGAAAGGTTGTAATGTAGTATCTTGGTTATCAGGCTTCCTGATACGGAAAATACCCAGGGATGTGTTTAAAATGTGCAGTACCCTGAGTGAAAATAAGGATTCATAAAGGCTTTGTCTTAATTACTATGTATTGCAGATTCTTGTCTCGGTTGACCTTCCTCCAACAGATGTTTCCCAACACCCCTCCTTAGGGAGATTGGTGTCTGAAGAATGTGCTTTTTCAGGGAATTGGTCTCAAGGTCTCAACACGTGCAAAGCAATTCTGTTAGTTAATCAGTGAATCCATAACACTTCTTCCTGAAGGAATAGAGAAGATCTTGAAAGCAGCCACCGAAGTGTTTTCTATTCTTCTCATCTGTGTCTTGTTTCCAGAAAAGCATTGTGTTTTCACTAGCCTGGGCTTGTTTTTAACTTTGCCATTCTGTCTTGTAAAATGTTGTGTTGCATTTCAGGTTGGTTTGGCAAATAGTGAAAATTCCTCTCGTTGAGGAGGGATGACATGTGTACTTCCTGCAGTGCTGGTTTGATCTGTAGGTCAGATATATCCTCAGTGTAATTGGGATTGCTGAAAGCTCGAAGGGTGTGTCTCTTTTAAGTTGCCAGGGCTTGTTTGTGTGCTGGTAGCAAAAATCAATGTGTGGAGAAAGTTCCCTGGCAAGTGACAAGATATGAGTCAACTGAGTAACAGGACTGCAGGGAAACAGCTTGAAACTTGGAGGTGATGGTGAGTTTTTATCAATATGCAAGTTCTGTTTGTCCTATAAACAGAAAATAATGGAGGGAGGTTAAATTTTAGTTCTGCTGTTGCAAATCAGCAGACAGAATGTTTCAGTTTCTGCTTGGTAGGAGAAGGAGCTGAGGAGGAGTCATAATCTATAGGGAATGCCAGCTGCTAATGGGCAAGGTGTTCTGGAGCATGCAGGGATGCTCACTGCTGTTGTGATTCTGACTTAATCTCTTTTGTGCTCTTGAGCTGCTCTGGGAGGGGTCACTTTCATTGGTTTCATTAAGCAAGGGTGTTGTACCCCTTCACTGCCCCAAAAGAGGAGTTTGCATGTTCAACAGAAATATGGTCTTCTCTTAACTATACAGTTATATCCTAGTGTTGTACCTATGGCTACATTGTCAAGGCCATCAGCATCTTCCCATGGGATATATTTTATCTCTTTGCAGATGTTTCCAGAAGTCCTGATTTTTCTTCACTGCCAGAAGGACTTTTAAAAGCAAAATGAAATACTGGATCACCTAGTTTGAGCTGGATATTGTAAACAGCTATAGGCTGTTTAACTCAGCCCAGTTACCTGCCTTGACTGTCATGTCTTGCATTTTGGTAGTGCACAGTATGCTTTTATAAGTGCATTATAGGGTTGGGAGATTCTTTGTTTTCTTAAAAAAACAAATGTGTGGTCTTGCCTTGTAATCACCCAGCAGTGTTGATGGTTGCTGCTTTTTTTCCATATGATTGTTGTAGACCTTGAATCTGCAGAAGGACAAGATATTTTAATGTAAAGCAGGGCAATTACTTCTGGGTTCCTTTGATGAATTTTAGCATGGCATGTAATGCACCCACTGGAACTGAGAAAACTAGGAGTGCTGTGAGGTGCAGCAGCTTGGAAATAAGCAGAAAACTAATCTGGATGTGCTTCGAGTGGTGTAAATTATACAGAAAATGTACATCATGATTAGTTGTAAGCCTTGAGGAATACTTTTGCAATGTGTGGTTTACACTCTTTACTCCTCTTTAGTGCAGCTATGGTTAGTAAGGAAAGCTAAGTTAGAGGTTTTTCCAGGCAGCATTTCACTGGGGTAAAATGTGTTAAGGTTGTTCCTACTTGGTACCACTGAAGTCCTGAGTTCTCTACTTGGACATTTGATGTGGGCACCAAAGTGGAATGTACTCACCATCAGACAAGCATGTCCTGCAGCTACATTTCCAAGAAATGATGAGAACATTAATGAAAACCGTTTTTTGTTCCCACAGGTGGTTTACTCACTTTTATGTGGTTTCTGTGCTCTGGAATGGTTTTCTGCTGATCTGTCTTTTCCGAGCTGAGTTCCTTGGAGAGTCATTCCCATCGTGGATTCAGGACATGCACCATGCTCTTGGCAGAGATTCTCAGAGCAAGGACGTGGGCAAGTATTCCAGATATTATAATGTAGCCATTTAAATATTAAAAAACTGTATTACCAATGCGTGCTGAATTTGTATCCAAGTGCTACTTCATTGGTTGCTTTTCAAGTACACTCCAAATTACTTTCCTGGTACACCAAGTACCTTTGTCATTATTGAAGATAGAAATATTTATGGATATGATGGCTTTCAGCAGTCCTTTTTACAGAAAAGGCCATTAGCACCTTCTGGAAGAAATCTTGTTCTGGTCAGCAGTGCCTCACCTGTACAAATATTCTTCCCAGTTAATTTAAAATGAGGGTAAAATTCTGCTGTGGGAAGAGGGAACAACAGTCTTTTTGAAGCACTGTCAGGGTTAAACTGTTCATGTCAGTTACAAAGTTGCTGGTTTTTATCTGTTAGCAGACAGTGAGCACTTCTCTGCGCTCCTGGTTCTCTTGCTCCTTTGGCTGCATAGCTGTCGAAGACTTGCAGAATGCCTCTGGACCAGTGTGTTTTCCAGTGGTGTCATTCATGTCGTGCAATATTGCTTTGGACTTGGTTACTACATTGCTGTTGGCTCAACTGTGCTGTGTCAAGTGCCTACTAATGTCAGGAATGGTAAGTGCCTGCTTAGTTATCATCAAAGACGCAGTTTTGCTCCCATTTGTTTCCATTGTGGCAAATGGTTTCATAGAGAGCTGCTTGTATGAGAAGTGTGTTAACTGATGAGACATAAAAGTACTTCCTGACATAGTTCAAAGTAATTACATTTCAGTATATCATACAATCAGCCAGCATTATGCACACAGACAGGGACACAATTTCCTGTTAACTGTCATGGTTTTTTGCTAAAAGGATATAGATCATATGCTGTGTGAAGGACAGTAATAGGTACCAGTTCTCAAATGCCACTACACAACTTCAATTTTCAAATTGAAGAGGGTTTTTTTTTGTTGTAAGCTTTCCTGAAAGCTATCTGCAAGGCTGTCTTGGCCACCTCCAATTTCTTCCATGGAGAGCTTGCCACTGCTCTGCCTTGACTCAGGCAGTGTCTTCTTTCCCTTTATTGTAATTTTTCCATTAATATATGAGAAATTTGTATTATATGACTTGTTTCTGCCAACACATTCCACTGGGTCTCACAAGTGAGCTGCTAAATCCCCTGCATAGACGAACCATCAGCTGGCTGTAGCACTCCTCCTGTGATTAATTTTTGTGAGGCAGTCATTGCCAAGTTTGGGGAACTTTTTAAGCACTTTGAACCATTTCGGGCAGGGGGTGGTATGTAGGTGTATGTATGTGTATTGTTGTGAGGAAGACAACTGTGTGCTTGCATGTTGACCTGAGCCATGACAACATGTTTAATTAGGATAATAATAGTTACAAACAGTGTTGAATGTTGAGGTCTTAGACTACCAATTATGTATTGTTGTACATCACACTGTATTTCAAACTGCTAGATTAATAACTAGGTATTTTAATAAAGAACAGTCAAGGGGAATGAGGTACTAGCTGGGCACTTAAATGATACAGGATTTCAAAGCATCTTTCAAGGAATTAGAGGCTCACTACTAGAATTTTGTAAGACAGTAACATTTGCAGAAATGTATATAGTGTTTAGGGATGATGCTTGGGAAGTTACTTCCTGACTGTATATTAATAAAACATGTTTCATTCAGGAAAAAAGCTTTCTGTGCAGATCTGCTGGTATCACGTTATAGGAGTTATGATGTACATTTGGGCCTCTCTTCACCAACACAGATGCCTTGCAATTCTAGCTAATCTTAGAAAAGGCAGATCAGGTAAGATATTTCATTTCTGTCAACTGTTTATTTAGGTATTTTTTCTGGTTGTTTCAATAGGCTTCTACAGCTTCTAATACCTTAAACACGAGTGTTTCTCAGTTCCTGTAGTGTGTTGATTAAATGAGGCTGTTTGGATGGCTGAACTAGGGGGAGAGGGTGTGGTATGTCTGTATATATAGTTTTGTAAAACTTAAAATGGAGCTCTGTCTTCTAATATCTTAAGGATAGAGATGGTTGATGGTTTCTGTACTCTGTGTTTGCACAGCCAGAGGTGGCATCTTATTTCATTAAGTGCAAAGCTGCCAGATCAGATAGAGGTGGATGATTGTGATTAATAAGCATATTGTTCTGTAATTGTGAGAAGAAGAGTTTGCTAAATGCATCTTCACAATGAATTTCTTTCTGTTTGCTTGCAGGAAAGGTTGTAAGTCTGACCCACAGTGTACCTTTCGGAGACTGGTTTGAGAGTGTTTCTTGCCCTCATTATTTTGCAGAGCTCCTCATATATGTTTCTATGGCCATCACACTTGGAATTCACAATGTGACATGGTGGTGTGTAGTGATGTATGTTCTTTTTAACCAGGCACTGGCTGCTGCTTTGTGTCATGAGTTTTATCAGAAAAATTTTAGCTCCTACCCAAAGCATCGAAAAGCATTTATACCACTTTTTTTTTAGAGAATTTTCTAAAGTATCTTCATACAAACTGGGAATATAAGAGATTAATGGTTTATTAAAACCAAGATAAAGTCGCACACTTTCTCTAATTCTACCTCAAAAGCTCATAATTTTAATTATAATCTCATCCATATAACCAATTTGTGAGGAAATGTAAGGTCTCTGCATATCATGCAAGCTAAAAAAGGTTTACTGAAGACCTTAATTCAAAGTGGAGAGGTGCTAATGTGTCTTTTCTCTTTTATAATTTTATATTTTATAATTTCATATGCATAAAACAGTTGCTGTTGTGCAGCAAGTCCAAATTCATATATGTGAAAACTATTGAAAGGAGGGAATCATTTGAACTACTGTATTTCATATTTCTGTCCAAGTCTTTTTTCTTTGAATAACTTCAGAGGGAGGCAAATTGTGTATCTTTCTGTGCTTCCCTGGTGACAATGAAAACCAGCCTCTGCTTTACAGCTGTAAGCACAAAAAACGATGGAGAAAGCTGTGGTGGTGGAGTGACTCATGCTCAGCAGTAGAGATAAACATTCTCTGCATTATCTCTTCTGCACCAAAGTGGTTTGTTCATTGATGAAGTCTGCTTTATTCCTAAACTGGGAAAATAGTGGAAGGTTCTCTGGCTAAAAAGACAGGAGAAGAGAATTTGCAGAAAATTAATGTTCTTTGTTGTGGTTCTGTTGTCTTTATACTGGGTTTTTGGAGTCCCTCGTGTGTTAGAGGGGACAGCTGTGCAGGATGACCATGATGACTACACTCATTTTTAAAGAGGTATAATGAACTGCCAAGGCAGAGCACACACAGAAAACAGTACCTGACAAGCATTCCAAAGAAATTTATTTACTGGGGAGATGATGTCACTCAGCACAGGGACTTCTTTTGCACTTAACTATTGAATATTTTGGTCCTTCTCATGATACTGGTGTGAATTATCAGTTTGTGTGATGAAGTTATATGGGTGCTGGTGTTTCAGCATGTTGTCTACTTACATACATGCATTATTTTGTATATAAGAAGTATTTTTATACTCTGAAGTACATCTTATGAATTGCCTAATTAAAAGCTTATTACACTCAGTTTCTATTTTGTATGGTTTTTCAAAATTGAGCTTACGCATTTGAAAAACACGAGCAATCACTTTACACAAAATGTTGTGCTTCTCTTGGCTGTCACATCCCTCTCTCCATCAACACTCCCACTCCAACACTCAACACTGAGTTTCAGTTCACCACAGAACATCAGCATCCATGTCTTGGAACTGCATCTGTATAACTTTTTAAAGTGGTTCTCAAGAGGCTCCTTGAGCTTGTGTCCAAAAGTCTTCTGTTTAAATGGTGTTCTTGTCCTGTTTCCTAAATTGCTCCTTAGGAAGCACATTCCTGTCCTTGCTCTTGGGAGAGCATCGGGGTACACAGCTAGCCTGTGGTCTCCAGGGAGAGCATCACCTGGAGTGCTGTGTCAAATTCTGGGCTCCTCAGTTCAGGAGAGAAATGGAGCTCCTGGAGCAGGTCCAGCAAGGGCAAGAGATGGTTATGGGATTGGAGAATCTCTCTTACACAAGAAAAGGTGGAGGAAGCTGGGCCTGTTCATCCTCAAGAAGAGACAGAGGGAAACTCATCAATGTCTACAATTATCTAAAGGGGGGGGGGTGGTGCCAAGAGGATGGATTCAGGCTCTCCTTGGTGGTGCCAACCAACGGGACAAGAGGCAATGGGCAGAAACTGATACACACGAAGTTCCACCTGAATATGAGGAAGAACTTTACTGTGCAGGTGACTGAGCACTGGAACAGATTCCCCAGAGAGGCTGTGGAGTCTCCTTACTGGAGATATTCAGGAAGTGCCGGACACAACCCTGTGCCCTGGAATGGCCCTGCTTGAGCAGGGAGCTTGGACGGGATGTCTGCTGTGGTCGCTGCCAGCCCGACCCGTTTTGCGATTCCGTGCTCGGGGCCCTGCTGGGGTCACGCATACACGAAGCGCTGCTGTGCACTTGGCCATCAACGAAGCCGAGACGTGTCCTGGCAGTTCCTATGCGGATTTTTTTGCCGCCTTATGCAGCCGCTGCCCGTCCCTCCCGCTGCGCCCTTTCCCTCCCGTAAGCAACTCCGAACGAGGAAGGCACGCGCTTGGACTCTCCAGGAACGCCGCACAGCCACCTTTGCCCGTCGCCCCGCCACGCCAGGAGCCGAATGAGGGGGGGGCCAACCCTCGCCCCGGCACCCCCGGCAGGCGGCGGCGCGATCCCCC